>VXBX01008036.1:719527-830115 GCA_013400415.1 Scytalopus superciliaris
CCGGCCCCACCTGCCCGCGGATGCGGCGCCCGGCGCTGCCCGCGGGGGCTGCTGCTCCTCCTGCTGCTCCTGCTGCTGCTGCTGCTTTCATCGCCTGTGCTCGTTAGGTATCCGAGCCCATCAAATTCCCTATCGATAACTGCTTTTTTAAATAATCATTCCATCATTTTCAATGCTTCAAGAGAAACAGCGTTATTTTCTAATGCAAAGGTGCAGAGATGAAAAGCACCCCAAGCAGCCTTTCCGTGAGATGGAGGTGTTTAGGAAAAGAGCATTTACTGGAGGGCATTACTGCCCTTCCCCAAGATGTACAGCTGTCGCTCACCTTGGGCAAAGGACAGCACTTCTCTAGAAGGATACTTGGATACAAGAGCCTCATCCCACTTCCAGTCCGGGATGGCACAGCTTGCCTGAGTATTGCAGGAAGTGCCTCATGACTATTTTAGGTTTATTAGACTCGTTTCAGTGACATGACCTAGCAGGGATGTGGCTGAACCTACATTCAAACTGTTTTGTGCCTTCGTGTCTTGTGCTTGAGTGCAGAATATGAGAATGGGTTCTGTAGGAAAAAAACTTTGGTCTCAGCACAGGTTTGTACTTAGATCTGTACTTTTTGCCTTTTCACTGTCTTTCTATAAGGATTTAAAACATAATCATATTTCTCATGCAATGTGTTTCCTGCTGCATTTCTGGTTCTGATCACAGTTCTCTAGGAAAAAGTTAATTTGGACTAGAAAAATGTTCAGCAAATGATAACATACAGCCCATGGATTATTTTTTTCACCCCTTCTAGTACTGAAAATATTTGAATTGCTGACTTACCAGCAGAAGAAACACTATTATTTCACTTTGTACTAGTATTGCTAGAACTCTTCCTGCAGTTCAGTAGCCACAAAGCCAGTTGTTGGCTGGCTGAAGTGGCCCAAAGGCCCGTGCTGCTGGCAGCTGTACGTGTGGCAGGTGCTATGGCTGACAGCCGTGGTCATTGGTGTCAGTGGAAAGACTCCCATGACTTCACTGAGGGCTGAAACTGAGAAACTGAACCTAAGTTTGGATGCTTCTAAGGCATTGTTATGCATTGTCATCATTCAGCTAAATGGGTATGCATTTTTAAATTCCTTATGTAGTTATACTTGATTTTATGAAGACTTAATACTAATTGCAAAACAAATACTCTACAGGCAGAAAACTGGTGTAGAGTCAGATCCACAGTTCTTTTAGAACCAGCAATGCTTTTCCACTGGGCTATGAATCGGTTCTTATAAAAGAAGAATGCAAAGTAATGTAGGTGATCACTAAATTGCCGTGTTATGGTCTGATATAAATCTTGCCACCTTTTCATAGTGTATTTGCTTTCAGAATAAAAGCAAAAATGTTCTGAAAACAGGTGGACATGAAGTTGAGTCTTTTAGGCTGGAAACAGGCTCACATATCGAAAGGGTCACATGTCAGCTTGTGGAACCTTCAGCATGTCTGCAGAAAAATTGAAATGGGGGCCCTGATAAGTTGTGCCCGGAGTGATAAAAAACTGCCATGCTCTATGCTGACTTCCAACATGTGTTGTTATTTAATGAATACCTTATTAAAGAGTATGTTTCCCTTTCTGCAACCAAAAAGGATTCTGAAATTCCAGTTTTGGACCCAGACTTTGCATTCTGGCAGTGCTTGGGTCCATTTGTTGTGACATGTTCGTTGCTATTTTTAACTTATGTAATAAGAATTTAATCTTATTTGTTACAAACTCCCATCATACTGAAAACACTCAGAAAGCTTTACAGCACATAATAAATAATGCTTGTCAGTAGCTTACCAGCACTGTATTTTTTCCCTCTAGAATGCTACAAGTTATGTCAAAATTCACATTCTTCATTGTATGAAAATGAAATAAAAATAAAGCCAGGAAAGTACAGAGGAAACTCTAAAGATCTCATTTTAGTAGTGATGCTAGAAAAAATGGAAATGCTTTGTAATGAAAGGCTACTTAAAAATCTAAAATATAAAACAATTTCTCTTTGAAAAATATTTAAATGCCAAACAGAAATAAAGGTCCATATCCTGTCTGCTTCCCACATGCATTCAAAAGCAGGATATGAGCTGCTGAAAACAAATGGAAACAAGAGTCACTGAGTTAACTATACCATATTTGCTCCTCTTGTGCAATTATTTTGCTTCACAGCAGCTCTGTGGCTTCCTGATTTGTGGAAGGAATGGAGTGAAGCAGAAATGTACAGCCTTCCTTTCTAACTTGCAGTTTGAAGTTACTGAGCAAGGAAGAAGTCAGGCAACCAAGTGAATATGATTTCCAAGTTCAGTGCAAGTAGGTACAGCTGAGTGCGCATTATATCACAAGTAACAGTCTGTCTGATTGTGCAAGTAAGGGGGATCTATTGGCAAGTCTCTACATACATTTCTTAGGAATTTCTGTGGGTATGCTGAGAAGTTCCTGATGCAAAAATTAGCATGGCTCCAAAAGTACTGATGCTTAGTGGATAGCTGTGGTTCCTGTGTGCTGCATACTAGTTTGAGTTCTGCATTCTCCTTTATTCTGCTTTTGCCCTAAGCTCTGAATTTTGATAGGTGTGCTACCCAAAAAATCCCAGTCTCTCTCATACCTTCATTCCTGTAGTTACAGCTTTGTCACGTGTCTCCCTTCCTAGCCGAGATGCCCCGACAGTTCCCGAAGCTGAACATCTCGGAGGTTGACGAGACCGTGCGACTTCTGGCAGAGAAGGTATTTGCTAAAGTTCTCCGGGAAGAAGACAGCAAAGATGCATTGTCGCTCTTCACCGTGCCTGAGGACTGCCCTATTGGGCAGAAAGAGGCCAAGGAAAGGGAACTGCAGAAGGAACTGGCAGAGCAACAGTCCCTGGAAACAGCTAAAAGGTTTGTTCAGTACTTGCTCTCTTAGTGGAAAATATTTTTTTTAGTGAGTTTGAGTTCATATTGAAATACCTGGTAAATAACACTCTGCCACTTCAGGAGAGAGGTGAGCAGTGGGTACTTGGGGCACCTGTCCCAGGGAGAAGGTGTGGGGATGGCCCCTAGGGAGCTTGGATTGGTGAAGTGCTCTCAGCTGTGTTTCCAGCAATAGCACAGATATTGCTTATGCAAGAGTAACAAACAGCATAGCTGGGTAGAAATCAACACAACCCTACGACTCTTTAATGTAAGAAGAGTCAGAAAAAGAAACATTTTCCTCCCGCCCCTTATTCTAGCTTTATTAAGAGAAATGGAAAATTTTAACACAGAAAATGACAGTGGCACGATATTTCTTTTTGTCTCTGTAAAAATAGATGAAAGCAAAGACATTACATTTAAGATCAAGAGAGAAGGTGAAAAGTGGTATTGGCATAATGAGGTTATTCATAGGTTTCCTTTACTCACAGAGAAAACGTAACCACTGTCAGCCATAAAAATGCACATTAAAAAAAAATAAATTGCATTCTGCCTTTGGTTTACCCATGACTCCAATGAAGCCAAACTTGCTGTGGTTTATGATTTTCTCCTGAGAGAGAGGCAGCCTTACCCTGATGTCAGGCTGTTCCGGTGTCTTGCCTTCAGAGGGCTGCGGGGCTGTTCCTGGAGCCACGTGAGCCCAGCAGCAGCCTGACACCAGTGGGGTGGACGTGTACAGACTCTTCAAAAAGCAGGCAAACAAGAAAGCCTTTGAAAGTGATACTAAACACATGTACCTGGTTAGCTGCAGACAGTCCATTGGGCAACACTTGGAATCATATTTCTGGAACAGAAGGGAGAACAGTCAATTTAGTTAAATTAAGGTATGACTCACTGATGATACAGGCTGAGACTTTTGGTTGTGAATTGTGCAAGTGGGTTTCCCAGTTGGCATGTTCACAGACATAAACAGGCACAGAAGCGAAAAGCAGATGTTTTCATTCAAGCAAATGCTTGGTATTTCTTTCCTCCTGAACTAATAAGTCTCATTTCAGTTTGGGAAACTGTCTCGTGGAAATATGTTCTGTCAAACACGTTTTGTACAAGTTTAACTGGGAAGTGGGATGTTACATGTATGTTGTTTACATGTGGGAACAGAACAAGTACTCATCCCTGTCCTGCAGGACTGGTGCATACTCCAGGGCAGTGACATGAGTACAGCTTGTGGTGTTTTCAGCTGCAGTTGATCAACATTACCTTCCAAGAATTTCATACTCATTTCCAAGGGAGCTGCAAGTACTTAAGACATGTAATTTTTTATAGTGTGTTAATTGTACCAGCACTGCATGTGCTGGTTCTTAAGAATGTCACAAAAGTAATATGCAACTTTCAGAGAATTCCAGTGTTCCTTTTTCTTTGTTAGCGGTTCTTACTAACATTTTAAGGTTTTAGTATCTAATTTATAAAACTAAGGGCTATTTCTACAGTGCAAAAGAAATTGATATAACAGATAGTTTATAATGTTATATTTATTTCTTATATTAACATTTTAAATGAATTTAAACTGAGTAAGGAAAATTAGTTAAATCTTTAGAGATATTCCAAAACTCCACTTGAGGTATTACAATTACTTCACTGTAAAATACAGCATTCTTTTTTAGCTGGTTTATGTGAGGTGTACATCTATCACAGTTTTACTGAGAAAGGGCAGCATTTTTAAATTTATGGGAGTTCCCCGAGGGGAGGAATAGACTCATGTCAAAGCCATCCTATGTGATCACTGTGATAACCAACACCAGGCTTTTGCTCCAGTCTCATCAAACACTGCCTAAGGAATAACTAGGTGCTTCTTGTTTTCCTTACAAGTTTAACTGAATGACTACATATGAAATTTTGATGCGTCGTCTTGTCTGACAACTAGATGATATTTAAGTCTTGCATGTTTTGGGAAGAATGAGAAGTGTGTGTAACAGCACGATAACTTATAAAAGTTTACCGTATGTAACATTCACTTGTTTCTGTCTCGTGCTTTGTGATGCTGCCAGTCTTTAAGAATTGACTCCTACTAACGTGAGCACAGCAATCACATTTTCCTTCTGTACAGTGACTTGCTCAAAATTGAATTTGTAAGAAGTGAAACAAAAACCTTAAGGCATCTTAGTGACTGTAAATAAATTATGGCATATTGGATTCATGTGGAGGGTAAGTGCAATTGTGGGCAGTGTATATCACATGAAATGTCAATAGGAAAAAGCTGAAAGCACAAATACTTCATGACCAACATTTTTTTCTGTGGTATGAGAGATTTAATTGTAAAATTTCCTAGGGTGTGACTTCTTTGCTGTAGTCAGTTTTCCAGTGTATTTAGTGTTTTATACTGTGGCTTATTTGATGTGTTTTGTACCATGAATTCATAGGAAGAAAAGCTTCAAGATGATTCGATCCCAGTCTTTGTCATTACAAATTCCATCTCAGGAATGGAAAGCACCACCGGCCAATCCTGTCCTGTCTCCTGCAACGCCAGTTCTTCCAAGTGCTTTTGTGCCAGTCCAAGTGCCATATGATGTACCAGAATTTCAGAGAGTTTCTATTAGTGGGGACTACTGTGCAGGGGTAAGAAACCATTGCTTTCCCCCTTTTTATATCTAGAGGGGGTAAAAACTCCAGTATTTATATATAAAGTGTAAAATGCCAATCTATTATGGTTCTCTGAAACAAACTAAATTGCCTTGTGGACACAGTGATTTGTAAAATAGCTATAGGCAAGGTCAGGTAGTTTTACACTCTTTCTAATAATAAATTGGATGAAACCATAATCAGATGTTCAATTAATGGGTAGGAGAAAAAAATGTGTATGTTTTGCATGTGGTAGTTGGATTCTGCTTTTGTCACTGGCTTTCTGACACCTTGGGTGAGATCCTTATGGTCAGGCCCCATATGCTTACATGTCTGGAAATTCAGTGTCCTTGTTACTGGCGTGGATTTGGTTTGCTGCTAAAATGGCTGTTTTATTTTTGGCAGTATTTATCCAGGTTTTCCTTGCAGGTTACAGTTGATGACTATGAACAAGCTGCCAAGAGCCTGGTGAAAGCTCTCCTCATTCGGGAAAAGTACTCCCGCCTTGCCTACCATCGCTTCCCCAGGACAACGTCGCAGTACCTGTGCAGCATGCGAGATGAGAAATGGAGGGTTGAAGACGAAGTGTATCCAGGTGAATGTCCCTTCTAAAATACTGAATTATATTCTAAACATTTAAAAGTTATTTTAAAATAAGGAATTAAACCTGTACGCTGCTGTAGTAAAGGGAGGTTGGATTTTTGTGATGATCTCTTTGGATTGTCTTTGCCTTTGTAATTTATTCTCTTAGTGAGGTGGAGAATCACAGACACACCTAAGTTATAAATCCTGTGTCTAATCTGAAACTTTGAAGCTGTCAAACCTTAAAAACCCCTACTAGACTCTCATTGATCATTTTCTCTTCACAGCAAATGGGATGTTAAGCAGTACATTTGTGTTCCCCAAGGAAAAAGCTATATGGATATGGTTTAAAGGGAAAGTCATTCCTCCTCATGTTGGCATTCAGAACTAAAAGGGCTGATGAGCTCATCTGCATCGTAAATCGAAGCATGATACAGACATGCCAGTTAGCAAGCCCTGAGTCAGGAATTTCACAGGCAGGGTACACTTGCCAGGTCAAGACTGGAAGTCATATTTTTTGGGCATTCTGCCTGGGTAAATAAACTGATCTCTCAACAAGGCTTATTAGGTTGAACATATTCCCCCACTATATGTCACAAGTTATATCTGTCACTTAGGTGGGCTGTGTCTTGAAAGCTTTGCTTGTGTGATCAGCTGTTTGCACTGCTCATTTTTGGATTAGCCTGCGAGGAGCAACCTTTGGTCTGTACAGAAGTGCCACTGTAGATGTGTCCATATTGTTGGCAATGTAGTGACATTTTAAATCAATTACCCTCTGGCTCAGTAGTTGAAAGAGGGGTGAATGAATGTGTTTTTAAGTGTTTTTTATCCAGGAAGGGTGTAAAGAGGACAGTATACTGAATATTCAAGACAGGAAAGAACAGCTGCCAGGGAGATATTTCTAAGTTATTATTAAGTTAATAACTTTTTTACAGTTATGATGTCAAACTTACAACAGAAATATCATTACACAATGTCTTAATTAGCACAAATTTGAGCTAGATAGTTATGAATATTAGAGATAAGAATGGTGAGTTTACAACATGCATTCAGGTGCTCCAGGTGAATCAAAGGACTGATTAATTACTTTTCTGTCTTGGCTTAACTGAACAGGTTAAATGAGAGATCTCTGATAAGACTGAGCCAGAGAATGTAGTTCAGTTGGCATAAATGTAGTCAAGACACTTACTCTGTGCTAGTTGCATTAGTAAGACATTACAAAAGAAGTGACGAGTGCTCACTAATGTGAGTGATAACATTTGTGTTCCCATAAGCTGAATCTCCTAGAAGTACATGTACTTACCTGAATCTTAGGGAAAAAGGCTTGCTGTTTTGTAAAGGCATTACAAAACTGTGCTGAACAAATCCCAGCTGTGCTTCTGGTACTTTGATTTTGGTCATGATCAGAAGGTCAGTGGAAAACCTGGAGTTGTGCTGTACTGTCTTTGGCTTCTATGCTTCTTGCTTTTATTCAAAAGCAATAAAAAAAAAATATTAGAAAACCCTTCCAAACAAAACCATCACCACAAAAAACAAACAACAAACCCACCATGCAATCAAACACAAATAAACCCCCACAAACTGAAAAACTCACAGAAAAACACAACAGAACCAATGAATTAAACAACCCCTCCAAAACCTACAAACCAACCACTACTTTGATCAGAGTGAGAAGTGCTGTGTGTTTTAATTATTTCATTCTCAGCCATGGGTAAGGTACATTCACTGATGGTTGAGGGGAGTTGAGAGGGCAGAGGTGAAGAAGTTAAGGTACAGCTTGTCCTGTCCTGACTGATGTTTCACTGTGAGAACAGTTGCACTACTATGTGCTTAAATGCAAACTTCCAAAATTGCTACAGTGAGTCAGAGAGTGAAAAGAAAATAATGAAAGTGGGTATGAAGTCAACAACTATTTCTTTGTTCAAAAACAACTGTGCTTTCAACCATCCTAATTTAAATACTTCTGCAAACTCATTTTGAAACTTGTGCCGTCATATGTAAATAAAAAATAGTATTAAATCTGTGTATACATTGGTTCAGAGTACTCTAATAACATATAACATTTTAATTAAGATAGGCACTTAATTTGGAAAGGAACTGCAATTCAAGCCTGTCAGAATCAAGCTGTGTAACAGCAGGTCTTTCATAGTAACTTAAAATGTTATTTTAATGGAAGTATGACGATCTGATAGAAATGAAACATTATAGAAGCAGAAAGTTATTTTTGTAATTATTTTGCCTTATATGTAAGCTATTTCTTCTAAATGTAATGTAAATTTTTTTCAGATTTCCATTCACCCCCAGAAGAAAATGAAGATCCTTACAATCTTGATGATGCTCCAGACAACTTGGATTATGTTATCAAGCTAAAAGGTGGCATTCCCTTTGTTTATGATAACAAAGAAATGATGGAACTCAATGAGCCTCGGAGTTTGCCATATCCTGACCTGGAGACCTACACCCTTGACTTGAGCCATGTTCTTGCTCTGATTGCAGATGGTCCAACGTATGTTTCTTTTTTGTTGTTCTCTGCCTTGTCAGGCTGCTGGTTACCTTAGTTTAGTACTTCTCACTTCTGTGACAATTCTTCAACAAACTCATTCCGCAGTAATGTTTTGTTTTGCCCTTCTCAAGCATTAAGGCATCATGGAAAAACTTAAAAGGAAAAAAAACCCACAATGCCACATATGTCTATATTCAGTTTCTTTGGTTGCTTTGCATCAACCATTGCAAAATAAGAAGCAGTTAACAGCAAGAAATTGGCCAAATGTTTCCATTCAATTCCAACCTGACTGAAACTTCTTGAAGCATGGGAAGTGAAACTTGAACCTCAACCTTTTTTTTTTTTTTCTTTTTTTTTTAAATTTTGTTCTGCCCTATGCTGAATTTGAGGTTTTTGAGGTTTTTGAAGAGTTTTCTGGAATTCCTCTGTGTCTCTTCTGCTCTTGCTGCACGAAGAGAAACCCTGCGTATGCAGAGCATACCAGATCAGCTCAGCAACATAAATATTTGGTCCAATTTCTTCCAGATACAAATTAACTGCTCATATGCTGCAAAACTGACCCATGCGTGTGCAATCAAATTAGGTCCTGAAATATCCCCAAACCATCAAATTCCTTGGAAGTCTCTAAAACTGGAAATATGCCAAGTCTAGTACAGTCACTGACACACCCATGACAAAGCAGTGTCCTTGCCCCATGTGTAATGAAAACACGTGCCTGCAGTTTTTAAGCATACTTCCTGTCTTGGGCTTGGAAACAGCAAGGTCTGTCATGGCCTCAGCACCAGGAAAGGAAAAGAATCCACTCTAGGATGGAACTAATCAGGAGCCTGGAGTGTTGTGAACTATTTGCCCTGTCTTCCTGCACTGCATTCGTAGTCCTTGTGCCTTGGAGGGATCGTTGCTGGCAGCGTGAACAGTTGGTCACACCTGATGCATTCTTTCTCCCTCAGGTCTGTCTGACACCTGTGGCCATCTGTCTGCCTTGTGCATTGATAGTGGCAGAGCATGTGGGCTAAACAGACCTGTCCCATTCCCTAAGCCCGTTTTCAAGATCAAACCCCTGTGCTTCTGCCAGCATTGTCAGCACTCCTGCTCCAAATCAGTGCCAGCTTGAGTAGGCTTTGGTTACAGGATGCAATGGATAAATGCATTTCCAGTTTCAGTGTGTAATACTCCAAGAGACAGGTAATGAGAAGATAAAAGAACAAGGAGGAAAAACAAAAGTTGTGCAGAAGACCCTTCTCTCTGCAGCTCTAACTTAACAGCCTTCTAAGGTCTAAGTTAAGTGTTAACAGTCTTAACAGGAAGCCATAAGTAAGAAGGGCCTTGGTAGGACAAGTTAGAGCACTCAGCACCTTTGTGAATGTAGGAGCAATCATCTGCTCCTTTCACTTCTTCAGGGGAAGCTTTTGCAGGCTGATTCACACTCTCCAATGAATATGCACAAATCAAAAGGGAAAGGTCTTTCCAGTAATCCTGTAGCATAAGCTCTTCTTATGGTATGGTTTCCCTGTTTGCAGGCAAGTGCTCTCCGCTCACTTAATGCCCATCACACATGGGGCTGCTTGGAGGTCAAGAACTATTGTTCTTTGGTCTTTGCTGGTGGTGAATCGATGGAATCTCATCTCTACTCCTCAGGCTTCTGGTCTCTTGGATAATGGTATAACCCAACAAAGATGTCCTGCAGTGAGCAAGCAGGTCTTGATCAGTATCACATACAGTGAGACTGTCTTTGAATCGGACTTTCAAAACCATAATGGGATTTGTGTCCCATTGAGGAGAGATTGTCAACAGTAAAGCAGGAAAAAGAAGACTATTACATGAATAGTGCTACCAAAATATTGTAGAGTCAATATGAATTGACAGATGGTGAAGAGAAAAACCATGTCATTGGTTAAAAATAGAATGAGAAACATGACAGAAGATGAAAGTGAAGGCAGAACTCTGAGTAGGCAAGCAGGAACAAAAAAGCATGATTTTCTAAAAAAGGGCACAAGAAATTATTGTGGAAAAAATTTATTTCTACACAATATGTGTCTTCTTAGGGCATAAAAAAATGAAAGTACATTGGATCTTGGCTTCTCAGATTCAACTGAAAAAGCAAATTTTGGGCATTTTTAAAAAAATCATTTTCATACTGAATAAGTCTGGATTACAGGTTGTTTCTGCTATATATGTTGTGATTGCTCTATTGGAGGTATTGTTTTAGAGTAGTAGCAATTGACATTTGGTTATAAGTTTTATGCTTTCTCTGATCATCATTACTAAAAGGACTGCAGTTTATGCACACGTACAGTGATGAATACTCGGACAACTTGAAGGACATAACATGGGTGTTCTGTTTGAGGTTTCACTAATAACTTTGGCCTGAAATCATATTGGATATTGACTTACATATTTGTTAACTAGTAGGATAATATTTGTTTTTACTATGAAAGTTTTAATCTTCTTTCTGAACTTGAAATACAAATAGTTTTAAGTTACAGTTAATTTTTTTTATTTTCTTTTACAGAAAAACATACTGTCATCGGAGGCTTAACTTTTTAGAATCTAAATTCAGTTTACATGAGATGTTAAATGAAATGTCGGAATTTAAAGAACTAAAGAGTAATCCCCATCGAGACTTTTATAACGTGAGAAAGGTAAGTGAAAAGGATTACAGGCATGACATTGTTTTAGTAGGAGTTCCAGCAATTTTGCCTTTCTTATGGGAGTTGTAGATGATATGCATGAAGTGCTGTGTGCATATCACTCAATTGAATTAAGTTATTTTGAGAATATTAACATTTTTCTACATGGGAGCACTCCAGGAAAATTAGCTTGAATGTAAATGGGTTAAATGGATTATGCTAAACTAATTTGTTTACTTATTCAAAATCAAAGGGGCTTAATGGTATGTAGATTGCTTTAAAGGAGTGAAACAGAGTTAATTGAATGAAACTCACTTGGATTATGTATAAAAATATCCACATGGAGGTTTAATTAATTCTAATGAACTCACTTAAAGACAGTCAAGTGCGTTTTTCTGCTTTCATGTACGTAAGTCCTACTAGACTGTAGTAGGAACAGCTGTATAGATTTTAGATAATAATTGCACTTCATATTGAAAATAGATGTTTAAGTATATGTCAAAAGACCTCCCACAGAAACTGAACTGAGGGTTCATGCTGCTGTCAGTATCTGGTACAAAAAGTCTGTGAAATGTTAAGTGAAAAGATTGTTGTTTGAGTCATAGTCTTGGCTGCCTCTGAGATACACTGGGATGTAATTAGGAGACAGGTAAGGAAATCAAGGAGCTGATTTAATTTCCTGACATATTCACACCCGTGGGAGTTGTGTTCTCTTCAAAGCATGGAAGCACCAGTGTTAGGCTGTTTCATTTGCTTCCCTTTCCTGAAGTGAAGAGGAAGTTACTGGAGAGATAACGTTTCCGTTTGATAGGTGAGGTTTCTTCACAAAGCAGCAATTGTTGCTGATGTTTTTAACCACTTCAGGTCCATTTTACACTGTTACTATATGCAGCTGGATGAGGTAATCCTTATTTTGTCACTTTGGGGTTTACTAATCCATCTTGTTTTGACTAGCACTAGTACATCAAAGCCCTCTTGGCTTTCCCTACAGTGTCCAGTGTGCTTGCTGGCTACTGAATGCGTGTTACTGTGGTGCAAATAAAGTGTCAGAGACAAAATCTGCCAAACAAGAGTTCTTGACAGCTGTACCAGGGTCCATCACAAGGGTAGAAGCAGATGAATCGTCAGATAAATTCTAATGCATTTCACACTTCCATTTGTGAAGTGTATGGATGGGAGGATCTGTTAGCTAATTCAGCAGGACTCAAGTGGCAGAGACTTGGCTCCTGCCTTGACGTAACCCTGGACAAGATATTTGCTCTGTGCCACGTTCAGATAAAACACTTCAATAGCTGACAGAGACTTCAATAATAAAACACATGGTGACTGAGACATGCAGAGGACAGAGGTGTGGTTCGGGTAACTACCACAAGCAGTTTGATTACTGAGAAGTTGTAATTAACAGGGTTGTACTTGCCAAGTGCAGCTTTTGATTTTAAAGCAATTGTCCATTGTGTCAGGGCCTATCTTAATTATTTTTAAATTATCTATCATTAAATAAGCCAATCTACAAATGAATTCATGCTGTTCAAAAGCACAAAATGTGCATTGCTTCCCCTCTGGCAATACCCAGATTCAAAGGAGCAGGAACAAGCTTGCTCTCCTCTGCCAGAGATCATTCCTGCTGCCAGTGACTGCTTTAAAAATTCTTGCTGCACGGAGTTAATCTTGCTTGAAGTATCTTTATGAAGCAAGCTTACAAGTAGTATTTTTCTGAAGAGCTCTGGAAAGACAGAGTTCCCGTAAACACCCCAAATAATCCTTTTCCCTGTAAGTCTTGCTAACCCAAGTTACTGTAACTTCCCTGAAGTGCTTCCTCCCTAATAACAGTATCAGCAGTGAAACTTTTGAGAGCAACACTTCTTGGCCTGTGTTTTCAAGATGTTTCTCTGTTAGTCAATCCTAAACAGTGCATAGTGCTCACAAGGAAAGCAAGAAACGAGATTCACCTTCCAAAAGGGTTGGTGAAGTTGTCTGTTACATCCCTCAGACACTAGTGTGGAGGTCCTGGTACACTCTGTTTGCTTATGTAAAAGAGCCAAAGTAACTGATGGAAAATGCCAAAATTAGAACAGTTGTGAATGTAGTGGCAAGGTCAGTTGGTGAACATTTATTACTGCATTTAGAAAGGTACAGTAGAAAGCTGGCCAGGATTAATTGCTGGCATGACAACCAAAGGTTACTGGGTTTTTTCCCCTGTCTCTCTGCCCCCTCCCCTCCTTTTTCCCCCCTGATTTAATAGTTTAAATAAAAGTTGTCCAGTGAGCTCATCTATTTCATAAATCCCAAGATAAGGCTCATCTTGAAAAAGGGAAGTGTATGTGTGTATTTTACATACTGAACTTAACCGGAATGCAACCAAAGATATATTTTGATCAAGCTGGACCTGGAAAATTATCCTTTAATAACAACACAGATATTTCTCTAGACAGACAAGAACCCACAGGTGGCAAGACAGTGTGGCTGGCTCCACTTGCTCCCCACAGGAGGTGGACAACTATCTGTGTAGGAGAATGCTGACTTTAGAGAAGAGTCTGCCATCAGCAGGGCTCTCCCACCTCCTCCAGCTGAGGCACAGCAAAGTGCAGTCAACACACACTCTCCACATAACTCCTGGGCTGCCTGCACTAAGGATGAAATTAAGGAGTAAGTGGCTCTATGGCAGACAAAGTCGGAACTGGGTTTTAACCTTTGTGTACCAGCATGTCTTGCTCTCCAAAGCAAGTAGGTGAGTTTTTTTGAGCAGGGCTTCCGAAACACCTCTGTGCCCAACAGCCTCAGAAAATTCAGAGCAGTCAATTTTTTTGAGCTGAAATACACCTTCAAATAAAGGACCCACAACTGCTAATTGCAGGAGGTGTCCTTCACTGCAAACAGCTTTGATACAGTTTTCTAAAGATGAAACAATTACAACCTAAGCCTCTTTGATATCCTTTCTCTCTGTAGTCATTATTTCAATGTGTCAGCAAACCAAACCTGAGCATACGTCCTGGCAGTGACATTCTCCTGCTCATAGGCTCACTCAGATACCCAGCCCTGTGTGGCAGCAGAACTTTGGCTCAGTCTGGGGAGCTGTGCATGGAAGAACAGTTTCTGGAGTGGCTCCCACAGCCCTGCTGAATGCTGTGTTGCAGTAACTGGCTGCTGCTGTGACTTACTGTTTGGATTTCAGTTGTTGCAACTGATTTTTTAAACTATTGGTTCAACAAAAAGGAAGTAAATTGGAGCTGGTTTTTATGACCACAATGCTGAAATACCACTTATTGCTTGTAAGAAAGAAAGTTAGAGTGGGTTTATATACTGCTAAATTCTATAGGTCTCAAAGGCTGAATTAACAGATGTCTGCTTTTTAAATGTGTAAGAGTGCAAGCCTCCTGCGTGAACACTGAATCTATACCTCAACTTCCCTGAACTTTGATTCATTCTGAGTTCGCTTCTTTTTTTTTTTCTGTTTCTCTTTTAATTTTTCTTTTTTCCCCCAGTACCTATTTACTAACTTTGGTGCTGAAATTCAGTTTCATCATATAAACCAAAATGATGGTCAATGGGAAGACTTACAGGTTAGGATCAGATCCAAAGGGAACACCCCGTGCACCTTGGTTAGTGTGACATGTAATGGTGCCTTGCCACTGTTAACTGCCAGCAAAGCTGTATATTGTGCTTTCAAAGTACTGCGAGTGCTCCTTCTCCCCTCCTGTTTTACAGAGATGCTGAGATAAATCCTTGTGTCTACCCTCAGTCTTGCAAGTGAGCACAAAAATCTGATCAGCTATAAAGGCATCAATTGTTACAATGCAAAATTTCTGTAGAGATCATCAAGAAAGCTTTTCCTCTATCCTTTCTTTTAGTAATTAAAATAACAGAAGAGATTGCTTTCTCTTCACAGCAGTGTATTTCTGTATTTGTGTGAATGCAACCACTCTTGGGGTTGATCCTGCTTTTTGCAAGGAGTACAGCCAAACAAGAAGCTGGTGACACAGGGATTCTTCATGTCATGTCTTCTGGTTTCTGGGTTGTTCTGGATGGCATAGTTATGAATTACACAAGCCCATGAGGAGCTCTGCCCAGCTCTAGGGAATATTTCTGCTGCCAGGAGCATTCCTGTGCTACCCTAGGGCAGGGTATTTTGTGCTTCTGTCGTGCCTGCTACAGAACTGCAAGGAGAGAATCAAGGGCATTGTATAAAGCTGTTGCCATCCTGTCTGAAAAGCTAATGCAGTATGAATGTATTGGTAAGCAGGGAATCCAGCAGTGGGATGTGGAAAGACTTCCTTTCAATCCAATATTGAGGTAAAGCTTGCAGAGGATTCAGTGTCCAATTCATGTAGCCCAGAGGCATCAGGCTAGAAGTACTTAAGAGTTTAAGCATATGTGTTTAGAAAATGTGGTAGCTTGCAGCTGTGGATATGACTAATCTACACGCTGGAGAAGTTCAGTATCATTAAAAGGGGTGGCCTTGGCATTTCTTTTTGCTGTACTTAGCACTTACCAGTGTGAACCCAGCTCACATGCCTAATTCAGTGCAGTGCTGTTTGTGATATGCACAGATAAGGATCCATGAAATAGGTCTGAGATGGATGTTTTGTGGAGATATGAGAGACACTGGAAGGAAAGGGAAGGAATACAGAAGATAAGGGAGGAGGCAGAGTGGTTTAGGGAAGTTGGTGCTCATGAGACATGCTTTGGAGGGCAATGGGAACTCCTTCCAGCTGTAAGCTGTACACAGATGTAACCACCTTGACTGAGAAGTACAAGCATTTCACCCCAAAGCCTGCAGACAGAAGCACAGGGGTGGTCAGGGCAATAAGGAAAGGAAGGGGCCAGTCTGGACACAGAAGGTACAGAAGTGGAAAGGTTGGCTTTGTTACATGGAGAATTGCTGAGTGAAGGGGATTCTACTGTCCTTTAATTGCAAGAAAACTGATGCCCACCATTGCTTGAGTGATGGAATTCAAAGAATTAAGCCCTTATACTAACAACAATTTTCTTTTGTTATGCCTTCAGTGAACCCACCTTTATAATATTGTGTTCCAAGACAGGTTTCTGTCAGTCATTCTGTTTTTCTTTCCATTGAAGATTAATGTGACCTTGAGTGAAAGGTTTTCTCCTGGGGGGAGGGGAGAATAGGAAGTGCAATAGGAAATTTGGCTATGGGCATGCAGCTGAGGTTTTCTCCACTAAGGAGAAGTTGGGCTGGAGTGGCACTGTAGCAAATTTGAAAATGTAAGCAGTAGGTTTGCAAATAGGCCTTGTAGCAAGGCCTTTTTACTCATGGCCCAGGAAAGCTTCAGCTTACTTCCTGCAGTGTATGAAGAACAAAATAGTAACAGCTTGAAATGGGATGGATGGATTTTATCTTCTTTGGGGGGGAGGGAGGAGCCAAAAGGGGTATTTGTCACCCTTATATGAACTCAATGTGTACAAATTCTTTTGGTAGAAGCCTTTCATAATAAATAACAATTAAATTAGTAGCAATCTCTTAGCATGATAACATTTCAAATAGTAATGACAACAACAGTGATACTATCCTTAACCAAATCAGCCCATCTGTGCTATGCCTAAGGATTCTGTGTTCAGATACTCCATTTAGCTAGGACTGCACCCTGAATGGTGAAAATGCACAAGGCCATAAGCACTAACTTACTACGTGCTAAGGTAGCTCACAGCTCAAGTCATTAAAAGCTTCCAAAAAGTTGCATTGCTTCTAAAAAACAATAAAGTAAAAAAAGCTTTGTGATACTCTTATGACTTTTTGTTACTGGAGGGGCTGCTTGCTTAAAGGTCAAAATATACTGGATGGTAAAAAAAGTACTGTGTATTTCCTGGAAAAAGCAGGAAGGACGTTGCAGAAAGATCTCTTAACTTTTGGGAGATATGCATGTTTAGGGAGAAGGATGAGTTAAAAAAACCCAAAGGAAGATGTTTGTTCTCAGGATAAACCTGGTTAGCTCAGCTATAGAGCTGTGTGTGATGTGTTGAGTTGAAGGCAGGTGTCACAGGAGCTCACTGAACGGCACAGACACTCCAGAGAACTGTTTCTCAAAGGGAAGCAGGATTTTAAAGGCAATGCAGTTACTACCATGTCATGTGATCCTTGCATACAAGCAAACAAAAGAAACAAAGCCCCTCCTTGCTCTCGGACCTTTCTCTCCTAACAGCAGTGAATTCATGTTGATTTAAATAAAGAGCAAGTGTTGTGTTTTGTGTTCTGGCTTTTTTCAAGACTCATTAATTCCAGTAGCTGAGCCACTACTGGAGCCAGTGCATTCTGAAATTCAATAAACTGCACTTATTCAGGTTCCCTACACCTGTATTCTGTGCTTATGGCTTGCTTTTCCTGAACATTTAGAGCTTTTGTGGCATCTGTTTACTGTTATTCCACTCTCCCATACAAGTTGACCAAGTCTAGTAGTATTTCACTGACCTAGGAAGAGTTTATAGTAAACAATAGTTGTGTCTGAACCAGAAGATACTTAATAATCTCAGTAAGCATATACATAAAATTCACTTGGGCTCCAATGTCTGTACGAGTACTCTGAGGAGTGTGAGAAATTAAGCAGAGCTTTTTTCTTTTTACTGTTTGAGACACAGCATTGTTTATTGTGCTTTGGTAACATACTTTATGTTCAGTACTTTTTGATAGCAATATTTCTTCCTTGCTAATTTAGCTTTAATATGTCTAGTGTATTTGAATTAGGCAGTGATTAACAATTAAGTGTTTAGGGGTCAGTTTATATCCTGGTCTTTAGTTGGAATATGCACTTCCCTTAGTGTGTGAGATCTAAGAAAAGAGATCTGAAAAATCTGTCAGCATTATGAGTTGCTGTATTATAATTAAACTTGGAAAAATAGTGACAAAAATCTCTCATGTATATGTTTTTTGGTTCTGGTGACCTAAGATATTTCATATAGTTGAAATATAAATATTAATTATGCTTTTGGAAATGGCTGAGAATTCCAAGTTCTTTCAGACAGAGATGATAATTATAACTACAGTCTATAACTAGAAGGACTTTGTTGATTTGTGAATGAAATAAAAGGATACTGAAGGATCAGTGTGTCCTTTAAGGAAGTATCAAATTTAATCTGAACCCAGACTCTGTGATTGACACTTAGAATGTATCTTGTTGAAAATTTCCTTATTTGAAAAGGAAACTATTAATTGAGGGCTACTTTATTTATAGTTCTAGTTATTGAGTACTTCCCCCAAAATCAAAACCTCAGGGTTCTGAAACATTTTGATTTGCTTAGGCACTAATCCATTTGTTACTTAAGGAGTATTTTAGAAGGCTTCAGGCACTGTTCTTACTGACACAGATACTTTGCTAATTGAAGGTTATGTATATGGATGATAAGCATGAATAACCTTTTGATTTCAGGTTGATACTCATATCCACGCTGCTGCCTGCATGAACCAGAAGCACTTACTGAGGTTTATTAAGCACACCTACCAAACGGAGCCCGACAGGATTGTTGCAGAGAAAAAGGGCAGGAAGATGACTTTAAAGCAAGTCTTTGAAAGCCTTCACATGGACCCCTATGACCTCACTGTAGATTCTTTGGATGTCCATGCAGTAAGTCTAGTAAAATGACAAAAAAAAAAAAGAGAAAAAGAGAAGTTTTCCAAGTGTGAAATTCTAGTTTCTACAGTTTTTGCATGATAACTTATTAAATCAGAATTTGACTTCTTGCATTACAGTGCATGTCTGCAGTAAGTTTCTGAACCTTTTATTGCTAGGCAATTTAATTTATAAGCTATTGTGTGTTCTTAAAACCATAGTTATTTGGGTTTTTTCCTCCTCCAGGGTCGTCAAACATTTCATCGATTTGACAAGTTCAACTCCAAGTACAATCCAGTTGGTGCCAGTGAGCTGAGGGACTTGTATTTGAAAACTGAGAACTATATTGGTGGTGAATATTTTGCTCGTATGGTCAAGGTAAATAAGTTTCAAGCTTTTCCAGCTGTAGAAAAATGAAGGTTGGGAATAGATTTGTGGTGTCATTTGTAACTAGAGCTAACATTGTGTTTAAGTGATTCCCAGTATTGGTCTTGCTCTAGCAATTGTTCAGATACTTTCTATGTAATTTTATGAGTCAGGAGCATACACATAAGGTGTGTGTGAGTTCAAAGCAGAGTTGTGGGCAGTTTCAAACTAACAGAGAGTGGCCGAGGGTCAATTAGCTGCCTTAGTGTTTTGTTAGGATACAGTGGGTTAGTGGGGAAGGAGGAGTTAGGGAAGTGCCTCTGCATAAACCTCTGCCTGCACATGCCCGCAACAGCATTCAAATTAATTTCTTACACCAAAAACCAGTAGTTTTGTGATATAGTAGGTGTCACCTCTTCTTAAATTTAGAGAAGGTGCTTGTCTATAATCGCCTTAAAAGTGCTTACTGCCACAGATTGTGGTCAGATTCTCAATTGGTCTGCCTATTTTATGTAGACATTTATTACCATTTAAATCATATAATTCTGATTTACTGTTTTAAACATAGGCCTTACAAAGGTGTTAGTAACAACTGCACAAGAATATTGTCTGCTAAACATAGGTGTTAGCTATACTCAGTTATATATACAGTTATACTTAAATGATATATGAGATAACTTTATAGTAGAATATTTAGATGCCTAAAATAAAATAATGGATTAATAGACATGAGATTCCCTTTATCTTTAAAGGCTGTCAATACAGTTATGCCTGGTCTGAGGAAAATACAGTGATAAATATATTACTAGCTGTAAATGATCTTCAGTATCCATATTAAAGCACATATATTTATTACTTACTAGGAAGTAGCCCGTGAACTAGAAGAAAGTAAGTACCAGTATACAGAACCCCGCTTATCCATTTATGGACGGTCTCCAGATGAGTGGCTGAACTTGGCAAAATGGTTCATTAAGCATAAAGTTTATTCCCCTAATATGCGCTGGATAATTCAGGTTCCCAGAATCTAGTAAGTAATCAGGAGCTCTTGGTAATTTTAACAGTTTGAAATCATACCAATGACTTAATTTCTGATAATATTTAGGTGGTTTTTTAGCTGTCATGTAGTTCTGTTTATAAGCAATAGCTTGGGAAATTTATTTTCGGCCATTGGTGCAGTTTTCCTGACAGTCTGGGGGTGGAACAGATGAGATGGGGTTTGAATCTACTCTATGGAGCTATTCAAAACTACTGTGAATTATTTGTAAGTCTGAAGGTACCGAAACCAAAAATTACAACTGGGTGAAATCAAGCTGCATTCAATTGCAAGTTAGAATACAATTTAGTAATGAGAATAAATCAACTCTTGAAACCCATGAAGGAATAGAAAATGCTCTGTAAAATTGTTATCATCAAGATCAGTGACTAAATGACAGTGAACTTGGAAACACAACCCAGACTGATGATTTCCAAGCCTAAATCAGTTTTTTCTTAGTTTTTGAGCATCCTTTGGGACTTTATTTCATTATTTCCAATACTGTATATTATAATACAGTCTCCTCTGATAATCTTGTCAGCCTTAATAGCTGAGCTTCACATTTAGAAGTCTCACAGCTGAAATATGAATAGAGAAAGAGCTGTCACAGTCACATCTATCCCCCAGACTGTGTTTCTCACTGGGGAGGAAGTTTCTTTCCTTTAATTCCTTACATAGCAATTCCTTACATACATAGTGCAGTCAGCACTCCGAGTAAGTCATGCCCTTAATGGCACACAGAAGTACTGTCCCTCTTTTCTGAAAGGCTCACTACAGCAGAATGTTCTGCTTTCCTTTGGAGTGGTTACAGCTTCAGAAAACAGAATCTTTCACAGGAGGTAATTCCTTATCTCCCATTAGTATTTGGACTGCAGTAAGGGAGAGGGTCACTGTTGTTGAGACAGCATCTACCCCTGCGTATTGTCTCTATTTTTGGAGCACTTGAGAGCTTCAGCAGAGTGTGGATTAAGCACAGTGCCAGGCAGGGCAGGAAAAAGAGCACAGAGATGATCTCTGCCCTGACAGAAACTTTGAATTTCTGAATCCTGGTGGAACTGAGCTGTAGAATATACACAAATAACAGAAAATATGAAAGTAGAGGGAAATACAAGCTAATTAAAGAATGTGTCTGTTTTTTCCCCTTCAGTGACATATTTAGGTCTAAAAATATTCTGCCTAGTTTTGGGAAGATGTTGGAGAACATCTTTGTACCATTGTTTGAAGCAACAATCAATCCCAAAGACCACAAAGAATTGCACCTATTTCTTAAATATGTAAGTATGTTTGGGTTTTCTGTCTCACATGAATTGGATCATCTTCTATTAGTTTTTTTTTTTTTCCATCCACAGCTGTTCCCAAACATAAAAAGGTTTCCTTCTTCATAGTTTGCTTGTATGATTGTTTCAAAGCCCCGACATACAATTCAATAAAAGTCTGAGTGAGGTCCTGTTGTGAATTAGTTGCTGCTTATTTCCTCTGAAACAACTCAACAGTTATTTATTTGCCTTTCAGTAACGACCATAAATGTTTGCATGCTCTTGTGCATCCAAATGCATGATGTGCACTTTGAGCTTTCCTCTGGGATTGGCCTCCAAAAAGGAGGCAGCTGAAAGGAAGTGCTGTGTAAATCCTGGTGGAACTCAGGAGAGAGGTGGGGATGTGTTGCTGCTGGAATGAGGTTAAGACACATTTCTGACTGTGCCCCAAATCAGAAACTCTGAGGTTTCCTGGGAGCCTCTGGTCTTCAGCTGCTTATCAAAAAACAAAGCAGATGAGTTCAAAGGACTATAGGCTGGATCTGGGGGAATTCTACACCCCTGTAAGTCCCCACAGCAGCCTGCAGGCTTTTGTGCACCTGGGCTTCCTATTTATCTCAGAGGAAGAGAATGAGTGAAAGTTCTTTCAGGAAAACGTGTTATTCCTGTTGTCTGCATGGCATGGTAGGAGGGCAGAGCAGCAGGGCTGCTAGCACAGCAGGGAAATGAAGGAAGAGGGACTGGAGACTTTGTTCAAGCAAGTCCTGAAACAAAAGTAAGTGACACTGAAATTTGCTTCTTGAAAACCCTGATTTCTGTGAATTTCTTTTCCCGCCAGGTGACTGGGTTTGACAGTGTAGATGATGAATCCAAACACAGTGGCCATATGTTCTCTGACAAGAGCCTTAACCCTGACCTCTGGACCAGTGAGAAGAATCCCCCATATAGCTATTATTTGTATTATATGTATATGAACATCATGTTGCTAAACAACCTTAGGAGGTAAGTAGTAATTTTTCTGTTTTACAAGCTTCCAGAAAACCAGTATCTTGGTCTCAAACTACGTGCCTAGATTACGTATCTTCTGAAGCAAGCGTTATTTTGAATTATTTTAACGAGTCCAAGAGGAGTACATGAGTTATTCTGAAAATACTAACTACAAAACTAATTCATATGAAATACTCAAATTTTAAAGGCATCAGATTAATATCTTGGTTTGATATTTGTGTGTATTTTTGGGTTTTTTAAAAAATTCTTTAAAGCTGAATATATCAAACAAAACAAAGGAAGAAAACTCCACCAAACTGACTTACTGAGCTTTGCTTGGTTTTGCAGTGGGTTTCAAGTATAATGTACCTGCCTCTTGCTAGCTTGCTATCTCCTGGTAATTTAAGTGTAATTTAAGTTATGTTGTGAAATCCTAGTTTAAGGGCTGCTCCTATCAGACAAAGTAGGACACAATTATAAACTGCACCTCCAGCTGACTTACTTTAGCTTGCTTGTTGACTCACTCAGTTTCACTACCTTTGAGACCAATGTCCGGGCAAGTAATGCAGGGAGTTATGATACTGAATGTGAGATCAGACTGTCAAAGCAGGTTTTGGCATCAGACTTAGTAAAGCCTGAAATTCAACGTGAGGTTATGTTGCTAAATTTGCAGCTGACTCACTGAGTGATCTGCACAACTGACTCCATTTGAGGCACAGTGGGGTTATCCATTGATATGACAGGGTCATCACTTACCTTACAAGTATTTGCTTCATTATGATTTATTAAATGTTTTGGGATTTTCTTATAGAACATGCACAGATTTGTCATTTTAATGTTTTATCCAAGTTAGCATTCCAAATGTTATTTTTTCTCTCCCACTAATACTTCAGGCATTTCTATCATCCTATTTGATCTAAACTCGCAGTAACACCCACGTTAAATTACCTTGTACCTGCAACAAACAGGCCTAGTTGTTAGTTTTAATTCTCTAATTGAAAGGACACTCTAAGATATGACTTAGATAACTGTCATCCCCTTCTCCTGTATTCTTTTACATTCTTAGTAGCCTACATGCTTTTTCTATTCCAAAGACAGATTCTGTCAGAACATACAGGGTTTTTTTTAACCTCAGTGTCATTTCAACTACTGTTTTAAAATCCCCCCCAATAATTATTACGTATTCTTTACAGATAGGTGAGATAATGACACAATTCATCAATGAGTCAGTGAAACTGTTCACCTGTTAAACATACTGAGTATTTGAGTCGACACAGCTAGTCCGTGACAAGGCTGTTTTTACACTTTTGGTGGTATTGGTGAGGATGGATTACATCCTCGCATCCATTTTCAGGAGAAGTGTTACTAAACATCTGTCCTAGAACTGCCTTATACTCTACCACTCTTTGTTCAAATTCTTTGTTCTGAATATCTCCAGATGCTTATGGGACATTTGTCTACATTGAATAACAGGGTCCACTATAGCCTAAAACTCAGTGTCACTTTAATATAGATGATAACATAATTCTAGAAATGACAGTGTGAAGTCTAGTGCAATACCTAACACACGTGGATCATCTCTGCTGCTGATGGTTTTATGCTGCACTTAACCTTGTGAGATGGCAGGTTCTCTTCACAGTAGGGAGTGTTAGCTAATTCTTGGTAATGTGCTTCCAATTCTTCCCTCATTTTGAATTAGGAATTTTGCAGCCACAGGTTGCATCAGTTGACTTAATTTTCCACCTGTCAGTTCCCTCAACTGAATCCTGTTCAGTAACTCTTCACCCAGTAGGTAGACGATTGCTAAATGAGATGTAACTGTAGAAGGAAAGAAGGAGGAAGACACAAATATGTCAGGTGGTGGAAGGGGCCCCTTTTGACAGCAGCAGACAGGTAGGCCTGATTAGATGTCACGTGAAACTGTATGAGAATGTGTAACTTCTAATTTTCTTCCTTTAAATTGCCATATTAATGACAATTGTGTACCAAATATATAAAGAACAGTGCATTATTTGTTAGTGGAACTTGCTTTTCATCTCCTCAGGGAAAGAGGCATGTGCACTTTCCTGTTTCGACCTCACTGTGGAGAAGCTGGGTCTATCACACACCTCGTTTCTGCCTTCCTGACAGCAGACAACATTTCTCACGGATTGCTCTTGAAGAAGGTATTGCTTGGTTTCTCACCTAAACTAATCCCTGTGTGCTTAGATATCAGTCACTGGTTCAAACAGCAGTCACCAAACTGACTTTATCTGGGCAACCCAAATTAATTTTGCGCTGCCCCATTAATTAACTTTATTAGCAAGGCACAAGTAACTCTTCAGTTTGGTGAGAAACTCTACCTGAAGTCATGCTGGGGGCTCTGGTGACCCACCACAAGAACACAGACCATCTGTTGGAGGGAGTCCAGAGGAGGCTGTGAAGAATCTCAGAGGACTGGAGTACCTCTCCTGTGAGGAAAGGCTGAGAGAGTTGGGGTTGTTCAGCCTGGAAAAGTGAAGGCTCTGGGGAGACCTTGTAGCATCTTCCAGTACCTCAAAGGGCTCTGAGGGAGCTGGAGAGGGGCTTTTCACAAGGGTAGGTAGGGACAGGACAAGGGATAATTGAAAGAGGACAGGGTTAGATTAGATACTGGGAAGAAATTCTTTGCTGTGAGAGTGGTGAGACACTAGAACAATGAAGCTGTGGATGGTCAGTCCCTGGAAGTTATCAAGTCTGGGCTGGGTGGGGCTTTGAGCAACCTGGTCTAGTGAAAGATGCCGCTATGGTAGGGGATTGGAATGAGATGATCTTTCAGGTCCCTTCCAAACCAAACTATTTTATTATTCAATGAAATAAATAAGCTCAGCTGAACTTCCTGTTTCTTAAGCTACAAAAAGAGAGCTTTCCCTGAGCAAGTACTTTCAAGCTATGTCTTTACAGAAAAAATCAACTGTTCAGATATGTCAAAGACTTAGCAGCACCTGTTTTTAGTTACTCCAAGGAGAGCTAAAATTACGCAGCAAGTATTTAAGACTTGCTTAGACTTGTTACTACTCCCTGGTTTAGGGCCCAGAAGAACTTAAGGAAAGCTTTTTTTTTTTTTTCTGTACAGGGACAAGGATCATATTCCCTGACTGGCATTTCTGTACTTCAGGGTTCATTCAGAAGTTCATTAAGGTTTTGATTACTTTGATCAAGAAATTTAATACAGCTGTATAACACAGCAATATTTTAGATGGAACTTGGTTGTTATTACAGACCAAATGTTCTAATTCCTGGCACATTAGTTAATAAAAGCCATCACTCACCTCATCTGCAGGGCACTGTTTCATAATTAAACTAATTGGTCAGTGGGTGGCAGACTTGTACTGAGTATTTAGAAAGAGTTCCCTTATAAGTTGTATATTTTTTTTTGTTAATGCTGGAAAATTCTTTATATTTTTCAACATATACAAGAACAAAGAAAAAGTTTGCCTAAAATCATGTTTGATACTATGCTCTCCACTAGTAACTCCTAAAATTAGACCCAGACAGAGTAGTACTAAGACTATGTGTGACCAAAGCATTTTCCTCTTCACTCTCTCTGGGTCGGCCTGGTGTGATGAGCTGGCACAGCAGATACTAATATTAACAACACCAATGAAGGCACTTGTTAGGTTCATAGGTTGGTTAAGGCAAAATAATAATAAAGATGAGGCAGTCACAGATATTATGTACAACAGCAACACGTGACTTCAAAGAAATTGAAACTTCTTTTGCTCCTAAAACTTACCTGTTGGACTGCAGCTTTGAAAGTAACAAATTGCTTAGCAGTTCTTGCATGTTTGTTATCTGTGACTTTCAGGTTTTGGGGAAAGACATGCAGATAGTATCAAATGTGGTGCCAATAATAGTTATATATACTTACTAATCTACAGTAGTATTAGTCACCTTATTTTTAAACAGGTGACATACATATTAAAGAATATAAATTTTTTTTGTGAAGATTGGTAACAATTCAGACTTTGAAGTATTTTTTAGAGAAGTCAGGGTTTAATGTCAACCTAATTTTTTTGATCTTAGCCCTCCCTCTGTAGTGCTGTTTCCATTTTATCCATCATTATCCCATAGCACTGTTAAATGCCAACTGTGTTTTGTTTTGCAGAGTCCTGTCCTCCAGTATCTTTATTATCTTGCACAAATCCCCATTGCCATGTCTCCACTTAGTAACAACAGCCTGTTCCTGGAGTACTCAAAAAACCCACTAAGGGAATTTCTCCATAAGGGACTGCACGTCTCTCTCTCCACAGATGATCCTATGCAGTTTCATTACACAAAGGTAAGAGCTGCAGAGAGCACTGACTTTCAATTTGGCCACAGTACCACACAGGTCCAGAATGACCTGGAAGCTGTTTTGTATCAATGTTTAGGATAGTGTCATGTCTTTCAGTCACTTCATTCATTCTTCCTCATTCTCAGTCTACTACTCACTGTTAGGCTTCAGAGGGAAACGTCTCATTTCCTCATGATGTTTCTTTTGTACTCTTGCCTCTCCAGTGTTGGCTGTTGAAGTATAGAATGAAGGATGAGGCTGAAGGGAGGTTTGAACCTTCATAAACAATCCTCTAGAGTGGCAGGAAAGTCCACTTTCCGTACTAATAAATCTGGGGAAGTGCATTACAAAAACACAGTGTGATATCTCAAGATGATACATGAGCTGTTTGCTCATTGAACTGGAACAGGTCCTTGCCCTTGCGTGGTCTGGCAGGACAGAAGTGGCTGGTCACTGGTTCCGACGCCCTCGTTTTGTGGCTGGCAGTGACTCGGGTCATGCTGTGCCTCGGCATGGCCCGTGCCTTGCCCAGTGTCTGTGTCCCGAGGACAGGTGGGCTCTGGTGTGCTGCACCCGGGCTGGCTGCTGGCCTGGGACCTGTCTCTGCTGGAAAAGGCTCTGTTGGATGTCCCACAGCACCAGCCCAGTCCCACACAGGGGGGAAGGGCCTCAGCTGGGACAGCCCTGAGAGACAGACCTGGTGTGGAAGGGCCGGAGAGAGAAATTGCCCCGCTGCCTGTCTGTGTGCATATCAGGGAAGATTTATGACCAGGTCCTCCAAGGTGTTTATATACCCTGGGATCTCCTTGGGAATTCCCTAATAAATGCCTCTAAGGATCTGGACTGCAGGCTGCAATTTCTTAGACTAAGATAACTGGATACCCAGTGCCTATTAATTAATTATTTAACAGAACTCCTTGTGAAATTTGAAATAAACAGTTCTGTTCATAAGTAATTGTGATTTTAAAGTTTTTAACTTCTAATTTTTCATAGCTGTCTAAAAAGCATGTATAAATTCCTTAATTAGTAATGAGTACATATTCCCATTTATATCTTATTTACATGTGATTTAATATTAAGTGTATTTTGGTGCTACAGGAAGCTCTCATGGAGGAATATGCTATTGCAGCCCAGGTGTGGAAACTAAGTACCTGTGACTTGTGTGAAATAGCAAGAAACAGCGTGCTACAGAGTGGATTGTCAGATAAGGTAATCATGGCTGGAAAATCTCTTTTGTGAATGTTAGGGCAAGTTGGAACTGAGAAATCAACAGTCTGAACACTGAATAGTGAGTGCTTATGTGATGTATTTATGTAGATCCCTGTCCTCTTTTCAGAAATATTCACAAACTATCTGCTATGCAGTCTTACATTACAAGTTAAGTATTTATGTTACTTTTCCCCTTTAGCTTTATTTTGGAATTCTCAAAACATGTAGAGAGACCTGATGCCTGTTTATACTCAGTTCTCTCTCCAGTTCCAAACTTTTTAATTATTTGGGTGATATCCCTTTGCCAGTAATTTTATACATCATGTCTTGCATTAAGTAAAAACAAACTGCCTGTCATAAGCAAGACAGACATTCTGGTTTAGATAGGCAGTCAGATTAGTTTAAATTCCCTTTTGGCTTTAAAATTCTATACAGCCAGGGTTTTCTCTCTAGGGCTTATTTTAAAACATCCTCTCTTCTGTCACTTGTGAACATTCCTCTCAAGGAGCTGGTATGTGAAGGGGCTTCAGAAGTATATTCTGTTGTTTCTTCCAATGTTCTCTAGTGACAGCTACTCATTTTCCTCTTGTGCAACATCTAACTAACAAAAGAAACCTAAGTTTCTTTTTGACCTCTCACATGGAAGACGTAGCAGTGAAGGCTGAACACTAGCACAGAGTGTTTTAGCAAGCGTACTTCTGAGTGTTTACATGTATAAATGTTGGCCTTAAAATCTCCAAAACTGGTTAAGACTCTGAGGTAGAGTTCAACAGCCAGCTGGTTGAAGCTGCTCTTCTCACTTGTACTGGAGTCATTCAACTAACAAACACTCATTTCTGCAATAAATCAAAGCAGTTGAACTGACTTCTTCCTTTTTACATTTAATCCCATTCACAGGAAAAACAGAAATTCTTAGGGGTGAATTATTGTAAAGAAGGGCCTGAGGGAAATGACATTCGAAAGACAAATGTTGCACAGATCCGGATGGCCTTCAGGTACGAGACACTGTGCAATGAACTCAGTTTCCTGTCTGATGCCATGAGAACAGAAGAGATTTCTACTCTGTCAAAGTAGTTACTCAGAGAAACCGGAACATTTCACCCCTCAGCAGGATAAGATGCTAATTAACATCAAATCATCTGTCTTCTACCAAGACAGAACCGAACAGTACAGAGAAAAAGAGAGTATCTGTGGAAGGTAACCAGCATTTGCTGGCATCTTTTACTGCATTATTCTCATTGCAAAGATTTCAGTTTCTACAAACATTAGGCTTTTTTAAATTGCTGTAAATATCAAATGCAAACTTAGAATCATATAGTATTTGTTTCATACTGTCTTAACTGTGCCCTGTACTAGAGCTTGGGAAATGAGAGAATATCCATAGTGCATGTGTGACATGCACCTGAGGATCCCACAGATGCTGACAGTATACATGCCCCTGGCTTCATCCTGCAAGTCTCAGTACCAATCATGGCATTTAGCACTTCTAAGTTTAACCCCCTGTTCATTAACACCCCAGTTTGTCTGGGGTGCATTATTTTGAAGCTACCCTTTCATTCTCAATGGTGTTTCTGACACAGTTTTTAAACTTAATGTTTCAGCAGTTATACTGGAAAACAAGGAAAACCAAAATCGGGTAGTCTTGTTCAGTGACTAATTAATTGCTTCCTGTGATGTAGGATGTCAGTGAATAACAACAGATGAATGCTTTTCAACCTAGGAAGTACAAAACATGGTGTCAAAATCACTATTGTACACTGTAATGAGCCTAATTATATCATGAAAATTTTGCCTTGAAAGTTGACAACACTTTTTTTATTGCTTTGTAATGGAAATATGTGGATATGCTAGTTCAAATTACTTAGAAATTTATGCAGATAATTTTGGTTGCATGTAAAGAGAAATTTTTTACTTGAAAAAAGGAAGTGTTCTTATGAATCAGTGGTAGAAATGCCAGACCTGGGTTCTGGTCCTACTTCTGATATATTTTTACACATTTGTTTTAGTCTGTATTTTAGTCGATTAAAGCTGAATGGGAAGTCAAGCTGTCTATTTATACAGAAGTTAGCCCACTTGAAATCTGTCATTTCAAATCATGTTATGTTAAATTATGATGGAGTAGTTAGTAAAATACAGCTACTGGAGTATTTATCACTTTCAGTCTTTTTTCTGTTTGATCATCCTTAAGACATGGTACTATTCACTCAGAAAGGATTAAAGGCAATAACATGATGGCATCTGTGTATTGTAGAAGCTGTAAGTAGTTTCACACCAAAAAAGACTCAAGGCTGGGGCAGCAGAGGGTGTGGGTGCCTTGAGTCTGACATTGCACTCCTCATTTCGAAGGCCTGCAGTCCCTAAGGTATGACCTTGAGCTCATGGTGAGAGACCTGGCTCTCTAATGTACCACACAGGGTTCTTAGAACAGGTATTTGGAGTTAATGCATACCAAACAAATAATAGTAACCAGTCAAGCCTCACTCCACCTAGAACCCTGCATGTTGTACTGCATCCCACATCTCGTGCCACTTTTATTTCCTATGCCAGGGCCTTCTCCTGGGACTTGGGCACCTACATCCTCCCCTTCAAGAGCAGATCAGGTCTCGCTTTCCCATGTAAATGCAGCCAGAAGTGGCAGTGGGGACACCCTCCGGTACCAAATGGCCCCTTACTGGCATAAATGTAAATATGCATTGAAGACACTCCCTCTCCTCAGGGTGATACCTACAAGGACACTTTTTAAATGTACCTGCTGTCCTGAATGGTGATTGCAGGGATACGGCCTAAAGTAAAGGGAAGGAGAAATTCCTTATCACCTCCTGTAGCTGTGCAGCCCTGCAGGAGTCCCATGAGAGATAAACCTAAAGACTGTTAGGGAGCAGCCTGGAAGTAAGGCTGCTCCGAGGGAGACTTAGAGAGCAGCAGAGTTCAGGCCCTCCAGTCATCATCACAGTTAGCAAGTATGAGAATGAAATTGTCCAAAATTCTTAGTCACCAGCAGCAGCTGTTGGCCTCACTGTTAGAAACTTCAGCAGCTCATAGAATGCAGTCTCAGAGTTGGTGAATGTAATTTTCTTAGGATGAAGTCCGAAAACGTGGTTCAAGCATTTTAGCTGCATAAAATGCACACGTCTTCTCTTCATCAGTACAACTTCCTAATAAATTTTAATCAACATAACATAATTTACTTGAGAAAGGCTTCTGTGTCCAGGCTAAAAAAGCAATGTGCCTGATTGAAGAATTTCAGTTGTAAGTACTGCCATCTGATAAATGTTGCTTTACTTGGGTTGTTTCACCTGAAGATCACTATCAATGCTGCTTTTGTTGTCACTTACATTTCTTAGTATTATACCAAATTTGTGTATGTTTAATACCTTTTCATCTTTCCTAACCTCACACATATCAGGTTCTAATAGGTCTGTAGCTCTTACTAAAAGACAACTGGATTTGAATATTCAGTTAATAGACAGTAATTGGGATTTTGACAATAACCACAATAACACAGAAGTGGTCATGACAAGTTCTGCTTTCTGTGCTTCCCTGTGTGCTGCTTTTAAAGGTAAATTGGGCTAATTGTATTACTTTGGGGAAACAAAGTGACACCCTTACAAGCTTCCACTACTACATCTCTTCTAGTCATCTTTTAATTAGGCAAAAGTTACTGATTCCCAAGTTCAGTTCTTAATCTTTGCCTTCTCTTCTTTTTTTAAAGTAGCATTTTTGTGCTAACGTAAGGCTGTTCAACATAACCTTGTGGACTCAGGCTGTGGCTGGAATGAAAGGCAGATGCAGTGTGAGTCACTGCTGCACACACTGACTCGAGGGCAGGACAGGGCAGTGGCCCATTCCTCCCAACAGTGCTGAGGTTCAAACCTGGTTACAACACAGCTTGTTTTACTCAAACTAAAAGGGACAGGAAGAACATCACTCTAGGTGGTGAATAGGGTAAATGTTGCTTCAGAATGGAAGAATATCCTATTTTCTCTTCATTTCAATGGGGGTAAGAGTCAAACATTATTCAAGACTTCCTTAAATCTGTTGGCTCAGAGAATTTTTATACTTTCACCTGAAATGGTTAGTTATGGCTATTTGATGTTTACAACCTGTCTACCTGAACAATTTCTAGTGATTCTTTTCTGTTCTGTTAGTTTAGCAAAGTTAAGGCATTTGGCTCTGCTACCGGATAATACTTTTTTTTTCTCACCCCATAGTCACTTTAACTTCTCATATCATTGTTCTTGTGTGGCTAAACCTTTCTGTTCTCTTTGCCTAGTTAAAATGCAAGTCTTGAAAAGGTGTCTGTAAAAACTGCTTCTTCTTTCTGTGCCTGGGTTAAATGATGTTTATCTTTTGCCTCTTGTGGAAGCATTAAACTAATGAATTGTAAAAGAACATGGTTATGATTTTTGTGTGTGCACTGCTCAAAGAAAAGCTGAAGCTCCTCAAAATCTCCACATTGAAGTGGCACTGAAAACCTATGCAATTAGACTGTTAGCAGTGTATAATACTAAACTAAAATGAAGGACTCCCACAAAATGAAAACTGAAAAACACCCCAGCAGAAAGATCATAAGCAATATTTAGGAGTAGGAGTTGAAGCTTAGCTGAATTAAAGCTGTTAATAAAAACCAGCTCTTCAGATCTGGATAAAGTTCTGAAGATGAAATTGCATTGTTGTTGTTCCCCCCAGTCTCTTGGTGCCTGCCCTGGTTCCCTGTTCATCCAAACTGGGCACCAGGGTAGAGCACGCAGCAGCTCTTCCTGATCCTACAGCGCATCTGGGTATTGATCTGTGAGTCACAACACCTCATTTGGGAACAGGAAAGCCATTCTGACACTCACAGCTTAAACAGTTTAAGCAGTCCTGTGATTTTGTGAGTATCTTTAACAGCTTTATCGGACAAACACGGCTAAGATGCCAACAAGTGACAGATTTAAATAAATAGTATCAACACAGATACCCTGCTACAGTCACAAGGACTTCTGAGGAGAAGTTTAACACAAACTCCTTCAGTAAGAAATGTTATAGAGGTTTTTAGATGATGTTTAAAATAACATCTCCTTCACTATACAAACCCTGTATTTCTGTACCTGAGCAGCACTGGTGAAGCACAAGAGTACAGGTTCACCTGTAACTGAGGAATGTGCATTTCTGCCCCCTGCCTCTCCAAGCACTGAACACCAGTGTTACACAGCAGGAGAACAGTTCATAACACTGAGACAGCAGCACCAGTCAGTCATTAATCTGTCACCATGTCTAACAGGCACTGTCTCACAGAAAAAATATATTTTGGAGGGCTGTTAAAGTGGGTCAGAACCATGTCAGCATGGGAGCATAGACTGCTGTATCAACTCCCTGCCTCCTTCCACACACAAATTCCAGAAGGGCAGGTTTACAACTATTTTAGGCTTACTTCCTAAAAGCACCTTGCATTTTTAACAAGCACTTTGAACCAAAGAAGAGTGCTCCTTTAATCACCTGTTGGATTGTATTCTTCATTCCAGCAGACACACACTGCGCAAAGTTCTACCCAAGTTCACAAAACGTAACTTTTTTTTAATATTAGACCTACAAACCCCATGCCCGGTGTTTAATATCTGGATCTTGTTCAGTTAGTGAGGTAAGCAATATATAAGCAAACATCTGCTAATTGATCATGACAGCTCAGATACAAAAGTGGAACGTGCTGTGACATCTCTCACAGATATAACATTCATTGGGACATGGCTGGTTCCCAGCACTGATAGTGGAAAAGCACAGGGTCCCATTCAGGTTAATTTTAGCAACACATTGCAACAGGATAAGAATTTTCGGTCTCTAAATAATATTGCCATATGGTAACAAAAATTCATGTTTGAAATTACTAATTTTTGAGACACACTCATAAGAAAGCAGAATTCCCATCACCCACTTAGAACAGGTGAGGATAAAACCTTTGGTAAGTTATCTTCAAGAATGATTTAACAACAGAAAAAATAATTAATATTAGCCACAGTGAAATTACTTCCATTACAGACTGTGTGTAGTTAGTGGATACAAAACTAAAGCATTATGTATATGCAGTGTCAAGGATTAAGGGCAGCCAAGTTAACATACAGCTCCTACTTATATCAAATACCTTTAAGGCTCCCTGAGGGGGCTACTCTTCCAGGATTCAGCAGGACACAAAGCACAAAGAACCACAGCTAAATGTTCCTTCTAAAAATAATGCATTTGGCACATACAGCTATATAGGGGTGGAATTTAACAGTTCAGCTCAAACCTATAGCACTGGCTGCCCTGGTTTCCAGAACTGGAGAGTATGGATTAGAAAACTTTTATAATTATATATAAAATTCTCTTTAAAGGAAAGATATGAAAGTTAAATATACCATTTCCACTAAAAAAAGAAATATGCACATTGCATTGATATGGTGCCTGATCTTGAAACCTAGTAAGTCTAAACATTTGCTAATTGCCCAAGGACACCTACCTCCTGGTGTGCCTGTCAAAGGGTCATTTTTTCCATTTTAATTTCCTGATCTGGTAATGAATTCCTCTCCCATTTCTCACTTGGCTTTGAAGGATCCAAACAGGTAAGCCAAGTAACTATAGACAGAGGAAACAGTTACATTAATTACATCCTTCAATTCTTATTTAAAAACAGACAAAAATGGATGAGAAAAAAACATTCCAAAACTTAACATCTTTAAGCTTTAAAATACCATCAGAAACATGATAAAATAACTTGGGGAAAAAGTATATCACACTTCTCTGAAAATAAAAATCAAAATCCTTTCCCTAAAGAAACATGCTCAGTATTGCCCTTTTAAGAAGTGCGTTGTTTGTTTTTCCCATCACTGCAAAATGTTCCAATTTCTTTGTGTAGTCCAGAAGAATGAGAAGGAGTCTTTATTGCAGAGCTGCATTCAGCTACCTTGGTAATACCCCCCTCCAACGTTTGAGAGAGCTCTGACTCACAATGGCATACTTTTAACCACACCACCTGTACAAGGCAATTGATTTGGATTAGATTCAGTTTTCAGACTTCCATAGTATGAAAGCCAAGAGATTCCTTAAGTTTAAAAGAACTCTCACATTTCTTCCAAAGTAACTTTATTGCACAATTCATACACAAAGTTTAATATAGTGGAATGTCCTTAGCTATTAATAGGATCTCTATTGTTTAAATTACAATTTCACATTAAACCTGTAAGAAATGTTCGCTTAACACAGGAAAGTTAATTTGTTCCAATGCCCCCCACCAACAGCTATTTGTAGTAATTCACATTATCAAGGTCTAGCTTCTGGAACTCATTGCCACGTCCATGCCAATGCAATTCCTTTTCCTCTTCCAAAACTGTTTGCTAACGTCGCACTTCAGGCTAAGTAATACCAACCAATACCAAATTACTAGTTTCTCAGTGTTAATATACCTATTTTTCCATGTAACATACAGTACATATATTTTACAAGGCACACATTACAGTACCTACATCACAGCAGTGTCAATTACAGCAACTTAATTAAAAAAAGCTGTACAGAATACAAAGTTTACTTTTTCACTATTTAAATAATTTTTGCATTAGTTTATACTGTAATTGCAAATGTCATTATGCTGCAATTAACAACCTGTTTGCATCATTATAAAATTACATTTTAAGAAGTTCATGTAAGTTTTCAGCAGAAAGTCAACTTATAAAATCTCAATTCAGAAGTATAATTTTTGAAACACTTGAAAAATAAAGTTAGCTTGAAGCTTTCATTTAGATGTTCTTTCTGTTCCAGTGATATAAAAAGTTTAAAAAATTCAGAGGTTGTTTTCAAGTTCTGAACATGGACTAATGCAAGCTCAAAAAGCAGAAAGGAATCAAAGTGGTGCATGATTAGGAATATTTGCAAATGTATTAGTGGAAAATCCTGGGCCGTTCACCATTTTCAGCCCAAACAATAACTGCCTTTATGCAACCAAACACTCCATACATTTTCTGAAGAGTATCTCAATGGCTTAAAAAAGGGGAAAAAAATGAGTTCTAAGCTATATACACACCTAAATGGATTTTTCCATAGTTAAATACAGATTTACACACTAAGCCATACTGACTTTCAGATAATAGACAAGGAAGAGTATGTTGCTTATCTGTCTTAAAGTCTATGACAAATTTGACAGCTGTGCCATAAGCCAAGCTCAAACAGGTGCTAGATACTATGCACGTTCTTTAACAAACTGGAGTATAATAAAGATATTCTCAAGATTTAGCTCACAATGTAATGAAATTACTGTGTACCCAATTAAGAAAAATCACCTAAATGTGCATATCCATGTGTGCACATGCCTTTTAGTTCAGAACCTGTCTATGACAAAAGGCTGTACCTTACGGCATCACTGAATTTTAACAAGCATGGTAAGTAAAAATGCAGCCTTACAATAAGCAAGATTTATGCTGATATTCCCTCAAATGCTACACTTGAATATTTTAACTTCAGGCTATTGAGTGAGAAAAATTAGTATTTCTTAATATATACTAAAAAACATTCATTAATTCTCTACAGTAGTGGTTCATTTCTCTAAGACTATTTATGCAAGAGAGGCTTAAGATGGGTTTCCTGAATACTAACAATTATAGACTGCCTAAACTTAGCTCTTTAAAGATTTTATTCTGCTAGACACAAAATACCATTTCACTCCAGTTGTGATATCCCTTTTCCCAACCTGTCACATGCACATTTCACTGCAAGCAACATTACTGTTGATATTCCTGTCTGCTACATAAAAGCATATTGCACTTGTAAACATAAAGCACAGCATCCTTAGATTATCACCTTGTAACTCTTCGTATACCTTATAACTCTGATTTCATCACTTCAAAAACTCAAGAGGAGCAGATAAAACCACAGCATCAGACTAAACTACACCTTAATTGCTAATTCAAATAAAGGCATTCTCTTCAGACATGCCCAAAGTTTAGAAGTAATTCTGGCTGTTATTTATCAAAAACTATATAGAAACTGATTTATTGTTTTTAGGATTGTGTATGAAACTGTTTAATGTTTCCAAGCTAATAAGACTATGCTAAACAACACATAAAAACATTCTAAGAGATAAGTCTTGTTAGAATAAGGGGAAGTGCACAGATACATTTACAGAGCTGCCTACACTCTCCAAAACACATTTAAAATAATTAATGCAAAATGTCATAACAGATCAGACTGAAATAAGTAGCTGTAAACACTAAAAGCAGCAATAACTGAACTACTGACGAACAGGCAGTGGGACATCTTTGAGTTTCAGCAGTAAAATTTCAGATTAATAACCATTAGTGCTAACTCATCATCTTTATTCACATTTGCTGTGAAACTGCAAGGGACTGCTTTTAAGGGCAAGAATTGTGGGGTCAAGCCATCGGACATGGTTCATGTCTGCAGCAGTACACTGGGATGTTCACACAGCAGTTAGCAGCTGTAGTTGTGCTGTTACAAATTGCTTCATCTAGTAGTTGAACTGTTAATATCAAAAGAGTTTACTGAAAGTACAGTTTAATAATTAAGACTGCACACACACAGACTTGCTCATACACCCTGTTTTAAAGGAGCAGCGTAGATTCACAGCAGCCAAGAGGAGAAGTAAAAGACAGACTTGTGGAAGAACAGCAATGAGAGGTAAAACCAGATGTTCATGAAAACGAAAGCTTCAAGTGGTTCTGCTCTGCCCAGCCTGGCCAGTGTCAGGGTCTGTGGGGCTGGCCCGCCTCATCCACCATGTTAAGTATGTAAGTGGCAACATCGTCTTCCGTAGGTGCATCTGAGACCACCCAAGAATCACCTGCCCCGGTCACTTGCCGCCGGCAGACAGGACAGTTCCTGTGACGATCACTCCTGTTAGGAAGTCAGACATGAGTATTTTTCACTGATGGTGTCTTTCTGGCCAAAAGAAGCCAAAAGAGCCCCCGCACAAAACCCGAAACACAAACTCAGTGAGAACTTCAAGAATGATGAGGTTAACTGGATTAGACCACCTATCTGTTTTTTTGTTTAAAAACTTTCTCTCTGTAAGGAAGACTGGCCAACAATCCTGAATGGAGCTCCATTCAAGTGAAGATTTGGAATCATGTTCCTTGTAATCTTTTGCCTAAGTTAAACAGAATGCATCTAGCTACCTGTCCAGAAAATTTAAATGGAAATCCAGACTCTAAATTATTTCTTCCTATCTTCAGATATTCCCCTGAGGTACTTCAGAAACCAGTTCCCATAAGCTTCCTAGATAAAGAGGAGGAACCCTTTTTGTGGGGAAAAACTAAACTTCATTGAAGTTTAGAACTGGTCCCTCAGGGTCTCATCCCCCTCCGCCAACTCAGGGGTTCCAAACCATTATGCTTCTGAGCTGGGAGCCTCTGTTATATGCCTCAATTAAGAAGAGATGAACCTTAAAAAGTGTCTACCAAAAACTGCCTACCAAAAAAAAGAATGGTATACCTGGAACTTAGTTAGGAATGCAGCTGATTCATTAGCCAAGGCAGTGTACGATCCACTCTCCACCACAGTCTTTAAACTGAGCCCTGTCTTGCTGATAGATGTTAAAATATTTTCCCAGGAGAGAGAGATGACTCATTATATTCTGAGATCCAGTGACTTGTACTATGTTTTTTTCTTTGTGGGAGCATGGTGTTGTAAGAGTAACTTTGTTAAGTCTTTGAAAAGCCACAAAACAAATTCTTATGCACAAATATATGTAAAATAATTTGCAGTAACTAGCCAAAAAATAACAGAGCCTATCTGTACCCTCTAATGCCAGACTGCCAGAACACCTGTCTAATCCTTGCATGCCTGCGTGGCCAGGGAAGAGCTCCACTTGTCCACAAAGCAATGTCTCTCTCTCAGTCTTCCAACAACTGGTGTATCAGAGAGACCCAGAGGCTGAAAAGTTGTTGTCTACTATGAAGCTAAACATACATTGTAGGATACATGTTGCACATCAATTTGAAGGTGCTGCCATTAAGAAGAAACATTTTTCTGTAAAAGTCTGATATATTTAAATCAGTAAATGGTATTATTTGAAGTCAAAGTGTAACATATGGAAAAAAAATCCCTTTGATAGTTATTTCCCAAATAAGTGACAGACAGTCCAAATTGCCTTCATATTTGCATAGTCTTACAAGTTTTAAGTGAGCTTTTGTGAAGCATAACACATAGCAGCATCTCCATATACTGTCTTCTCTAGTTTTTGAGCAAGAATAAAATAATTTTAGAAGAATAAAAATGCGTAAGAAATTAGAAAACAAATGCTGAAGAGCACTTTCACATTTTTTTCCAAAGCAAAATTCTTTGTAGGACTTAAAACCCTGCTTTCCTTCTGCTGAGGTCTGATTTTACTCAAGTTTGTTATGTATCGTAGGCACACTGTCTTGGAAATATCTCATACATCAAATTTCTATGGGAACTAAGGAATCTGTCAGACCAAACTGAAACATGACAGATAGCCAGTATATACTTCAAAATAATTAACAACCTTCCATATGTATTACCATTTATCGATGCATTTCTGGCAGAAACTGTGAGCACACGGCAAGATTAAATCAGCACGCCCATCCATGCAGATGCAGCATTCCTCTTCATCTGTCAACTGCTTCACCCTGCAGAAGAGAAGACACTATTTTCTTCCAGATGTTTTACATTTATGCCCCAGTAACTACACTAGTTACTACATTTTTCATAATATTTAGTGATGGACAGAAAGCAACACCTGTGCTTGTAATTTGTGAATGGACTAGTTATGTCACCCCAGCCTATGTCAGCAGACACAGCCTCAAGCTCCCAGCAAACAGCAGTGCATGAGCTAAAACAAGTTAGAATATGCATTTATCTTTTTGTGTCAGGTGTTGCAAAAGGGTTCTGTAAATCCTTTTTTGTATGAACAAGGAAGTGTGAGGAGTTGTAACTGTTCTGTATCACATGACTGGGCAAAAGAACAGAATCACAGTTTACATTAAAGGCAGGAGAAGAACCTGCCTTCCTTTCACAGCGTGTCACACTGCAGTGTTTCATAATGAACTTTGCCAAATTCCTGTGTGCTGGAGTACACGCATGTCAAGAGCATCCCTTCCAGAACTCATGTTCACTGATTTCACATGCCATCAAAATGTCAGGAGCTAAGCTGCTCATCACACTGAGAAGGTTGATTTTAGCTTGCAATACACTCAGCATGATTGTCTGTCAAGTTAGGCATCTAGTGGACGGTTACCACAGCTCGCCCAGTTAAACTCCTACATGTTCCTGTTGGTGGGGAACTTTGAAAATTAGATCACTCGCTGAGACAGACAGCGTCATTTTATCTGTCTTAATTTTTTCCCCAACTAATAGAAGTCTGTATCTAAAGTTCCTAACAGTAATATCTCAAATCAAGACTTGCATCATCAAGACTTTTCAAGTGTGAAAAGGTGCAGAGAATCCTCAGCTTTCACTGACCTAAGCATGTAAAGTTCCCTAATTTTATAGGCATGGCTCACTTCCAAAATAACCAAGTAAGTGATCTGAAATGCTTGGGTTTTTGCAAAATCCTGATTTGGGAATCCCTTTTCTGACTTGAGGCACAAAGATAGCATTCTAGGAAAAAATGGCATTTCAGGAGAAACAGTCACCTTAATGACTACTGGCCAGACCACTGTTGCTTAGGCACCTAGGGAGCTTATTGAATACAGCATCATCTTTAACTGTACAGATTAGCCAGCTAATGGACAGCAGTCAACATGCTTCCAGTAGGTCCTTGGGGTTTCCTTTTCAATTTGCTTTTTGGGAACTTAGTTTACGATGACAGGATAATTTGGTGATTAGCATACAGTGAGGACACCACTTTCCCAAAAAAACCCGCAGTACACTATGTTCTTTGGACCTGTTCCCTTTCATTTCCCTCCCCATGCAACTCTGAGTACTAATCTTTGATAGCACTTACATTTTTGAGATTTGCTGGTGTGTATATATAAGCAATTATACAAGCCCTATTTATAAAGTTTCTGCAAACTAAGGTTAGCCATAGAACAAAGTTCCTGAAGAAATGGTAAAATAAAGTGTGACAGACTAAGGAAATGTCCCTTCACTATCAGAAAGCATAAACCACTTATGCATATTTTGGAACGCTCTGAATAGGAAGTGGATGTTGTAGAGAAATGGGGTATTATTCCAGTGGAAAAATTAAGATAAGAAGAATGAACCAGACAACAGTTGCTATTTTTAGGCAGCAACGGCTGACTTTGCAGAGCTGAAACACATCTGAAGGTGAGAAGAATTTAGGCAAATGGCTGGTAATCAGGGAAAAACAAACAGGAGATTTCCTTGGTGTAAAATACTTGAAGGTGCTTAAGCCTATATTCTCCCTAATGACTTGGAAAACTTGGATAGGATCCAAGCTCAGTAAATTGCACCATATTAGCAAAGTACACTCTCCTGTTGTTATTTGTCACTAATACTGTGTGATGAAGTTTGCAAACATGAAGGATGCTCATCGGACCCATCTCAAAGCTTCAAAAGTGAAAAAGAAACTCATATAGTAAACCTTTTATCTTACTCATTGACTTTAGAATATATGAAGTTGTTTACATAAGTATTTGGGGTCTATTTTGTTTGCTTTGTTTGTTTGAAGATAAAGTTGTTCTAATACAACCTTGAGAAAGGACAGGGAAAGATGCTTTCCTAAACATGTCCCCAATTTACGGCTTAATTCCAGCATCCTAATAACTTACAGCCAGTAATTTATTTGTTTGAAAACAAGAGAAACAGGAAATTAAGTTAAATGAAAACAATAACATTCTGCAACATGCTGACTTAGAAAAACCAGTGGTCTCTATCTGCCGAGTGTCAGCACAGCTGACCCCTTTGGAATTCTAACAGCTCAAGTGTGACACTCACATTTTTAAATTGAAATACCTGGCTACCAGCTCTTCACTGGTTAATACGCAGAACTATACCATTTACTACTTTTTCTTGTAAAACTTAACTCTACCTCACTTAAAACTGACTTAGAACTCTGAACTAATTCAGGAAGTGAAAAGTAAGGAATTACTGGTAGCAACACTTCTACACAGGGAGAGGGAGACAGGCTTCTTGCTGTTATATTCAGTTTGAACACAAGTTACTGCAGGTGTTGACCTCAGCCTTTTGTTTTTCCTCTGGTTAACAAAGCAGAACGTCAACGTGTGTGAGACAGTTCACATTTTTCCAGTCTTACAAGTTAAATTATTACCATAATTGATGAGTTTCTAGTGGCAACAGATGGGAACTTTCACATGCCAAAACGTAAGAGGAAGAGAAAGTTTAAGTGGAACAATAACAAAATCTGTTTAAACAAACACTGTCAAACCCCCTAGATTTGCAGCTGCAGCTGATTCCGTTTCCTCCTGTTTCTTTATTCAGGAGATTCAACATATACCATGTTTATATTAGAACTAATCATTAAAAGGCTTATTCTGAAGCTAAGGTATGGCAGTACCGACAGAATTTACCCAAGTGCACTGCAAACCCCTTGGTGCAAGAGAAGGTGTTCTGTTCATGTTTGAGGTGATACAAAGCCTGTAGCTCCCAAGAGCAAGCAGTTCTGATCACTAGGCATTTGTACTTCAGGTTTTAAACACAACTTCCAAAATACTGCTGTTGTAACTGTGGTCAGAAGCTAAAGTATATCAAAATACCTTCCCATCCACAAGCTGGCCTGACACGATGACAGAGACATCAAATTCTCAGAAGCTTCTTCAGAAGTATCACTCTGTGCAAGAACTCCTGCTGCTTGACTGGTGATGTCTTTATAAAGTTGAATGAACTGATATAAGTTCAAGATTCTGGAAGCTTCCACGATGCCACTTGTTTTATTTATCTTAAGATACAAGAATTGTTTACAATTACTTATCAGATTTTAACTTGCTATTGCTTATTATGTTTTTAATGCACTGCAATTCTCACGGCAGTAGCCACCTTCCTAAGTGTCCATCACCACGTTAGCAAGTTGCAGTCTGCTTCAGCAGGAGTTAAGACCTGCACACGTAGTTATTGCAGCATGAGGAACACCACAGACAGGACCACATTTTTAGGGCAAGGCTCTTGCCATCACCATTCAAATGGATTAAGTTGTGAGTAGGGACCTAACACCTAGAAAATGGGACTAAACTTAGCAGTAAGAACAGAATAATCAGTAATTTGACATTTGAACTTAAAATTTCCCACTGTGATGGCTGCCTTAATGAAAACTAAGACTAAACAGAAAATTACAATCTGTTAGTTTCAAACAAACTTTGAGCTTTGGCTTGGTTAACCACAGGTTAAGATTGCTCAGTGGATTCAGAACCATTTAAAGACATTACTTGGTAGGATACAGAGGGAAAAATCTCATTAGAAAGAGCAAACTTCCTAAGTTCTGTCATGGTCTTCCTTCTAAATTAAATATTTAAATTTTAGATTGGTTTTCTAAGTAATCTGATTATATACAGCAACACTAGCTCAACTAACAATGCCTGGCATTGCTGACTAACTTCTACTACTATCAAACTACATAGTTCCCAGTTTGTTGTACCACTGAATTACTTGACCTCACAATCACCTGAATGTGCAAAGGGCTGAAAGTGCTCCACTGGAAAATACCATTACTTTAAACTTAGCTATGAAAATGCTTTGGCTTATATGCTTCTTGGAGAAACTTGTAATTTAGACTTAATCTATCTCCAGTAGCATCCTTGAATGCATCATCTGTATCAAGACAAATGTAGCAGGTGTTGGATTTTACCAGTAAAAGTGACAGTCCTCAAACCCTGGCACACAAACTGCCAATCAAACTAAAATTGCCAAACTTACTTTAGTACATATAATCCGAACGATCACCTTCCAGAAAGCAGAAGTATCAGAACCAGGTTGCACTTCAAACAGCAGATGTTTGTCTTGTCCAGAAGCCAATTTTGCAGTACTGAAATAAAGCAACATCAGTTTTACATAATGTGATAGACATGCAAAGATCAGCACCCTCAGCCTCAATGGGATTATTTACTCCTCGCCTCTCTGCTTCTTACCCTTACAGAGATTTCAGCAATACTGCCCACAGATATCAAAGTGAAGAGTAATGACCTTCTTAGCATGTCATTAAATATAAAATACACAATCCATTTTGGTTTCAATTACACAGCAAATTTCAGAAAATGATGTGCAAGTCTTTTGATCCAGCATCAGCAAGTGTACTTTATAGACAATTTATAAATGCTTTCAGTGTTTATTACAGTAATCATATAATCTTGTGTTCAGTCTAAAAAGGTTATTTCCTCACCATGTATGTAAAAAAACCCAAACCTGTGACTACGAACATACGCAGATGAGGTGTATTTTTGTTAGTGTTTATTAATAATGATGCAGTCAGATGGAAGTGTCAGGTGATCTGAGATTTTCTGGTTTGTTTGGGACACAATAATCTATTCCATAAAAACCAGAGCAAGCTGTATTATACTCAGGCTTAAGTAAACACTGCAAAGGAAAAACCACTTGAATAACAGTATTTGGGAGTTAATTATACTGATACATGCCTAGATTCTCAGGCAAAACATCAAATAATGTTCCTCAAAACCTATTTATAGCTTCTACCCAGAAGACAGCTATCTATTCTTGAAGGTCATTCACAAAAGTATGACACTCTACAGGACAATTTCTAAACTGAACACAAATTCATGTTTCAGTTACACATTGAACACTACAAAGCCCTTATTCAGTGTGTGTGTGTTTCCACTTCATTTTATCACTATTATTGTATAAAATAAACACAGGGTAAAAATGACAACTGCTTTTTTGTTCATTTCTTTTTACCATCATTGTACTGGCCAAACAAAAGGCAGCCTATGAAAAATCTTACTTATGCAGCCTTTTGTTGGGGATTATCGAGGTCATTGGTTCTGAGCAGTAAGACATGGCTCATCCTTAATGAGGAACAGCCTTTGCACGTCCACAGAGGTGGCAGAGAGGGTCACAGACAGTTGTGCCTCGGGTGCCACCTTCCTTGTGCTGCTGTGCTGTCCTTACGAGGCTCCTACTGCTACTTCCTACCCAAAGGCACGGGCAGAGAGCAAGCAGCCCTGCATCTTTAGGTGGGTGGTGCAAGGGAGAAGGGAGATGGGTAACACTAGCAAAGAGGTGCTGCTGAGTGTCTGTCTCCTGTGAACTTCTACGGGAGAGCAGTGCTTGCTGGAAGAACAGTGTTGGAGAAAAGTGAAGGTAACGTGGAGAAATGGCTTTGGTTTTGAAGTATAATTACAACCATTATAGAAACTTTAGGAACTGAAGGAAACATTTCAAAACCATATGGCCAGTTCTGGCTCAGCCAGCACAGAATAATATATTGCACACAAGGTTTCCGTAAAACATGAAAAAAAAGAGAAAGAAACAAAGTAAGGCTTACACATCATTAAGTTCAGCTACTCTTCCCAGAAACTCTTCATAGGTTAGGAAACCACTTTCTTGAACCAAAGAGGCGTGCTTTGCTACTTTTTCTGGCAACTTGTTAATTACAGTTTGTGTGTGGTTTGAAATTTGTTGACCCATGGTGAAGTTCTTCACCTCAGTTCTGTAGAAAGGAGTTCTCATTCACTTGCAGAGTCTCTGCTAAAAATATTTGAGACAGTTACATTTGTTTGTTTTTGAGTGGCTACTCCCTCGTTTTCTTTTAGTGTAAGAATGCAGCTACCCACCAACTACACTACAATAATTATTCTACAAGTAACACAACTTGAACAGTCAGATAAGCAATGAAGGAAAAACACTTGGAAGAGACTGAAACGTGGCAATAAAAACTTACGAAAAATGTATTATTTTTCTTACAGCATACTTATATTAAAGTATTTGTATTTTTTCACAGATTCAGCTCCAACACACATATATAAATACATCCAATGAAATGGAAAAAAAAATCTTAATATGACAATGGTGATTTATGACAATCTTTGTTTATCCTAAATATTTGTACATGTAAATATCAGAATATCTGCAAATAAGCACATCAATGTCTGTTTATACAGACACTACATTAGGGATTAGCTTTCTTACATTAAACTTACATTGGCAGATCAAAAGAACTCCCACAGCATTCTGAAACTGGTAAGCCAAGGAATCCATGTCAGTACAAACCAATTTAGAAATCTCCCTATCTGCACAAAACACTCCACTTTAGGATGTATTATAGAACTGACTTGCTCAAATGTCACCAACTTAACTTATTTCACCTTTCCTTCACACTCCTATCTTTTTCTCCAAAAGTCTGATAAGGATTTATTTACCCTGTGCCTTCTGAGCCTTACCCATTTCCTGCCCGAGATCCCTCTGACCATTTCCCCAGAATGCCTCTTTGGAGAGTTCATCACTTGTAAGGCAAACCAGAGTTTCATGCCCTTTCAAGGGTTCCACAGACAGGTGTGCAATGCCTAACTAACTGCAGCACATCCACCTGCACCGATTTCTATTCCCGGACAGATGTGCTCCCAGTGGAGCCGCTGTTGTCCCTCCCGGTACCGCTGTGGCCAGCTCCTGTCCCGCTCTGCGGGCCGTGCTCGCTGAGCACACCCCCAGCAGATCCTTGTCAAGGCCACCTCTCAACAGCACAGCCCCTCACTCTCCGCAAACACCACACCCGCGTTTGTGTCCCGGGCCCAAACGAAGCGTTCCCGAGGGAGCACCGGCCTCATATCCCAGCACTGAAAAGTTTGGGGGGGAAAAAGACCAGCGAGGATGTGTGCAGAACGGGATAACAGGGGAAAGTTCCACACCCAGAGGGTGGCTGGGCACTGAACAGGCTCCCCAGGGCAGCGGTCACAGCACCGAGCCCGTCAGAGCTCAAGAAGCATTTGGACAACGCCCTCGGGCACCAGCTGTGACCCGTGAGGACTGTTCTGTGCAGGGCTAAAGGTTGTGCTCCACGATCCCTGTGGGTCCCTTCCGGCTCGGCATATTCTGTGATTCTACGAAACGTTCCCTGCTGTGTATCCTTCGGGACCCGACACACACCGCGTCACCCGCAGACCCACCGGCCGGCCCGGGCAGGGCCTCTCACAGCCCCTCACAGCCCCGGCACGGCCCCTCACGGCCTGGGCAGGGCCCCTCACGGCCCCGGCACGGCCCCTCACAGCTCAGGCACAGTCCCTCACGGCCCCTCACAGCTCGGGCACGGCCCCTCACGGCCCCGGCACGGCCCCTCACGGCCCCGGCNGCATGGGGCCGGGCACATCCCGGCAGGGAGCCGGGCACATCCCGGCATGGGGCCGGGCACATCCCGGCAGGGAGCCGGGCACATCCCTGCATGGGGCCGGGCACATCCCTGCATGGGGCCGGGCCCGGTGGGATCAGCCCAGGCCGGGCACATGCCTGCATGGAGCCGGGCCCGGTGGGAGCGGCCCAGGCCGGGCACATCCCCGCGGTCTGCCCGCAGGGTATGGGCCGTGGGTGTGCGAGGCGAAGGGCAGCGCTCGCTGACCTTTCCACAGCAAACCCGCCTCCCGTAAAGGGCAACAGGCCACCCAGGACATCCTCTGGGTCATCCACATCCTGATGGTGCAATGTTCAATTCTGGGTTTATTATTTTTTTTCCCTTAATTTAAAGAGGAGAAAAGGAGTAGTCCTTCCCCTTCCTGCCCGCCGCTGTTCACACACAGACACACGTACTTCCCACGATAAAGGCACCCCTGCGTTCCGGACAGGGACTGGGCTGGACTGGGAACCTTGCTGTGTTTCCTGCACCCCTTCCACCCAGGGTCAGCAAACATCTGTAGCCTCGGTGTGGGAATCTGAGTCCTGTTAGTGCCAAGTGACAGTACAAACTGTGCTCTCCTGCTCAGTGGGATGAGGTCCTTGAACATAAGGCAATTTCTGACACATCAAGGAGCTTTGGAGCTGTTAAGAAGGTCTTGTTAAAAAAAAAAAAAAAGGGCACAACACTTGAGAAAAGTCGGAAACATAATAAAGAATGTCTCTTCAGTTTCTGCTACCTCCAGTTGTCTTCATGCTCAAATAAATGTTTCCTGTTTGCATTGTAGTGGCACATCCCTTGCAATTCCATTAAAAAATGAGCCGGAATTTTTTTGTACTTTCCAATGTGCATGTGACTGAGTAGTGCTACATACAGACAATATGAAGTACTTGTTGATTAGTACTTAGAGCTATCTTTATTACATGCAGAGCAGTGTAACAGTCCTTCAGTCCTTGTAGTGTTGGCATAAATAGTGTAACGAAAAGGAGGCACAGATGAAGCCATGGGCATTGGTCAGGTGTCAGTGGGAAGATTACAATGAAAGCTGTCTGAGTTTCTAAAGTAGACTTTTTAGCAAGTAAATACTTCAAGGGAAAAAGCCCTTATTTATCTCTAAAAGAGGAGCAACAAACCTCCAGTCAGAGTGAAACTAGAAAACAATTCTTCAAATTTATCTACATGTGAATGAGAATCTGAGAGAAAAGGGACATGGTATCTGTGGAACAGAAGTAATGTTAGCAGGAGAGTAAGACAAGGGATAGATAACTATCCTTTGGGGTTAGGGGAAAAGAATACAGAAACAGGTAATTTCTATCCTCTAAAACATGGAAAAGAGAGGCAGAAGGGAGATTGTGATATGTCACCAAAAAACCAAAACCCAAACAAAAACTACCTGGAATCCACTAGCTTTGCCTGTGTCCTTGAGCCCCTTTGCTATTCTGGCACCATCATGACAAGCGTTGGTTGTGGCTCCTCCTGATGGCCGTCCTTGTGCTGCCTGCTCTCTCACAGAGTGCTTTCATCCAGGTTGCAGAGAGACACAAGGCACTGCTGCAGTATTTTGCAAGAACACCCGAGTGGGAAGGCTGTATTTTACTGCTAAAATTCTGCTGATGGACATCTGAAATGAGTGGCTTTTAGAGATGGACTGAATCACAGTTCTTGCTGCGGTAGGAAGGCTTTGATGGCAGTGGTGGACTGTGTGTCACCACAGTACAGGCTCTTGGAGTCATGGAATATTTCTGAGTGGTCAAAAAAAAAAAAAAAAGAAAAAAAGGAAAGGAAAAGAGAGAAAACAAAAAGCAACACAGGAAAACTCTAGTGTAGCAATGCACTATAACTCACTATCTAGTGGAATATATAACCACTGCATGATTTTTAAATTTACGTGAATGAAAAATGTCAAAGTTCTTTACCCAGTTTGTTCAACCCTGTTGAAAACACATCATAGTGAGCAGTTCTATTCGTATTTTGTTTAAGATTATGTTTTTCAAGCTGCTTGACGTTAAAGGAAACTTCCTTTACCATAATAACCTTGTTCACATATAAAAAACAAGTTATCCAAATCATTTATTCAGAAAAATACTTGATAAATTGCTAGTGTTATTCATTAGTAGCTAATTACTTCTGTAACATGAAGGTTATACAAATTCTTTTTACTGTGAGACAGTTTTCATGAGAATAGATTGTCCAGACAAACATACCTACCATACTTTATTTTTTTATGAAGTAGTGTAAACATTCCATAACACTTGAGGCCTTTATTATGAAAGCCACACTTAAATAGACACAAAAGACCTCAAATGTGAGTGTTGAGATACAGATTAAGGCTTTTTTCCCCGACCCTGTCAAACATCTGATGCAGAAGAATGATTGTTGTTTCAATAAATAAAACAGTAAATTATGTTATGATGAAGGTACTCAGGAAAGCTATTCTTTGCTGTATATATAAACATCAGCATCTTTGTACACTTCCTTGGGTATTTGGATGACAGTGGGTTAATCCTTCGGTTTTTTACTCACTTGTAAACAGAACTTCTGTTTGTAAACAGACTTTTTTTTAAAACAGTGTGCAACTACTAATGGAAATAACCTAGTCTACATGAGGAATAACTACAATATCATCATTTTATTTTAGACATTAAGTTAGCAGACATCCTCCAGCTGAATATAAAAACCGTTTCATTATATATAATCTGAATTCCTTGCAAATAGTTAATGCAGTGCATGTTGTTAATAGCATAATTACTCCTTTATTAAAGATGAAAAATAAGCTGTAATATGTTTTTTTTAAATTTATTTCAAGTAAATAAGATACCATGTTCTCCTGCAAAAATATTTGAAGACAAAGATGCAATTATTAAAAAACAAAGTTTCATATGTTAAGATAGAGAAAATACTCATGAGTATTCACAATCACCCAAGTTTAAAAGCTTTGCAAAGTTCTGTGTGCTTAATTTTGTATTTCCATCAAGAAGTGTACATTCTTTGCTTTAAACTTCTGCTTCTAGACATTTTACTGTGGCCTCAGGCTTAGTTTTAGACTCTTCTACCTTATTTCCATTATTGGTTGTTTCCTTCTCAGGTGTTTTGTCATTTGACTTTGCCTCTTTGAGAGGAGCAGTTCCAACCATTTCTTTTTGCTGATTCTTGTTTAAAAATGGGAAGGTCTTCGTGTACCTTTAAATAGAAAAAAGGATAGTAAAGCAGAAACACTGTTTGGTAGTATCACTCAAGAAATAAAGTGGAAAATAGCTAGAATTAACTTACTCTGCCATACTCATGTGAAGGTCTCACAGACTATGCACAGACATGCTAGATATTTGTGCTTTTCAAGCAGTGTGCTTTCTAAAGAAATATTTTGGTATTTTTTTAAAAAACAGAGAATGTATATTCAGGACTCATGGCACACAATGATAAAGCTGTCTGGGCTAGGGTGTGAGAACTGCACTGTGTGATAGGATTGGATGGTGCACTGTGCTGAAGATTTTTATGCATGACAAATGCCCTCAACCATTTTATTTTTTTTTTAAAGCACAATCACTGTCCAGTTATAAAGTCTTACACCTTGAGTCTACATATGAAAAAAGATGGATAAACCTGCATAAACAGGCTTGCAAACAAAGAGATGCACATTTCAGTGTTGTTATTTTGACACATTTAGAAATGTTTCACACTAGGAATGGTTGACCAATCAAAAATAGGTAATATTTGTCCTTGGTTCGTTTTCAAAAGCAGGGAATGGCAACAGCAACAACAAAATTATGTGCAAAACAGCAGGGTTTAAGATTTTTTTTCCTTTGTGCTGCATGTTATGTCATCATCATTGCTTCTCTGCTCTTTAGGTACATATTTTAAATATTCACTGCTTGTACTCTAAGGGTTAACTCAGTCTAGGATAGAAAGAAAAAACAACAACTTACTTTTTGATATAACAAACTGCTAGAACAACTGAAATAATGAAGAAGATGATGGCCAGTACAAGAAGTGCAGTGGGAATACCTAAAGATAAAAGTGATATAAGCATAGAATTTTATTTTACTTAATGCTGACTCTCTAAAGGTTCCTGAGCATAAATCCAGATTCTTCTAAAAGCAGCCTTGTGTAAGATACATGCACGTCAACTCAAGAACAGAGGTACTAGGAATCTCAAAATGTTAGTTGTTCCTGCTCATTTTTTCAAGAGAGACTAAAACAGGTATTTAGGCAATCCCTGACACATATTTGTCCAATCTGTTCATTGGAGGGTTTTTACAACCTGCCTAGAGAACACATTCTTGAGACCAACTATCCTTACAGTTAGAATACTTTTCTTCATATTTAATCTCTTTCTCCCTATCTGTGTATTAGGGTTACTTACTTACACCTCATATCTTGAGAACACCTTCATATTTAGAGAACAAAAATTCTCCTTAAAACTGTCTTGGCTTCTTTTGTTTTTAAGAGCCTGATGAGTTTTCCCTTACTTTGAGCACATAGTGTTTGCCAAGACTTACTTAGAGATATATTTACCCCAAATCACATTAACCAGAATGAACTTCCACAATTTCATACTAAAATATTATCCAAGAGTATAAAAGCAGATCTTACATCTGCTTAAAGATTATTTTAAAATCCTCTGCCTTCTAAGCTTTGCTTCTGCAAAACCATAACGCTCCTATTCTGCCTCCAGGTTCCTCAGGGTGAATGCTGGAGCAGCAAACGAAAATAGCAGTAAACAATTTGACTACTGCCTTTGACATAACTCGCTCTTCTGATTCAGTGACTACCACAGAAGGGCTTTACCTCCAAAGACAACAGAGTCGTTCTTGAAGGCGGAGTGGGAGGTGTGGTGGGGCGAGCGGTCCGTGGGGGGTTCCTGGGGTGGGTGTGTGGTGGTCCCCTCTGTTGGCAGTATTGTTTCGGTCACACATATGACCCGAAATCGCCTGTTTTTCAGGAATTGCTCTGCCTCAGTCACGGTGGGCGCTGCGGGGACACTCTCGGTCAAATCAGAGGATGAGTGTGCAGTTAAGTCCGTTGATGCACTCGATGAAGGAAATGTGGTTGTAGTTGGGTCAGGCTCACAGGAATTGATCTGGACATCTGCAGCAGAGAACGGAAATACATGAAAAGCTGTGTTGGGTGTTAGCTTTGTACTTACTGCACACAGGTTTATTGAAATTGTTCCTCAGTCATTCTCTTCTGGAAGTGGTTATTTGCTCACAAAAGCCTTGCCCAAGTCAGTCATGGCTATTTCAAACATGTGGTTACAACCCAGACTACGCAGTTTTTTCATTACTCACAAAATTAAATGCTCTTTTGGGCAAATGTGGCACTCATTTTATGATTGCATACCAATGCCAGGATTCCTTCCCGGAAAGTACTTAGAGTAATATTGCATAAAAAACCCAACAGTATAACCTCCTGCAGAGCAGGAGACTTAACTACAGAAGATTCAATATTCAAAAATATTTCTGTAATATTATGTGTTTGTTCAAAACATATGCATGTACTGCTGATACTTGGAAAACTCATTTGATATCCTGGAAACAAAAGTAGCCCATAAACCAGACACCAGTGTGAGATAATAAAGAGACATGATTTTAATAGGGGGGGAGGGGGGGGCCTAGGAAGAAACAAATGTCAGGTTTGAAGAAAAATAAGTAATTTTCAGAAATTAAGTAATTTAAATGAAGTGAATGTTGTCTATATAAAAATGTAGGTGCAAGTGAAACTTTTTATGCAAGTGGAAAACCTGAATTCCGAATTAGGCTCATGTGAAAATGTGAAAATTCTTCTTTGCTAGTGAAGTTCTGTATTCTGTAAAGCTATAAAAATTTCATTACAGCAACAACCAAATTACAACATACATAACAGGGAAACGACGTATGCACTGTTCTCCAGGGGAATCCCCACGGGAAGGCTGATGACGCAGTTACATTCACAGAATAAAAGGCTAAATGGCAGGGGCTATGGACTTTTTCCATTATGGTTTTCAAGAGCTTTTGGTACTTTTTTTGGCATAAGAAAATTGACATAATAAGTTTCTGACAAATATTTTGGGTAAGAAATGCCCAGAACAGGCAACAATTTGGAAATTAAGATAAAAAATTGCAGAATCATCCCAATATTAAAATATACATTAAATTGTCATCTAACCACTTGGGAACCTTAACTTTCTTCACATACTGTAACTATATATATATATATCTATATCTTTTCTTTTCTTTTTTTAAGTAAAACTAAACAAAGCAAGTAATTTGGAATTACTTGCTACCTCTTTAACATTACCCAACATTTCTGGTGCAGAACAACATATATTTCATGCACTGAAATACCATATTGCATAGTAACAGGAGAAATAACAGTACCAATATGAGCAGCTTCTTTTAGAGCATGTTGCCATAGCACTAATTCATCAATACATTCATCAATAAAGGTTCTGAACTGTAGAGAAAAACTAAGTTAGCTCAATCATGTAATGTTTAACTTTGTAGGTTAGGTGATAATTCAGTGTTTAATGGTGCTTTCCCCGTGCAGTGCCTCCTTATCAGCAGGTTAACTTATCACATCCTTTTCACACGTGGGATGATGCACATTAAAGAAAGCTGTTGGATTTTACTGATAATAGATTGGGAACCTGGTTGGTCTCTCAGCTTCTGGCTTATAATTTAATTCAGTTTAATTTTCCTTTATCAAAAAACATTCAGGTTTCCCTGAAGTAGCCTACTCTTGGCCTTTTTGCAAGAACAGACAGACAACAAAGACACTCTGGTTAAAGATTCAATTCGCTGTCTCTCAAATTAATATGCCTAAATAATCAAAACACATTCAGAGCAATGCACCAACATTACAGAATGGTAAAAGCAACTCTTCTTCAAGAGCTTTCATGGCAGCACCAAATTATTAATTTGGATTAACCGAATTGACCTTTTGTATTTCTTGGAAGCTTCTGAGCTAAGTACTGCTTGGTAACATTTAAGGTTGGGGAAAGGGTCAACAGATTATAAGAACTCACTCACTTATTATTTTTTCATGCAGATATTAAAAAACTAATATAAGTCAAACCAAAACACAAAAAATTGTAGTTGTCATACCTGAGGAATTGAAGCAGTAAACATGAAATGTTTGAGCATGGCCAGCATTCCATGGCACTAGTCCAGTTTTGCCCTTACCACATTTCATATTGGCTGTTATCCGAGGAATAACAACAATTCCATCTTTCACCCATCCAAAGCTGCAATACAAAGCATTAGTCCTTTTAGTATCAGGTTTATCACCAGCCTCAGAGGTGTGTAGAGGTGTTCACTAAAGGTAAAGAGCCACTAAGTGATATACCTGCATGTTTGAAAGCCGTGTTTCAAAGCATTTTCAACTTGGTCTTTACTTGCCAATTGTAGATTCATTTGACTGCATGTATTACTTGCTTCCGAGAAATTCACTTTCTTGTCAAGATAAAGTCCTACACCTGTGAACCTGCAAGGTGAATTATTGGAACCTGCAATTAAGCCATAAAATATTCAAGGTTAGTATTTGAATATTAACATGTATTCCCCACGAAGAATTTAAGATCACATTCAACTGAATGGAACATTTTCTAAAGTTTCTAGCTTGAGGATAGTAGAAAACTAATTTCTAGCATAAAAGACATGCTTTAAAAACAGAACATATAGTTCTGTTCTAGACACAATAGTCTAGAATTTCAAGAGGTTTGGCTGTTATTACACTAAATGCATATACAGGCTTATTTCCTTTATTATTTTTTTTAAATAAATTTAAACTAGCAGTTGCACTGAGGCCCTGATTCTGCTATTACACACCTCTTATCAAGATGATAATGTATATAATGTCAAAGATATTACACGTAATCTTTTATGGGATTAATATACCAAGAAGAAAATATAAAGATTTTATCATTCTGGATGTTCCTTATTCCTCTTAAACTCTTTTTCCTTTTTTTCCTAGCTTGGCATGATGCTTCCACCCCCCCACACCACCCCCTCCCGGCCACTGTCAAGTGTTCAGTTTACTGAACTTGGCAGGAAAAGCAGACACAGGGTGGATTTATGACCCTTTTCCAGGCAGTTCATCCAGCTTTTTAGATAGGCACAGCTGGCACACTCTTTGTGACACCTGCACCAGCAAGTGCATAGCTTAGGTTGCACCTGCTCTTCTGTCCTAGCCTCTCTTAAGGACAGAGGACAAACTTCAGGATGTGGCACAAACAAAGAGAAAGGATATTACTGTTTTGGCCCCATATTTCACTGGAAGCATATACTGGAAAAAACAAGATTTTTTGGTTTTGAGTTACATACAGTAATTACCCTGTTAAATGAAACATTTCAGCATTTCATTGTCAACATGTCAGATAAGCAACAGCCACAATATCTTATCAGACTTTGCTTGCCAGGTATGTACAATAATGAATATTTCATAAAACCCATATTTCAGAATACAGGCAATCCACAAACTCTCAGAGCAGGCTGAAGTGGTGCCTGCAAATCCACCACATGACTTCTTGGCAATACAAGTTAAATTGAATTTTATGAATGAAAAGATAGAACCAGCAGCCAAGCCACTGTCATGATAAGGAGATAAAAGGTGACTAAGCTTGTGTGGAGAGCTAAAAGAAAGACAGGCGTTTAGCTCCTGCTCCCACTGGATGTGGTGGGGTTGGAAATGGCTTCAGGAAAAAAGATGCATCTCTGCTGTCCTTACATTTAGTTTAATTGGACTTCAGTGCTTGGTAGAGCAATCATTGTATCAGGTGGATTTCTCTCAGCAGAGATGCAAAGACACTGAGCACTGGAGCAGTTCCCACAGCCCTGGCCTGAATACAAGCCCAAACATAGTGCACAAGGATGCAGAGAAGCCCTGTTGCTCAGGGGAGGTGTGCATGTAGGTATCAAAGACTGCAGGTCCATCCAAGTAGCCCCAGTGTGAGGGATCATTCACAGTCAGATCCCTTCCTTTCAGCCAGTCTGTCTTCATGAATGTCCTCGTGTAGGTATCATTTTGGCCAAAGTACTTCTGTGTCAGTGAAGACAAACACTGGAGCAGCTTTCTGAGACAGGCAGGTGATGAACCAAGCCTGACAGTGTTTAACAGGCCCTTAACAAGGTGCTTTAACTTGGGCAGCCCTGAGTTAGTCAGGCAGTTGGACTGGATGGTCACTGCAGGTCCCTCCCAACTGAAATTATTCTATTCTATTCTATTCTATTCTATTCTATTCTATTCTATTCTATTCTATTCTATTCTTATTCTATTCTTATTCTATTCTTATTCTATTCTTATTCTATTCTTATTCTATTCTATTCTATTCGTGTCCCAGGGTTACATTTTCCTGATTCCCATTTGCTAAAGGCAAGTTTCTTGAGAATCATTTCTGGTTCCCTGAATAAGTCCCTGTCTCAGCTGCTGAGGCACATCCCACCATTCCTCTTTCTGTTTTCAAGACCCCTCTCCTCCTCCTAGAGTTTAGGCCTAATTCCTTTCTCTCTTTACTTAATTTTATGCTCTGACTTTACTGTGACTCTTACTGCTCATTTAGTCAATTATTTTCCTACCTTTGTATTTGAGCCAACACAGCCTTTTAAAAATGTGGTGCTGAAAGTGAAAGTTTCTCAATAACCAACTTTACAAATTTTAAATAAACTGAGCAGCTGACTGAAAGGAATATAATGAACTCTTAGAAAATTGTCTAGGCACTTGTAAGCTGCTACAGTTTTTAGTCATTCAATTACAGGACAAATATTTTTACACATGAGTTGCATAATGGATACATAGAATAATGTAAAGATTCAGTACCAGAAGATCAAGTCTTAAGTGATAATAAAAATTATTCTAGGACATGGACCAAAGTTGTACCTTTAAATTTGCTAAGCCTTTTAAAACAAAAAAGGCTTTGTAGTAAAAGGTACATTTTTTAAAAGTTATCAGATTCAATCTAAATTCTGAATGGTTTCACAGAGTGAGGAAGAAACCCAGTAAGAGAACAGTATTTTCTTCAAGTCTTTCCATCACTTCTTAAATCACCTCTGAATTCTGTTCTAAAGATGATTGAGTTTGTACAGGAGACAGACTAACCCTTTAGAAGCACACTGTCCTCTTTGGATACATAGCTGTACTTTGAGCTTTGCTGTGTTTAGTTAACCTACTATTACTGGGAAGTTCTCCTCAGTATTTGGGTCTTGGGTGAAAACTCTGTTTTACTGAGGTAGGTGGGAAGACCTAGACAAAACAATCTCACAGCAAGACAAAGTTGTCCTAGAACATGAAGAAAATTGTTCCATTTTTGTCAGCTATGAGTATTGACTTCGTTGTGTATTAGTTAACTTCTTACTTTCCTGGGGAAGCTGTTGCTTTTCTCTTTGCCCTGTGTCTAGCCTTCACTCTGATTTAGTAGAAGGAGTTTCCTTTGGCTGCTGATGACAGGCAGGAATGAGGCTGTTCCACAAGGAGAGAGGAGCCAGGAGCAGAGGGCAGCACAGGCAGGGCAGTGCCCTCACTGACCAGGGCACAGTCCCACAGCATTGAACCACCCCAGTGGTGACGGTGGCAGCTTTCACTGGCAGCCCCAGAGAGAGCAAGACAATGAGTCAGACATCCAGAAAGTCCATTTGGGACCTGCAGAGGATGGTGCTACCTATAACACACGCCTGAAGTCCACCCTGGAGACAAGGCTACCTACAGCCTAAATCCAGAGTCCACCCGTGAAGCCCAGTCCACAAGTCACTACAGGAGGGACATGACATGCTACAACACAGCTGGAAAACACAGCTGGAGATCAGCCCTGAGCTTAACTGGGGCTCTTGGACCAGTGAGCAGAGGGTGCATGAGTAAGTACTCCCCCCTAGGAGGGGAGCTAAGGGGCATCCAAACAGCTGCAAGGAACGAGACTCAAGCTCTCCATTTCCCCAGTGAGAATTATACAGGAGTTGGTTTTGCTGGAGGAGGCTGCTGTTGTGAGGTGCTCCAATCCTGTGGAATTTCAATAGGATTTGATTTGAGCATCTAATTCACTTAGCCCGGGTTTCCTTCAGAAGTCTTTCAGTAGGTGAGAAAACCAATTGCCTGCAATAACTGTATATGCTCTTTTACATAAGTAGAACAAGCATTTACTCCTTGCAAATTACAGTGAAGCATCTGGAGATTTCTGATGTACGTGGAGTATCTGCAGATATCCCAGCAGTTAAACACTTGATTGTGTCAAGTTGATGACGGAATTTGAAAGACAACTGGTTTCATGCATGTTTTGCTGTCTGAGGATTGCACAAAACTGTTTCTCTGGTATTTTAAATAGTACAAAATAAAAGTACATTTCAGTAGATCTGAACTTAATCCTAAATACAATACCAAATCTTTAAAATAAGCAATTCTATAGCATTTAGACAAAAATGCTGTAGCATTTAGACAGCAATTAGACTAACAAATCACTATGTGCTAGTTTCCATTGCATTGCAGTCTCAAACCCCTGTGATTTCCTATGCCAGAAACACATTTCCACATGCACCCTTCCCCGTTTTGGTTTGTAAATCTAGCTACCTTTTTCAAGACTTTAAAATACGAAACTTTACATACCTGTTACAAAATAATTTTGAGCCATGAATGTCATAATCCAGATGAAAAACACTGCTGAGGTAACTCCAAAGTAAGTTGCCATTGTCACCGACTTGGAAAATTCAGGAAATGAAAGAATTCAAGGTGGTTTGCCTCCTGTGCTAAGAAAATTAAGATACTGGATACTGTCAGACCTCTGTTGAGATGACTTCTGGAAAGCAAGTTCAGCTGTCACTGCACTGCTTCATAGAAAGAATGTCAGAGCAAAGGCATTGACTGTCCCACTCAAAGGCGAGGTCACTCACCGGAAATCCCCCATCACCCTTCACACTCCCTTTCATGTAGGGATTGCTGGAAAATTTAACTACTGCTGATTCAGAAAACAGGGCTGAGGAAGGGAGATAAGACTGTTCAACTGCTAAGTCAGTAAACACTTTGAAAGAAGTTTTTCTTTTGCTATTTTTTCCTTTTTTTACTGATTATCAGCTCATTATTCATGTTATCTATTTATCTGGTAAACAAATCAAATCTTCTATTGTATCACAGCATGCCATGCTGGACTTTTTTTTATTGGCATCCACTCTCCACTACCTTATTCTGTCGTGATGGAGTACTTTTACTGTAATTTTCCTTAGAGTTCCAATGCACAAGGAACTTGAGACCTAGTTTTGAACAGATTTGGAGATCCACTGCCATAAATGGGATTCCTTGCGAGACTGTAGGTACAGAGGTGGGAGCCAGTCCCATCACTGCTGCCTTTTGTGAAGTTCCAACAAACAGTGATTCCCACAGATTGATTCAAAACACAGCTGATCCTCACAGCTGGAACTTAGAAAACCTGCAGGAAGTCTTAGCAAAGAAACAATTTTTTGTTTCAGATATTCCAACAACCATAGAGCAGGAATGGAGTTCCAGAGATGAGCTAGTTCTTTTGCTGTCAGTCATATCAGCTGTATCTCTGTTATTCCTGACAGATGTTTGTCCAACCTGTTCTCAAAGACTTCCAGTGACAGGTTCCTAACATGTCCTCAAACACTCTGTTTCAGTGCTTCACTGTCCTTTACTGTTCAAAGGTATTCCCTATTCTAAACTGACTTAACCATACCCTGGTGTAAACCATCACTGCTTTTCCTGCTGGCAATGGACACAGAAGATAGTTTATTCCCTTATGTTTTACAACTATTTTATGTATTTAAAGAGTTATGCCTCTGCTCTCCCTTTTCTTTCAGCTAAGGAACCCCTGCTGGCTTGCTCTTTGTTTCCATGTGAGGCCTTGCCAATGCCAAGTACTGATTAATAAACTGTTTTCCCTGCCTACAGAGTTCTGAATGGTGTGAGCCTTTTTTCTTTTTTTTGGCAGCAGGATGATTTTGTTACATCATGTTCAATTTGTGATTCAGCAAACTTTTAGCTGTCCTGTGTCCCCAGGCTGTTTTCAAAGTCCTGCAAACACAAATGTTACAGTAGCTACCTCTTTAAACTGCGGTTTGTGTTGTAGAAAGTTCCCACTTGATATATTAAGACAGTATTAACTTAACTGGGAACACACCCAATCTCCTACAGCAGCATATAACATGATTATTATATGGTATTCTGGAACACAGACAGGCATCTACAGGTCATAGCTAGAATGCTGTGGGTTAGTGAAATGATGTCTCCATTAGCAATAAAGAAAATAAGATTGGATTGTGTTTGGGCTGTGGCTTGGAGCTGAATGCTGATAAAGCTCCTTGAGATCTTCAGACAAATTCCTTGCCCCAGTTTCTATTCTCTCCTTTATTGTTCTGTACTTACCTGCCTCTACAAAGTGACGGCAATGTGAGATACTGTAATCAGAATTAACTCTTACTTGAAGCAGGTTGTAAGTGGATTCACTTGCATTTACGATGTAGGAGGAGAAAAGTAGACTGTGGCTGTAAAACACTGACAACATTAAACATCTTACCATCTCCATGGCACTTGAACTGCAAAGTATTTCCTACCATGAAAACTAATCAAGAGGTGGGTTTTTGCCATTTTAAAATTGCATGCTAATTGTCCTTTGTGGCTACTATCCTCACCGTGGTAAAGTTCCTTTAGTCAAATTCAGTCCATGCTCCTGAGCTTTAGTAGGATTTTTAGCTGTAAAAATGAGATAAACACATTGCAAAACCAAACAAAAATATAAACTGCCTCACCTGATCTTGTAATAGCAAAACACAAATTAGGAGAGGGAGAAAAGAATTTTAGAATTATGAAGTGAAACAGAAATAACTATTTTTTTCTTAGTTTCTTCTTCTCTGTATTTCAGCTGTTCCGAAACTGTGTGGAAGATCACTTATCTCAACTGTAACAGTACAAAAGGTCTTTAACCTTTTTGTGTGTCTTCATCATAATGAGTGCGGTGGAAAAAACCAAACAGACTTACTCTGAATGATTAATTAGTGTTTGACCTAAATACTTACAGTAACTTATAAGAAAAATTCCTGGCCTCTGATGCCAGCATGTTTTAAATTGCTGATGAAGGCTGCTAAACAGAAAAATTTTCATAGGGGAGAACAGAATTAACTGTTCTCTACAATCATTTCTAGAGGAACCTTGAAACCTTGAACAGCAGTAGAGGAAACAAGTTTATGTAGAAATTACAAATATCAGTCTTTCCAGGGTAACAGTAATTCCTTTCAAGGTTGTTGCTGTCCCAGAGTTTTTCTCCCTGCCACAGACTATCGAGGATTCAGAAGCTGAGCATCATCTCCTACCCACCAGACTGGCAATTCAGCTCTCCACAAAGCCCAAACTTCCCAAATCTCCCAAGTCTACAAGGACACAAAAAAAATAAAGAATCCTAACCTTCCACTCAGAATTCTTTGCTTACAGATTTCCCTTGTGGCTTTCCATGTCTGGCCTCCTCAGTGACAGGCAGCCTCCCTCTGAAGCAGGAGTTAAACTCTCTTCAGGATGTTTCAGCTTCCTCTCTCATCTCGTGTCTATGGTATGACAGGGGTGACCCTGCTTACAAACACCCTTCTCTATTGACACTTTGCTTGCTTCTTCTATCTCATTTTCCTGAAGAACTGGAAAACTAAGAACAAGATCCTTGGTACATGTGACATGCTGCAGAGTAGACAAGGTAGGATGTATTCTGTGAGAACACAGCCATCAATATGCAGACAGAGCACAGGCAAAACCCAAAGCTTTAAGGTAACAACATTAAGGACTTTGAAACCATACTTTTATTTCAAAACTCAAGTATGTGATACTATACAGTACAATACCAGCACACTTGTGCAAAATCTTACAATATTACAAATTTAAATATGATACACAAAAATAGTGCCCTTTTGAAATTCCTTTTACTAGAAACGTGTGCTGTGCAGGAAAAACAGTAAATGTGTCTTGTTAAAGCAGAAAAATAAATATTGCACCTCAAGAAAACTATTTCAGTGTTAATAGCATAAATAATAGCTCTATTTCTTGTTATCTGATGTGGTCTTTGAACACAGAAGAGGTCGGGTTTTTTTCCAGATAAATCAAACTAATATCCAACAGATAAAATTAAATTTAGAATACTTTTTGAGCTTAATCTAGACTCCTATTATAAAAAGGTGTTTTCATTAACTAACTGAAAAATATAAGCAAAACTATTTACTGTGCTGTTAGTCATTGTGGTTTGTTATTTTTAGTGGACAGTTTGCTCAAAGTAGTTATAAAAAAACCACTTTTTTTAATAAACTTCATGTTCACTTTTGCACCCTCATTAAAATCTCTTACCTCTTACAGTAGATTCCCCACAACAAGTAAAAACTTTGTGGCTAAATTATACTTGCCTTAGACATGCAAGTAGTTCAGTTCAAATCAGTACAACCACTTATGGGGATTGGCTCTTGTGCACTAATTCCCCTAAAAGCCAGTGTGCTGAATTTCAGGTAAGGATGGAGACCTCATTCACTCATTGACCAAAAAACCTTTAACACAAGCTTAAGATTAAGCAGTTTGAAAGTCCTATTGATATCAATAACTTTCTATGTGTACTTAAAGTAAGTTGTTGGGCCCATGTCAATGCAGATGTCGATAAAAGTGAATTAATTCAATTACAGGCACTGATAATTATTTTTCTTCAGTGCAGCCCACTGTCATTTCCACAATCACATAAGCAAATATGTGCCATAATTTTTGTCATAAAGAATTCTGAATATCCAGAACTATTTACCTTCAATTTTTTATGCCTTATTAAACCATCAATGTTATTTGTAAAGAATATTAAGTTAAAGAAGCTGATTTTAATAAAGAAGTATTCAAAGAACAAAGACAAGTTTCTTCAAATACTGAAAGTACATAAAATATCACAGTAGTTCTTCACAGTCAGATATTCTAACTGAAACAAACAGATTCCGAGTAATTTGCAAGAAACCTTCTTCTGTCTTTACCAATTACGATTTTAGACCAAATGACACTTTCCCATTATCCTTTTTGAACTTCCATAAGCACACTGTTCCTCAATAATATATACTTTAAAATAAAAAAAAGCCCTCCCAACTGCTTATAGACTCCTTCCCCTCCTGCCTCATCCCCCAGAAAAAAAAGTGGTAGTGATCTGCTTTTTTAAATGATTTTTTTAAAATTTTTCTTTTCTTTCTCTTTTCTATAAATGTCTCCTAAGAAACATGTGGCTAAAGATGTAATAAACAAAAATTCACCAGCAGGATATTTGTTGTTAGTGCCAGGTATGTGAATTAAATTTCTGACTGAGTTAGAAACCGGTTTTCTTTGCTAGTTAGCTTGAGGTTCAGTGTTTACACCAAAAGAAAATAGGACAATATTAACTGCATCTGAACTGAAATTACAGTACTTCATAACACCCTTATCCTTCAGTTGGTGAACAGACCCGTTTCTCAGTCAGAAAATGCCAGAAGAACGTAAGATACGAGTGCAATCACGTGTCACACTTACGCTGATAGTGTGGCTATAGCTATGGAAAGACAAAGTTGCCCCTCAATGAGAAGTGATGTTCAGCAGGAACACAGGGTGCGCCCTCAGTGACGTACATTTGGGGCTCAGCCCTAGCTGGTGGGTTCATTCAGGTAATGGCTTCACCAGTTTGAAGCCACTTATCTAGGAATTGCAGCCTTTCACATTCCTGTGTAAGAACTCACAACTCCCAGACAGGCAGAACTGCAGAATAGGAATCGGTCATGCCCTGGTGGTTCAGCTTTGGAAGTGTATCAGATCATTTATATACTTGGGAAGAGATTCTGATAATAAACTACTGAAAACACACAGTGAGCTTTCTTAAATCCTCAGTGCTTCTGTGTCCTGGTTCATGTAGGCACTGTTTGGGTTCTGACTGTTGCAGAACTGTGTTCCTGGTGCAGATCTCCAAGAATATCTATTTCCAGTATGAGTATAGGGCAGAGTCCACTTAGTGTGGTCACCTGTATACAGAGATTTGAAGAGGTTTTGTTTTCCTTTTTTAATAAAGGATTGAAGATTGATTCCCACATCCAAGACTGCTGTATTTTGGGCTTGGGCAGCACATCTAACCTTCCAGATAGCAACTATTTTTGCTGTAACTGACTCTGAGTGTCATACAGAAATTTTTGCCAAGCATGTCCCTTTGATACATCAGAAGTTCCCAGATGTATTTGATGATATCAGCTGTGTCACCTAGACCCCATTTTAGGTTCTGTTGAGTATCTCATTTAAAAAAAAAAGTGGTGGTCCCATTCTTAAAGTATATCATAAAACACGTTTATGCATGTACTTAACATTCCATTTAAATAATCATACAGATAATTCCTCTTATAAAATTACTTTATCAGCAAGGCATTTGGCCTAATAATATAATTACATTCTTCCATAGAAGAACTTCTATTTCTACCCAATAGTCATGAATAAGGAAATTAATTAGACTCTTAAAACCCAAAGGACTTAAATGCAATTAGTACTTCAAAAATCAACAATTCAGGAAATGCAAAGTAAAGCACTAACTGCAAATGCAGGTTTTATGACTTTCTTCAAAATGTCAATGTCCTGTGCAAATCATTCTTTTCAATGTTGTGCCAGTTGCTGATTGCTGCCACAACCCTATACTACTTTATTTGTATCAGTCAGTTACAAGGAGAGGACAGGCAGGATTATTTATCAGATTCTCATCTTGGCAAGGTGTGTTGACCCTGTATCCCCAAATCTGGTGGTGTGGAGTAACTCACTTGTCTAACAGCTCACGTGTAACAGCCATAGGGATCACTAAGCACTACCTTTAACAACAGTGGTCTAATATGCAGACTTGCTCAGGTACCATAAATACGTGGTTGTTCTATTATTCAGTGCGTTGCTCCTGTCGAAATCCTGAGTTCCACCAGGAATACTGATGGGCAGCAGAGCAGCTGGCCTTCCCTTCAGGTCCCTCTGACTTTTCATCACAGGAGTTGTAGGAATGGTAGATTCCCAACACTACAGCAAAAATGACGATTGCAGCCACTACGAGCCATACCACATTCCAGTGTTTGCACAGTTTGGGGTACAGTATATATAAATAGTTAATGATGACTTCAAGTCTGCTGCAAAATTAAAAGAAAACTGTTACATATTAATCATATGCAAAGTTATTATCTTCAGCTTTTCAGTTTGAGATGTTTCATAGATATATGGTGCACCATCCTTTTTTCCCCATACAAACACCTTGTCAAAGAACAAACAGACTGCAAAGTTCTTTTAAGAAGAGCTGTACACTCAAATATTCCAACTCAAACTATTCTACGATATAGGTAATATTTAAGGACTGTGAACTTGACTTCTATCTCTCCCACCTGTCAACTGGCAAATCTCAGAGCTTGATATGATGTAAAATTCTGCACTGTTCAAATACTTTGATCAACTTAATGAAATGTTAGAATATGTCATATTCATTTCTTTCTAAGAGTGTCATGACTAGTCAGACGGCTGCCCTCTGACCGTGGCTGAAATATCAAATCAACCTTTTATAATACTTATGGAATGGAAATGAATTCTTCTGGATCATATTACTTCCTCTGGTCAGGATTCCATTCCTTTCTAAGGCAAAAGACTTGTTGCTTTTCAAATGCAGGAGATGGCAGGTATATTGAATTGGGTGGTAGCGAGATGGTAACTGTAAGCAAAGCTGAACAATTCAGGCATGTTTTCCAGTTAAGCACCAAATGCTTCAGGTAAGTCACGAAGCAGATGCTTCAGGAGGTCCCCAGTAGAGACAGAGAGCACTGGCTGCAGATGGATGCAGTGAACATGTCACTCTGGTGACAGGCAGAACTCCAGCATGGTGCTGTCCTGCTGCACCCACTCAGCTTCCAGAGGGAGCCAGCACCTGCCTGTCCAGGTCAGAGCAAGGCCAGCATAGCTGAGGAGTTCTCTTACTCTGCATTCACTTTGTAGATGACTCTTTGGGAATGACATACAGCACAAATTTGGTTATTAGATTCCTGAATTAGAACATTGATGAGACAGTGCATCTACAGAGAGATACATTCTGGCATCTAAAGAACTTTTCTGGAGCATTTTTTTACCTCAAATCAAAACCAAACCCCATTAAGATAAATCATCTTGATGTCAACATACAATTTTTGCTGAAATAGCAAAATAAAAAGTTTTGTATTTTGCAACTATGTTGTCTTGGAACATATCTTTCTGTGAAAATACTATTATTTCAAATATGTTTCCCTAGAGTGGAGGAAAACATGTCAAGGTGATGATATAAAACACTTGGTTGGGTACCACAAATAGAAAAGACTGGCTCCTCACATATGAACATATTACACCTGTCTCACCTGCTTTTCAGGTTTTTAATCTCATCTTCATTTTCACTTTCTTCATGTTCATCGTGACTTTCTTTGGGTGTCTCTTCATCTTCTTCCTTCAGCTCCTGAAGTTCTTTGGTTTTCTTCAAGCCTTCCTGATAGCTTTAACACACAAAACATTTCTTTCTTAGTCTAGTATGCTGTATAAACTTATTTAAGGAAAAATTAGCTTTATGTTTTGTTACACGCAATGAGACACAAGTAGCAATGTTGGAGCTCTTGGACAAGAGTAAAAAATAGCTGAAGCCTATGAGTACAGCACACAGCCTTAACAGAGGACTATATATGGGCTGATATGAATTTATCATCTTGAACAAGAGGTTATAGTCCTTAGCAGAGAAAAACTTCTGTCTATTGTAAAGGAGTTGGTAAATATTTCTCTATTATTTTTCAATAATTTTGAACACCCTCCAGGTATTTCTTCTTTCCTGGAGAATGAATCAATGCTGAATATTGATGGCATGTTGGATTCTGCAGAAGAGAACCAAAATTTTTATCTCACTCTTCACATAGTGCAAAGTTCCTTGCTTTGTACTCAGAAACAGTTCCCAAACTTGTTAATTGTCCCAAAACCTGCTGTGTAAAGCACTTGGTGACACAAACAACATGAATACTGCAAGCGTTGGTACTTACTCTTTACTCATTTTGATGTACCCTTTTCAGAATAAGCATTTCATAAGGTTGTTTTTTGGATTACCTTGTAATGAAACTGAACACTATAGACATAAGAACACCCACCCAACTCAGAATCTCTCATGCAAGTGCTCTCCCACAGTTTGGCTTTCATTAATAAAGGATGGAAATTAACAGGTACCATACAAATACAGTGAGTGAAGCTCACTCATGTTGTTTCCCACATTGCTTCAATTATGACTATCTTCTAGGAGCTCCTTTCAATTATGTCACTCATTTTGCATTCAAAATTAAATTTTCAAAATATATGACCTGATCTGCTAGCACATAATTACAGACTTAGTTCACATGAAATATTCTCACCCTTTGTTATATGCTTCCTCTTCTATCTTGGCTTTAGTTTCGGGACTGATCTCTTCCAACCCACTCTGTGTCAGCACAGAAGGAGGGGTTTCACAATCAGGTTCTCCATTAGACTTTCCACTACCAAGACAAAAGAAACAGACAAACAGAAAATAATGCCACTGAAATGTGTTGTATTTGGAGTATAGTACAATTTTGTGACTCATGATTTATCTTTTTTAATGTACATCGGAGAAATGACAGGTCTTTCAAAAGAAAAAAATAAAGAAAAATATTAGCTTTGAAATGTTTTACTTTAAGAACAGCAATTATTATGTTTCTAAAGTAATATGACTTGCATTTTGCTTCTTCTTTAAAAAAGACAAAAAAGTGCATTTGTTTCCTGGCTCATCCATGGCATTTATTTGCTATTCTTGAAAACATTTCCCTCAACTCTCTAAAAATGATCATAGAAATTGTAACCTGCTACATAGGAGGAAAATTAAAGAAATAATATCAAATACTAATTTAACAAAACATTGGTTTTATTTGCCTTTTAGGTACTCTCCTCTGCTGACTTTATATGCTGAACTGATGCACAGGTTAAAAAAATATAAACACAAACATTGCTTTTGTAACCAAAACTTTTCTTAAGTAAAAGCTTTGAGCATTTAGGCTAAAGTTAAGCCATTTTATGTTGCTCTCTTCCTGCAGTGGTCTCCTATCCTTATTTATTTGGTCTGAGGCAAAGAGTTTAAGTGATTGAGACATAACTTAGCAAGTCTATGAAAGTCAAGGTTTAATAAGCTCAACAGTGGAACCCATTTCACCTTCTAGCATCTAACCCTTTCTATGGGCCTTATTTTTCTGGCACTAAAATTGGCACCATCTGTGGGGAATGGATTTTCTCTCAAGAAGTCATATTAACAGCAGACATTATTTTCACGTTTAACAAATCATGATTATAAGCTTGAAGTGCTTAAACATACAAAACTGTGCTGGACTGTGTAATTTTACACTACTGTAACAGTTGGCCATGCACACATACTCATGCTCAAACTTGCATTTCAAGTTCTACCTTTGCTACTTGATAACATGATTTGTTTTCTTAAGATCCAGTGTGAAATACTGACAAGGTTTTTCTGGCGGTTGTTTTTTCTCCCAGAATTTCTGTACAGTTTCAAAAGATGGTCTAGATCTTGCAGAGTTCTGACAGGGCAGAATACAAACTTTAAGGAATGTTCATGACCAGCTTTAGATGCAGCATTAATGCCTTCCAGGAAGTACATTAAAAAAAAGTGATGTGCACTACATGTATTACTCTTAGTTTTTCCAAGCTTTGAACGCAGTAAACTCAAATGTTTAAATGCATAATATGATGCATTTTTTACTTGATGAGTTCTAATTTTCATAACAGGCTCAGTTTAGTTCTGAGACACTGCTTGTCAACTCCTTGAATGTGAAAAGAAAAATGTGATGGTGACCCAGTAAAATACAGTTTAACAGATCATTAATCAACCTAAGCCAGTATTGTGTCACTGATTTCAATACCTTATGCTTTGTTTTAGAAAAATAGAAATGATCTAATTATCATTGCATATTAGGATTTAATAGGTAATGAGATGACCTAGACAACTCACTTTTCTAGAAGTGCTGGCAGAGCAGGGCTAGATGTTAGACTGCTTCTTCCATTACTGGGTGATTCAGACTGTAAGTAAAACACAGCAATAAATGTTACATCCATTAATTAATTTCAGATGGGGGTTCAATAAAATGACAAAGTCAATGTGCTGTTTAGGTTTCCTTCCCACACTCATGACCATGCTGTCTTTAATATGGAGTTTCCAAATTGCTCCCATTAACCACAGTAACCAATGGACTTTCACACTATGACTTTTCTCCGACATTTATTGATCACTAAATAGTAAAATTACTTTATTGTCTCTCTCCTATTGTCCTGGGAACATTAATAGCTGAATTGCCAAAGGGAAATTTTAAACAAAACCAAATTATAATAAACCATGGCAAAAAACCACACTTAGTTCCTGAAACAATTGACTCTGAGGACATAATAACTAAATTGCACAAACAGATGCTTTTCTTAAAACTGAAATAGATTTAGCTTCTCGGCAAACCCCATTATTTAAATAAACCTAATTTTTAACAGGAAACTGCACAACTCTCAGGTTATGTCCCATCATGGCTCATCTCTGAACAGTTAATATGCCTTGCAGTTTTCCTCCAAAGCATTAATATTGGATTTATTATGTTTAGATTAGATTCTCATTTAATTTAGTAATTTTCTATATGCAAAAAATCAACACTAATGGCTCCAGTAACCCCAGATCATCATAGAACCTCTAAATTTGTACCACATACATTTCTGTGCATTAATTACATGTGTTTCTGTTTAGTGAACTTTTTGGCAATGAGGAGCAGCAGTCCAGTCACGTTCTATGATTTCTAATTAAAATTTCTTTCCTACATAGGACAACTATTTTCACTATTTCTTTCCTGTGTGTTACTACAGATTAAAAGGCAAATTGCCTCACTAACCTCCAATGCCTCTGAATCACCAACCCACTCTATGCAGCTATTTCCAAAGTCATAATTTATGGAGGTAGATTCTGAAGGCACATGTCCCTTCCACAATAGGAATTACCTCTGTCCATCCCCTTCACCAGGATGGAGTCAAAACAAGTTAAACCAATGAAAGGGCTTCCATTTTTTAGTAACTGTGGCTTGGCCCTATGTAAAAGTGGTTTAGACAGAAAGCAGTACCTTTAAAATGTGGGGTTTACTTACCAGGGATGGCATTGAAGGTATAGGTGAAGCTGCTGGAGACTGACCGGGAATGTTCAAGGAGTTAAATTTAGGGACAACCGCAACACTGACTCTCCTCCGAGGCATATTCTGTGAGGAACAACAATTTCTTGTTTTCTATCATACAACAAGGCAGACTAAAGAACAATTCTGCAGGTCAAAAGGTGTGGTAAAGAGGTAGGTTAATGTCCCTTGGGGAAAAGGAGAGTTGGGAACAAAATTAAGATAAATGGATGCGGTTTTGCCTAGAAATTCCTCTAGTATGGTCTGGTGTGGCAAGTGCTCAGTGTGAAATGAGGTGTGGCACAGGGATGCTGCCCTTTTACCTCTGTACTGAAAGCCCAGTAGTGTAAGTCACACAACAGATACAGTCTGAGCTGATACTGTCAGCTCTCTTACAGGCTATTATCTTTGATTAAATCAGATGTATAACAATACTGGGGAAAGTGCCAGTGTCACAATGACAGGAAAATAAAATTACACTTGAAACTTATATCTTGCCATGTACCCACTGGGATATATCGCACTCACTATGATATATTAGTTACATCTATATCTGCTAATTATAACTTACAAATAAGATGCATTCCTGCCACAAAAGAACAGACCCTTCTCCCCCACTCTTGAGTTGCTAGACAGCATCATGTGACATTCCTTACATACCCCAAAGATCATAAAAATTCGTTATATGACAAACACATACAAGCTGTACACAATATATTTGAGCTCACATGTTTTTGCTGTTTTTTTGTAAATAGCCAAATGCTTCATCCTATAAAATCTATGTAAAATCTATGCTTCCAACTGGGTAAAAACATCAAAACAATCATGACATCTAACAGCTTTGTTTTAGTGCATATCCAAACATTTCTGTTCTAGACAACTTTACAGGAAAGAAGTTAAACAAGATTTAGTAAATACACAGGAGCAGCCCCCAACCTACTCCATGATCTTGGTTCTAGACAAAACCAATTATATTTATTCACTAATAACAGCACATGAGCTACATTACATGAACAATACTGAGAATTTACCAGTACTGTGCTTTGAACACAGCCTATACAAGTGTCTATAGACAAAGACGTTTCACTACATAAAATGTTCATTTTTTTTATATTGTAGAAATACCTTTCCAACAGTAAGAGACATGGATCTAGTTGAACGAGGCACTCCATCTTCTACATAGAAAAAAAGATAAAAAACAGCCTTAGGTATATGAGCATCTAGAAAGCCTTCACTTGTATTTCAAATTCAGACACAATATATTTATACAAGGTCTGTAGTGACCACATATTTATCTGTCATACAGTTGTCCGATCTCAGCTTCACCTGCAGAAGAAATTTGAAATAATTGCAAAAATCAAACCATTAATATCTTTACTGAGATCAGGCAAACCCCCTCTATTTTACTCCATAAACAGATACTTGCAAAATAAAATACTCATATTTCAGTTTCCAGCAAAGGAAAGAAAAGGCTTTAAAAACAAAGTTTTTAATAATGAAATTTTGCCATCAGCCATCACCTAAATGGTAGCTGCATTAAAATTGTGCAGGCTATGTGCATGTGCAACAGGCCAATGAAAATGTTGTTGAATCTCATCAGAGTTTAGTAAGTTAAGCGATTTCAAATTACTGTACTATAACATCAAGGATTGCTTATATGAAACATTTTATCTTATTTCTTCAACTTTTTAAAATCTGCTCCTGTAGATCAGAACTTCATGGACAAGTTTCATGATACTTCACTTTTAATCATTAACAGCACCAACATGTCCCTGCATAGAGGCAAGACAAACTTTATTTTTTTTTTTACCAGATGCACCATAACTTCTGCTAGAATTCTGATTGGCAAGTTTCTTGAACTCCATTAGTTCAGCATGATCCTTTTCATATGTTCTTTTCAGATTTTCCACATACTGCATCATTACTTCTGTTGCCTTTGACATGCGCTTCTCCTAAGCAAGAAAAAAAGGAAACACCCAGTTAAGCTCTACATGCTTCCAAGGAATCATTTGCTTCTATGCATCTGCTCCGTGTCAGGAGCTAAATCTGGAATAGCTGTTCTATAAGAGATACTGGTATCTCCACAACTGAAAATTCCTAAGGTAGTTAGAAGACAAATGCACGTGCATGCATATATATTTCACCAAATATCATAATTTATTTTGCCATGTATTTATACAGCCTGCCTGTGTGCCTGTGTGGTCACTTATGTGCCATACCATATTTGTTTTCAAATCCTCAAAGGTCTTAGTCACTGGCATCAATCTGGTTACTTAAGAGGACAGAGGGAACAGTCTTGAACCTGGCAGGGTATTGTGTTCTCATTTATACTTGCTCTGCTCTTATACTCTTTATAGTTGTCTGAGCTATTGCCAGAGGCGGGTGACTGAACTGGATGCATTTTTGACCCAGTTTTCGTATTTGTGCTGCAGTTCTGAATACTATGCATGTTCCTATTGCACTGATGTTGAATAGCTTTATGGGTAATGTTTTTCCGTTTGAATTTTATTTCCAGACAGAAATGGTGTCTTATCTGACACTACAGTAGATGTCTTTAATCTGTCAAAATGGCAAATAAAACTCAAAGGGTGAGTGTAACCTCTAGCTATGGCTCAGAGAGAGAGAGTGAGCAAGTGCAGGCAGGATCCTGCACTTACCCACCAGGATGTTCTTACCTGGCGAATGGCTCCGACCATCTCGGCGCGACTCGACAGCCTGGCAGCCAAACGCCGCAGAACGGCGATGTCCTCCAGCAGCTTCTGGTAAGCCTCCCTGTGCTCATAGTGGTGCCACAGGTGAGCTGAGGACTGGAGAGGGAACACATAAGCCACATTGGCCACCTACAGTGAAGCAGCCAGAGCCACAGGTTGGGTAGAAACGTCTAGGCAGCACTACACATGGGCGGATTAGCCCCGGAGGGCTGCCAGCACCACCACCAGGGATGACCCCGAGAGTGCTGCTGCTGGTTCAGCCCGTGCTTCACTGCCTGCTGCAGGCACACTGTTTGAGGGGTTAAAGGGGGCTCAGCACATTTGCAATACTTTCCCTTCTGAACTCTATCATGAATCATGCCTCACCACTTGTGCACTTCACAAATGATGAGTTTATTTGAACTAGCACTTAAAAATTATTGTTGAAGCACAAAGAACATTTCAATTGCCTGGGAACAAGGTGTTAAGAAAGCCATGCATCTTCTTTCATGATACTTCAATTTGTTTTGGAAAATGAGATTATAGTCTCAAGAATTCCAGATGTAAAAGAGTAATAGAAAAAAAATTAGCCTGTAAATCAAATGGCAATTGCACTTTCTGAACCTTTTTTTTGGTCAATTGATAGACACATCTATTCACTGGATTAATACTGTCACTTGGACAGCACAGATTAACCCTGAAAAGCATCAAAGCATATAAATTTCTGGGGATGGGTTACCAAGAGCGAATTTAGGTGTATTGTTAGCCAAAGCCTTAGTGAACACCTCTTCACTGAATTAATTTTCTGTTCATAGAGAAGTTTGATATGAGAAAACCCTATACAATTTAGTTCAGTCTTTCAGGTAGACTTTGTCAAGCTAGATAATTTCTATATTCTGAAAGTGTATTTTCAGGATGGACCAGTCTTGGCATTGAGGTTGTCTTAAGAAATTAATTACTGTGCTGCTGGTCACACAATTTTCCCTCTGTCCAGCTGCTTGTGGCCTAGTGCTGCTTGTGCAACTCCTCACTTGTATTACTGCAAGAGTAAGTCAAGGTACTGAAAGGATGTGTGAAAATAATAACTTCTCCTTCTCTTTTTCTTCCCCACTTCAAAAGAAGGGAGTGATGTGCAGCAACTTTTTGAGTAGAGATGTTTCAGAAATTGCATCTGTAGTGCAAACCTTTGGTGTAGAAACACAGCCAAGAGACTGATGAATCTGGCACAACAACAATAATTGCAACCACAAAATTGTTTTACACTTATCACTGAGGCTACTTTGGTAATAAATTGCAACCAAAATTTGACTGCAGGAACCAAGGCGGCATAAGGGAATGTTTGAGAAAAACCATGCACAGAATTTCTGATTTTCCACATTTTCCTTCGCAACTGTAAACTGCTTATTTTCTTGAACAAATTTAAAGTTCACGTAGGTCAGCTTTCTCTTGAAGTTAGGTTTTTGAATAACAAACATCAATTATCACAAGATTGATTAAAAAAATCAGAAAGACTGGTGAAACTGTTATTGAGCCATATAACATGTGCCTGTCCTACAGAAATGAAGATAACCTCTCAATGAGATGGGAACAAGTTTAGGTCTAATATAATGGAGATTACACAGGAGCCATCCCTTCTTTTAATTGCTTGTTAGTTTATTCCATTGTATAGAACAAAAGCTTTTGCAGGAATGGCAGTTTCCACTTTGTTATAAATTACATAAATAAGCTTGTAAAAGCCAGAGTGTAGCGTGTGAACTGCATAGAGGAAGAAAGAGCTAATCACATGCTGGCAACACGGTCCTTGGTGCCTAATTAAGGATTCTTAAAAGAAATACATGGCAAATCTAACAGACTTTTTTCAGTTTGAAAACCCTGAGATTTAATAGGTATTTCTGCTTGCCCTTTACAAAGAGAACAAAGGGAAAAGCAGCAAAACATTCAAAACAATTTTTTTGTTGTTTTCCAGAAACAATTAGTCTGGAAATGAAGATTTGGAATTACAGATGAAAAGACACAAAGATCACAATCTTTTTTTAATTGTGTGCTTTTATGTGGTGATGTTGTTCACAAAATAAACTGAAGAATCATATGTTCTCTTCACTATTTCTCAAAAGAATGGCAGCATGTGTAATGTGTAAAGCGGGTCTACAGCTATTTTGTTTAGCAGCCTGGTATCTAGTCATCGCTTCCCTTTTCTCCACAAAAACCTGTGCAGCACATAAGCTGACACATCTCAGAGATACATTTGTCATTAAGTTAGAAAATGCAGAGAAAGCTGGCAGGAAGGACTGAAAACTACTGCTGTAAAGGAACAGCTGGGATGAAAGTATTCAGGCCCAAAACCTGATCCTGAGGGTGCACGTATTCCCTGAGTAATCCTCACTGGTTCCTTTCCTATACCACCTTCTTGTTCTTGCAGTTAAGAGGCCTTTCAAGATGCAAATCTCAGGACTCAGGTTTCAGACCATTTCAAGAAATGACCAGCAAATTCATAGTATTTATTCCTGCAATCTGGTAGATGTAGGGCAACATCCCCTATGCATTTCCAGCAATTGTGGCACTCTACTCTCCTGTAGAGTGGTAGGCAGCTCATGGTAAGGAGCTCAAGCAGCAGAAAATGAGGTTTGGGGGCTGAATTTACAGTAGGTACAAGCAAGAATAGTCACACGTATTTCCAATGTGTCGTGTAGTTCAGGAAAAGAGTTGTTGTTGTTTTCTTACCGTAATGGCTGCTCTGAAGTTTTCCAGTTCCTTCTCAGCGTTCTCTTCAGTAAGATTTCTCTCTCTCTCTGCTTGGTTAATTCTAGATTCCAGCGTGTAACTATCATTTCTAAAGGCCAGGGAAAGTTGTACAAATACATTCTGTTTGGATTAAAAAAAAAGGCATTTATCTGTAAGTCTCAAAGTAATGTAAATTCCAATAACAATTCATGAGTGAGGTATGTGTTTAACAAACTTTGGTACTTAAATAAGCATTGAAACAGAAAACTGAAGATTTAAAAAAACCCCAACCTAATTAGTTTTGAAAATCTCTTCTATTTACTTCCACTAAATTATGAATAAATGTGTTATTGCCTCTTTTCCTGAATGTTTTTCTGGGAGCTCAGTTGAGCAGAGACACAATGAAGGAAGCAGCCTACCAGAAGCACCATAATCACAATGGATCTGTTTTCTAGCTGGACTTCCTCCAAGGGTCCCCAAGGTTTTTAAACAGATAGTCTGTGCAGAGGAAGTCCAGGGATGAGCTCAGCATTAGCATTGTTTTACCTAAGGGATAAACACCTACCACTGAAGCCAGCAAAAGATTAAGTGCTAACATTTTTATTCTCTTGCACCCTGCTTTTAAAGATTGTTTCTTGCTTTACCAGACACATTATTTATTAGGATTACTATTTTGCAAAGCACAAGGCACCAACAGTTCCATTAGATTGGAGCTATGTAAATAAAGATAATTTTCTTGACTGGTATGTGAAAAAAAAATAAATAGAAGCAACAAAGCCTGCAAGCTAAGGAGCAACCTGCAAACAAAATTACTGGCTTGAACTGAGAAAGAAAAAATTACGTAAACTAACAGTAAGATATTATTAAAAACTGCCCAAAGCTCCTATTGGCCAGTAAAAATGCAATTTAATTTATTGAGTTCCTGCTCCCATTTAATCTCAATTTTTTACTACTTTAAGTGTATTTTAATAATTTCCAAAATGAAAGCATGATTTATTATGAAAAATGCACATACAAATGCTTTGCTTATTCGTATTATGTATTTTTACAGTTCATAGTGCTCATATTTCACAAAGTTGTTATTTTGATTGAGCCCAAAATGTTTTTTCTGAGAAATATTTTTTGGGAAAAATAATCAGCCCATTACCTTGTTCTAATAACCACCCTTAGACTTACAGTAACCATTGAGGCAGATGTCTAAAATAATGAGCTTAAGAACATACTTACCTCAACTTCTTTTTCAGTAAGTGGAGGGGAGCTAGAAAGAAAAGTAAAAAAATCATGCTTTAATGAGTTTTGTCTCTAAAAACAAAGCTATTCTAATATTTAATTGAAAAGAACAACAAAATATGTTTTATTTTTATGAGTTTTCCACTGCAATTCAGTATTGATTATTACAATCAAGCAGTGGTCTCTCTGAACTTCTTCACCTCACTCATTCATTTATATAAAATATTTTATATAGCATTTCCTTCACAACAAATGTTAAATATTTATTTATTTCATCTGCACAGAGAACACTTACTGACTACTCCAAATGACTGAAGGCCTCTGGTAGTTTTGGTACAAAAGCATGTGGGTGAATATAGGAATTAGTTTTAGCCAAATATGTTTGAAATTGTTTTAATGTCTAATGGGCATTTTTTAATTATAGTTTTGTTTCTTTCAAAGAAAAAGCTTATGCAGAAATATGGAAGAAGCTTTGCTTTATTCTAATGCAATATAAAATAAGCTATGCTCAATCTCTAGAGTTACCAGTGGTGCAAAATGTGCAAGGCATGAAATGCTTCATTTGAGTTTTCTTCCCTATATACCTTGTGCTAGACCAAAATACTTTCCAAAGGCATGGACTTCTGTAGCATTTTAAAAATAAACTGTCCCCCAAAAAGAGGAAAATTTCACTTAAATTCTGTCAATAAAATGTTACATTTAGATAGCAGTAAACCCAGATAAGAATGAAAATTGGAATTTCTAAAGGTCAGGACAAACACCAGCAGGTATAGTCTGACCCCACCTCAGGAGAGTATTGACCAGGGGATTCCCTTGCTGTGGTTACATTGCACTATGCAATAATAGCTCTGGTTCCAAATGATCTCTGGGATTGTGCTATCCTACAAATCCATAACATGCAGACACTCTTTCAGGCTGTGTAACAGGGAAAGGACAAACTCCTGAGCCATGGCAGGGCTTCAGCAATCTGTTGGTAAGGGCCTACTTGCACAGTCCAAAACAGTGAATCCACAAGCAAGTCCTTCAGATACATTTGCAACATAAATCCATTTTTCTGAAAAATTGCAGAATTCTTGTATGCCCAAATTCTACCACTGGTAAGCATTATGTGCCCTGATTATTTTTCTGGGGGAGAGAGATACTAATGCTTTCAACATGGATTTATATCTGCAGCAGCAATCCTGGAAACCAGGAGTGGAAAAATCTGTATAAAAATCTGCTTGTAACATGAAATTTAGGTTTCAGGCTTTCTATGTAGAGCTTACAAATTGGTTTTAAAAGTTGGCCAATTACTGGAAGTTGGTGCACTGCCCAAAATTTTTCAGAAAATCTGCATTGCGCATTTTGAGATGCAGCAATTTATCTGCTTGTATGGATTGCCTGTGAATGGAACTCCATAAAGGGAGTTTCCTGGAAACCAGCGTTCCTTCTCCCAGACGAATGTCTTTCTACTTCTAATGAGTTTTTACCTTCCTGAAAGCGATTTGTGCACTCGTAGCTTTCGCAGCAATACATCAGGAATGCTGGGCATGACATCAGAGCTATTCTTTGTCTCTTCCTCTTCAGTGGGGGAAGGGAGAGGTGAAGGGCCTAAAGAGATTTTCAGATTTAAAAGAAATTACGTTATTTGAAAAGTCATGCACTCACTATTAATAGTCAGCATCTCAGAGGCAAATGGGACTTAACTGCCCTCTCAAAGTCAGTGAGGCTTCCACCCCAGCTCTACTAGGAGCAAAAATGAACAAAACGTAAAGGTCTGACCCTTCATGCAGAACGTTACTTCTTTCTTAACATATGGTGATACATCACTCATCTCTTCTTTACTGCTAAAGATCCCCTCTTCTTCTTGAGAAGTGGCAGCAAAAGTAATCTGTACAATTGGCATTGAAAAGTTGAAGTGATATGTGCTCTGACTGTCCTAATTCAATGAAAAATAATTTTTGTATGGGTATTTTTCCTAGAATTCAACCTGAACCCAGATTCAATACTTGAATTTCTAACCTAACATTTTGCATTTGTGCTTTACCAGTGCAGTTATATATAATTTCTGTAATATTTCAGATGAGATTTTGTAAGAGAATACTGTCATTTTCCAAGGCTTTAAATGCCACTTACCAAGATGAAGTCTAGTGTAATGTTCTTGGGATTTTGTGCACCATTTATGGTAATGAATTACAGAATGCGCTTGTTTCATTGCATGTTCATTGAAATAGGACATAAAGGTTATACTTACTTTCTCTGCTTCTGTCACTTTTCATAAGGACCAAGATATGGCTCAATTATTTTTTTTTAAATCCATATTAGTTAGCTTTTTCATTTCATTTAATTTCATATATAATAATTTCCTTATCTCCTCCTATCTTGCCAGAATTTAATGAAGGACTCTCCTATAGGAAAGGCAGGTTCCCCAGCCTGAATCTCAGATTTGGAAAGGTAACTTTGTACATCTCTCCTTTTCATTAGGTGTAGCAGAAAGATTCTTAGACTTGCAAAACAACTAGTGTGAAAAAGCTCAGATTGTGTAAATGTGGAAAGTGTCAACATGAAAGAAAGAATGAAATAGGGGATTCTTTCTAGCTACAGTTGAGTTCTGTGCATTTCCTTTAGAGTAAAAAATTCCAGTATTTTCTTAAGAGCAGTCATGTGTGTTCCCATAAAATCCAGTCTAACACCACAATGTGTCCAGATGTAACATATTCCACTTATCTAAACTTCTGTAGATACAAAGTTGTTTTTACTCAGATGATCACAATAACTTGGTATTGACTAAAAACATGATGGAGACAGTATATTGGATTAGAAACAGTAATAATGAAGTATCTGATCATTTCCTATTGTTTAAGCAAAATTACTACTCCACTTAAAAAGCACAAGGTGGCTTTTATGACAATGCAAGGAAGTAAGTGTCCCTAACAAATGAGCTAAGGATTTGACCCCTCACTTGTGTTCCCCACTGAGGACAAAGAGTTGACCCTTAATGTTCTGGCTATCATTTAGATAAGGCGCTGGACTCTAAAAAGCTCGTGATACTCACGAGATCTTAGTTGGGAAGCTGGACAAAATAATGCTTAGCTTTCCATAATGTTTCTCTCACAACTTTCAAACCTGGAAAAATTATCTAACAGGCTGGTAACATGGCAAGCATTTCACTCTTTCAAGCACAGCCTGCTAAATAATTTCCAGGAAATTATATATTATCAGGATCACAGGAATAATATTATCATCTCTAATAATCCAGGGCTATAACATGGAATACAGAGGACAAGAAGCCTCTTTTAATTTTGTTTCATTCAGACTGAAGACAGGTCTGTTTCCAGAGGTAACATGAAATGTAATATCTCAACCATCTCTTGGTATAACAGAAACTTTAAGGCCTTATGAAATAGTCCCAAAGCAAATCTGTGAATTAGCAAAATGGACACTACTAGGGAAAACTGAAATTGTCTTTGGATCAAATCTTGGACAATCAGTTTCAGTTCCTTTCATATTAACCATCTCCATTTCAGTCAATGTGGCCTTAGAAACACTCTGGACAAGCTCTGACTTTACCACTTTCAAACAAATACAAATTTTGGTTTAAATATTTTCATTTGATGGCTCAGCACTATTGGTATTTAATTCTTCCACGTGTTGAATTGTCCTCAGGTTTATATCTTTGCTCTTTATTTTTATTTTGAATCTTTTTAGATGAAGCCTACAGGCATCAATATCTTCTGCTTGTGTTAGTTTGGAAAAAAAACATTTGGTGCCAGATTTCTTTTTCATCATTTATGTAGAGTTTTAAGCCTTTTTCCTTAAAAAAACCCACTTTATCCTTAAAAACCATAGAAATTGATCTTAAAAAATCCCACTTATTTGAAGGCATATTTTTCCAGTCCTTCAATCATATTTATGACTCTTCTGTGACCTTACTCATGAAGATGTGTAACAGAAATGAAAATGCTATTTCAATACTCGCCACACAAATACTAAGATAAAAAAGCAAGAATAAAGCATTCCATCTCTTATCTATACTCCCAAGGATTAAATTCACCCTTATGACAACAGTATCTTGCAGAGGTCCCATTCACTCAATCCATTGGTGCTGAATTGTTCCTATAGAAAGTGACCGAAACTCACGACAGTGTCCAGCTGTTATAGCCAAAATAGACTCCATTTCACATGTGCATCTTTGCACTTGGTTATACTAATACCTACAGTATCTTCTTGGCGCAGGCCATCAAGATGAGGTGCTTCCATTACTGGTCTCTCTTATTTATCATTTATTACTGTTCTCCACGACAGCTTCTACTACTATTGCAACTGAAGAAACAGACTTTTCCTCCCACCCCCCCAAAAATCAATTATAAGAATTGGTGTATAACAAACACTCCTTCCAGCTTGTATGATACTGCACCTTTTTCCTGTTCAGCTGCTTCACTGAGTTCAGGAAGTTTAAGTCCAACTAAATTTTGATTTCTCATCAAAATATGCTCCTGTTAAGAAAAACAGTAACATTTCTAAATGACTGAACGAGAAAACTCCATTTAAATAGCCCTGCCATGTGAACACTAAATATAACATTTACTTTATTTAATAAACATAATGGAGATATCTATATTAACTTATAGGTGCTACATGGCATAGATACACATGCATTCACACACACTTTAAAATATTACATATTTCCAATTTCATACAGACATTATTTAGGAAAAATTGTGGTCATGCAAACAGAGATTTGCAAAAACATGCCCCTTACTCTAATAGAGAGTTTTGGTAAAGAGAGTTTTAGTAATTGGGAATGAAAAAAAGCAATTTAGACATAGTCCCGGTAATTACTAAGTATCCCAGAAAACAGAGAAAATTCAGAAAATCATATATAAGGGACTTGGCTACTTTGACTTTATTAGGACCAGCGCTTAAGATACTACAGCTGCAAGTTAATGCTTCACTGTCACTGTATTCTGCCCCTGCTCCCCACAGGTAGGGAAAAATGTGCTCTCCAGGATTAAAGCTTGTTGCCTTATTTCTCCCTTTTATCATCTCTTTGTGTCCTACTTTCATATTCTCACACATGTTTACAATTCACAAACATCTGCTTTTGTTTATGAGTAGACAATTCTTACTGGAGGCAAAGTTCAAAGCTCACCTAGCTGGAATTATATATCATGTTGTATTAATTTTTTTATTCTAACTATTATTTGTGCTTAACAGGTTCTACGCCATTCCAAATTATAGAATCTTGGAGTCATGGAGTGGTTTGGGTTGGAAGGGACTTTAAAGATCATTGAGTTCCAAGCCCCCTGAAATGGGCAGGGACACCTTGCACGAGACCAGGTTGCTCAGAGCCCCATCCAACCTGGCCCTGGACACTTGCAGGGATGGAGCATCCCCAGCTTCTCTGGGCAGCCTGTTCCAGCACCTCACCACCCTCACAGTAAAGAATTTCTTCCATAATTACATGTCTCAAGTGTCTCCATAATCAAAACCTTCAGTACCTGCACATTAAGAATATGTGTGTGTAATATAAACAGGAAAAGATAAACAACTAAGCTGCCATTCCCAAGCAATACAATGAGAATGAATTAACCAAAGTGGAGAATTTGAGATTCTCATCTGTCAGCCCTGTGTTCATCTTAAAATATTAACTACTGTGGGTCAAAGAAAACATTCTTATTAAGCTGTTCAGGAAAGTGCCTACTACTTTGTGGTTGTTTTTTTCCTTTCAAAGGTCATTCTTGCAATACAGACAAGGTAGTTGCTTTCTTATGGTGGTTTATCATATACATTTCTGCTTTTTTCCTTAGGGTTTAATCCTTAACTTTTACTAGTTATTTAGACTAATTGTTTAGACAAATCCAATTTAACAATGGATTAGTTTACAGATATTGCAGTGTCCAAGTCTATTCTTCTAGAAACTGACATATTTGCACCATGTTAGAATTAGACACTGTAAGTCTGGACATTCTGTCCCTCCCCTTGCTCTCAGAGACCCCCAGTTTTACAGCTCTGGACACTTTGAGGCATCTCCTGAGACTGTTCAATAAGCAAATAATCATACCAAGACCATTTCTTGTCCCTTGAGATCTATAAATGTGTTGTGGTTGCAAAGGGTAGTATTCTTGAATGACAGGACTACTGCCCTCAGAAGGGAGAGTATCAAACAACACAGGACTCAAAACTACTCAGCTGAACAAAGTAAAAGCAAATTTTAAATCCAAATAAAGTTTACAAACAATGTATGATAAACACAGGCTTGTAAGCCCCTGTAGAAGAGCATAGTAACTCCAAACTTCAGTAAAAGTACAGAGATCTCAGCCCACTCATACAGACATCAAACAATTAGTCATTATATTGTGAGAGCCTGTGGATCTGAGGGCAATTCTGAAGGAGCAGAAAAAGTGTATCACAGGGAAGCAAAGGAAGTAAAAAAGCATAAGTGACTCTTTTAAGGAGAATGTTTTTACATCCTGAGGAAGGAAAGATTCTTCAGGTCTAAAATTCTCTTCAGAAATCACACCAGATCAATTTAGTCCCAAGTACATTTTACAAATGACATGGTCGTTATTCAATTGCTTCCTGTTTATAGGTCACGTAAATGATGCAAAAAATGAGATACATTGTGTTTTAGCCTCACCTTTCTGTCAGAATGAAAGCAATCAGTATGTTCTTGACCCCAGTATTACAATATACCAGAGCACATGCACATGCATACATGCACATTGAAGCTACCACAGTGCACTTCATGCATGTTGAAATAGAGTAATTCCATGGAATTTCTTACAACTTACAACTTACTATAGTTGCAAAGGAAAAACATGATACAATTCTGTATTGATTTTGCTGACACTGTTTCCTATTATATGACTGTATGTTTCTTGCAATGCTAGAAATAATGCTAAGCAACTTGAAAGTTTAGCAAGATATGAAAATAACTTTAAAACAGAATACCAGTGACTAGGACTTACCTCTCTGAGCTTTGTCAGCTTCTGCATTCGAACTGGTTGAACTTGGATTTGAAGGTCTTTGAACGCTTTTAACTGATTGCTGGGTTTATTACCCACACAGCTTTTATCTTCCTCAGATGGTAATTTTAAAGGTGTTTTCTCTTTCTGTCCAGGCTCCAAGCCGTCCCATGACACAGCCCGGAGTAGAGGGGGGCGCAGTCCACACAGTTTAAATTCTGGTTTACATGAAACTTTATGGTCCCTCATTTCTGGAACAGGAATTTTTTGCTTTGAGTCCATATTTCCTATTCCTGGTCCTGGGAGATGGGTTCTTAAAGGAACATCATTTTCTTTTCCTTTCTTGAGGAATGATTTTCCAAGTTCATTTTCACAAACATTCATGCAAGTATTAAGAGACATTCTGCCACCATCACCACCTGAAGGGGAGGTTTTAGGTAAAGTATCCATATGTTTACGTGGATCAAAGTTTTCTTTTTGGTCTGATAGCTTCTCTTTGGAGTTTTCAAAACCAGCAGAACGAGGCACCAACCTTCCCTGAGAAATCTTTCTTTGATCATTCTGCCTTCTATCAATTAATCCTTTTGCAGCATTCTGAAAGAAGAGGGACACACATGAAACAGAGAAGCAAGTCCAGATTCCTCTTTTCCCTTGCCCAAGGACAGATTTTCACTGTAAAAAGCCACTTCCTTTTCAGTGACATTTGCTTTTAAACATGTGCTGTTGACAAAAGAAATAATTTCTAAAAGGCACTTGAGGAATACTGAATTGAGAATCTCCTCTCTGAACTTTTGACTTAACCTCTCCCATTCCAGAGTCCATCACAGCAATGTTCACACAGCCAAGTTCCTCATCATCTTATTGTATGGCTTGTCTGAATACACACCTTTAACCCTGTACCTTACAGCACTGCCACTTTCCTTTCTCTGTTTTCTGTTAGTCCCGCACCTCCCAAGAGAAAAAAACCTCATGGGCTTGTACACTAAGTTAAAACACATACTGTAATTTCTCTCTTTTCTCTGTGTGCAGTACCACAGATGATAATTTGGTTGCAATCTTTACAGAAGAATTTTTGCCTATACCTTGGCTACTTTGGTACAGAATCTGTATTTTATCTATGGGTACCTGTGTCAGCAATTTAAGGCAACCAATACACAATCTAACCATGGGCTCTGCCTTAGATATGTTGCTACTCCTCTCCTTCACACTTACTGCTCCAAAAACTGCTGCCATACTTTTTGTAAGTATGGCCTATTCCACACACAGCAACACATATTTAAAGGGCCATCAAGTATCACCTAAAACAAATTAAGAAACATTCAAATGAACTTCTCCACTGATAGTTGTGTGGAGCAGTAGCATCCCATCAGTGTGGTGAGGAATGCAAGGTTCAGTAACCTCTTCCACTGAACCCAATGGGTCTGGAAGAGGATGTCTGTCTAAAACACTGGCATATACAAAAGTGGCTATAGTGGATATTTTTACTTTACTGATAAATTTATTAGCATATTGATTTTAATTGAGCTAGTGCAGGGTGTCTGATAGGGGGTAAGGGCTAGCTGCAAGCCCATTGTCCTCCACTATTATTTGCAGGTGCTTCACAATTTCCTAGAGCAGTATAATTTTCTTTCCACTTCCACTGTGACTAGTTTTTCAGTATTTTCAGTCAAACAAACAAGTCATATGTGTGCTAAGACAAACCAGCACACTTTGTTCAACTCTTAATGTGCAACACTTACCTCTGCAGTTTGCCTGTCATCCTCTTTCACAGTTCTGTTATTCTAGCAAAGAAAAGGAAGAAAGAATTGCCTTACAAGGTTATCTTTCACACCTCTGCTGCAAATGTTAGATACAGATATTAATGGATGAACTTAGTTTTTACATTGCTGGTCACATTTATTGATGAAATCAATTTGGGGATTAGTTTTTTTTCATAGATTAGGATTATATTGGATCTTTTTCTATTTTGTACACTTAACAAATCTCTATGATCTTTCAGCACTTGTTACCTCATGGATTTTTGTCTTCAGAGTAAACATTTATTAGTCCCTCGCTCTGCAGAAAAAACATATCAATAATCCAATCTTGGGGTGTATGAAACAGTATTCTAAACATCCCATTTTCCTTGGGGACTAAAAGGCCAGCATATACTAACACAGTACTGTAGTAACCAAGTTACTGCACAGACTATTCAGCTCTTACCTGCCCTGCAGATAGTGACTCGATACTAGAGGTTGTACATGCATCAGACCCTGGAAAGAGACACACAAAATTAGGGCATATCCTGATATTTTGCTCAAAATTTTTACTGCTATAGCATTAGCAACACACACGTGCACAATTCCCCATAATATATTAAGGAAAAAATTTAAATGTCAAAAATACAATTTAAAAGGGAAAAAAATTTAAAAAATACAGTAAATGAAAGATCATTAAAGTTTCTCAGAAGTCCACTATTGAAACGTTTAAAAAAATAGAACATATAATCTTGCAGCACTATGGGAATAAAAATATAATGAAATATATATGTATGTAAAACTGTATTTTATATACATTAATGGACTTTACCATGTTCAAGAGTAGACACTTAAATCTACTCTTTTCTCCTCAAGAAATATTGCTAAATTTTTTTTTTGTGAGCTTTTATAAGTTAAAGTTTGAACCTGAAAATGGTTGAACTTGTTGATCTTAGAGGTCTTTTCCACGCTTATCTATGATCATTTTACCTGATGGAACTGGAAGAGTGAGAGAGTTGCTCCGAGATGCTACTGGTGAAACTTTAGGACTAAGAGTAGGGGAAACTGCTTCATTAGAAAAAAAGACAAAAACAAACAAACAAAACAGGTAATTTTACTTTCTAGGCTTGTAGCTTCTGAATTTTTAAAATTCAGGTAAGATTAAAGCATGAATATCATAGTCATCAGTCATGTGTTTGTCCAGCATATGGTAAGTAATTTTAAGTAAATTAGGAACTTTAAGTAGGTTTAATTTCTTATACCTGTCAAAAACTAATACATTTTTGTTGATACACTGAATCTTTGTTCTCCTCAGTTTTCTGATACTGGAAGCACTGCAGAGAAGTAGCACGAAACAGGATTCAGGTGGAATTTAGGGGAAAAAAGTTTAATTCTAGTAAGTGTAGTTGTGGGGGTGGGGTTTCCCTCCAGAAACTGTCGAGCCAATTTTAAGACATAACTGTTTGAACTGGCTTTTCAAAGCTAAATGAAAGTCCTACTTCATGGTAAAATGGTATTTTGTTCCAGTTTTCAAACACTTCATTTAAGGGGAAAAAATAATTTCAACTGACATTCCAGAACAAAACATTTTGCTCTGCTGTTTTCAAGGGAGGATGTGGTCCATTTGGCTTAGTTTATGACTATGTTCAGAATAAGAGTCATAATAATTATGTCTGGGATAATGTTTTTTCAACAGTATGAATCATTAAAATTTCACTTAATGTACAGTAGGGGTATTAGGAAGAAAATATCCACTAACAATATTTCAATAAAAATACTTCATGCTTTCTTGCTACAGTGTTTGCAGTGTGCCACTCTGGCACTTAAAAACTTTACACCATTTCCCACTGACACCTCTGAATACAGAAACTGGTCATTTCTGTTTCATATGGAATTATGAGCAGGGGCACAGGGATTCTGACCTTCAAATTAACGAAGTGTATGTAAACAGTAGCCATGTATGGATTAGAGTAGTTGCTTTGCAGATGTGTGAAGCAGAACATCCAACCCTGCTTTCAGAACCTGCACCTACCCGTGGGTGACTCTGGAAGGCTGCTCCTTGACTTTCTGCCTCTGCGCATTAGAAACCTCTCGCTCACTTTCTTTGCTTCTTCTAGTAATTCAAGGTTCTTCTTTTTGTCTTCCTCTGATATTTTGACATCTGGCAGCTGATCATTCACCAGATCAATCACATGCCCGCTGTTGTCTGTGTAGAAAATGTCAGAATTAGGGCTGTACCTCCACTTTCCAGATATGCTGTGGCATGTCAGAGTAACAGGTACAAGACATAGCTATAAATTTAGCTTTGAGCTTGCATTTAACAAATATTAATGTCTGCTCATTTCTAATTTGTTGTATTCTCAAGTTTAGAGCAAATCCTCCAAAACACAGATAACCCACTAAGATTAAGTCTCTATGATCAAAGATGTTCTGATATGTGAAACTGGCTTTTTCAGCTGTGCCCCAAGTACAGTTTTCCTAATTCCTAAATAAAAGTGGCCTTAGATCCATCTCAGCTAACAGTCATGGCATTTCTGTTGTATACCGAGTTTTGCCCTGGAATTTGAGTGTTCAGTTTTTCACAGCTAAGATTCCACAAACTCACCCAGCAAAGACTTATGCACACTAGTTTTAACAAACAGGTGATTAAATCAAATCATTTATATCTAAAGTACAGCGTTTGGATGTATAAAGATTTTATTCTATGCAGACAGAAGAACTTTGCCCACAAATGCAGAAGGAAGAGTAAAGCTGCATCTGACAAAACTGCAGGCAGAAGCTGAGTAGCTAAAGCCCGAGAACTATAAAGCTATTTAAAAAGCAATCAATCTTTGCCACGTGGTGGGCCTGCAAGAATTTTCCAGAGGAAAATTCCCAATAGAAAACCCATTAGAATACCCAAGGGTTAAAGAAGGTGGTGTGAGAAATTGCTTTTCCTCATACTCACTTATTTGGATGTTAGATAAGTGACCCAGGAGGGTGCATGGACCACAAACTGAAGGCCACTGCCTCACACTTAGGCCTTTAGATTAATGCATTGTTTCCTAAGCAATTTTCTTTAGTTGTAAAAGGAATCCATTAATCCCTGGCTTCCAAATTCTTTGAAAACACAGAGCTTTAAGCACCAATTTTTACCATTCTCCAGGCTATGATGAAACAAAGAAGGCAGGCAGTTGTCAGAAAGGCCTTTTCTGTGTGAGTCCATAAAAAAGGCTTTTAGAAGCCTCTAAAGAACATCTTGAATGAGGGGGAGGAAAGTCATCAGGTAACACAAGGAAAATAGTTTAAAGTTTGACAAGAACCATTAGAGAACCATCAGTCTTCAGAAAAGCTAAGGACATGAGTAAGCAGCAAAAATTCAAGGGTTTTTGGTTTGTGGCTGTGGGGTTATTTCTTCATTGATTTTTTGTGGGGAGGGAGAGATGCTCTGGCTTTAATTTCCTCAAATTTAGTTCAGTTTCAAGGCTGTAAAAAATCCTGCCTACAGATCGAATATTCTTAAAGCAATCTATTTTCAATGAAATCTCTGGTTTGGTTTGAACTAAGATTTGTGTGTCAGAATTTTTAGAGAGGGCCCTTCCATGACACTTCGCCTGTGCCAGCAAAAGAGAAGATTTGCAAGACATGGTAATTTCTACCTTCCTTCTGGAGGTAAGTTCAAAAGTAACAAAACTGAATAGTATTTTGTATTCAACAAGAATTTTAAGCACATATATCTCCAGCCTTCTAAATATGTTAAGCTAATGCACCAGTCTAACCACTCCATGAAACTAACAGTACATGTATTTCCCTGAATCAGGCTGCATGCAATCCACTTACCAAATTCAACATGCCAGCAGTATTCCCTGTGCATGCATTGCACAGTATGCACAGGGAAAGACTGCAGTCAATACAGTCAGACTCCGTAATTAGGTTGTCATTGCATATCACATTTTCTGAGAAAACAGCCCAGCTTAAATGAATAATCCCTTCTTACCAACAGAAGTCAAAGAGCTTGTTGAATTCCTACTGGCACGGTTAGAGTGTCTCCTATGAGGACTACGAGGCCTAGAGAGAAAAATGAATAAAAGCTCCTAATTATCTACAAAAACTTAACATTAAAAAGAAAGGACCTTGATTTAAAAAAAAATGAAGACAAAAAGCATTTAGTCCAATTCCTCTCATCTTCAAACAACTGAAAAATGGAGGAGATTGCAGAAAGAAGGAAAATTGTTCTTAAAAAGGAGTTCTGGAATTTGCTGGTAACTTTATATACACTGTGAAATTTTGATTTCTCAGACAAAAATCCTGGATTTCTTTAGACAATTATCATGACTTAAAACTCATGTAAATACAGTACATAGCAAAATAATTAGCCTTCGTAAATTGATACTGCTTCTTAAACTAAGTTTTAAGGCTGAAATAATTCCTTAGGCTCCCACACTGACAGTCCCATAAAGTCATAGGGGATCTGTCTAGACTGCAAACCAGGTGAAAGTCTCAAACGACTGCATAAATTTAAATGCTGATCCAGCAAATTATTTTGGTTTTAAAGGGCTGTATTGCAATTCTGACTCTAAAATAATCTTGAAGTTTGGTGAAGTACACTTTAAAAAATACAAGCAAATCATAGATTTACAAGCAATACTTTCTGATTAGTTTCCCCCCCATATTTTAAGTTTAAGGCAGGTCAAAAAATTAAAAATCCCAGCTCAGGAAGTATGCTTTATCAGAAGACTGGAAACAACCTTAATTCAACTCAACACTGAATTGAAGTTTTCAACTTCAAACAGAATTGTTATTTCCATTCAATAACTTACTTTCACATATGCTTAACCTCTAAGTAGTATTCTTGTCCCATCTACATGAATAGCCCCAAATATCTGCTTCAAAACTAGTTGTATTGAAATATTCAATCTCTATTCAAGACATTTAAGTTGTCCAAGTCAATGAGTCAGGTTTGCAGGCTTAGTATTACATGTAATTCTAGTCTTTTAATGTCAATTATATTCCTGTTCTCTCATCCTGCATCCCAAACACCACCATCACAATGCAAAGACAATATGACCAAATCACAAATGAAAATATAGCAATAATACTTTCATAAAATATACATTTCAAAGCAGTATTTAGAAACACAGCACCTGGAATTACTGTACAATTTATGCATAGGTTGGTAATATATTATACAGTACCTGTTAACCAGATTTTTATCAATTTCTGCATCTGGTGTAACAGCATTCTCTGGAAGAACAATAGAAGGTGTGCTGCATGTTGTCCCTTCAGCTGTAGTGTCCTGCATGGTTTGTGACAAAAACGAAGACACAGTGAAACGGAAATTCAAACCACTGAATATTGATGCTCTATGTGAAAAAAAATGTGCATTTCTCAATTTAGATAAACAAGAAAATGACTGAACTGAGAGAGGATTAGCTCTAATTTAACAGAACAAATGTGAATTAGAGGCCTCTACTTCATTTACTAAAAAGACACAATGGAGACCTGGAATATCTGTTTCCTTTAAAAAGTTCTAATGCATGCAAGCTGAATTCAATAAGCATGGAACTAAAGAGAAAGCTTTAAAATGGCAGACACACTGATTTTTCACACACCAAACCATTCCTCTTCTGAAGGAAATGTGCAACACTTTAGTGGATTTATAAGCTGAACACAGGAGTGAAAAGCAGGTATGTCTAACAGGGGTAACTGAGGCACACAGACCCTTCAAACAGCACTATCATGTAATGAAAGCTTGAATAAATGCAGTATTAAGTGTAGACATGATATTCAAAACCTCAGAAAATAATTTCAAAGTTATTTTCTTAAGAATTCCACATGGTTTTCCTTCACATTACTTGGAAAAATATTTTTTTAAATAAAATTGCAACATGTATTTAAAAAAAATAGTTTTTAACTGATAAAAGAAACTGACACTGAATACTGAGGTATGCTTTTCTGCTTAACGAATATGAGACCTTGCCCTAAGAACTTAACCCCACACCTTCTGCATAATGATGCCAATCACCTGAAGAGAAGGAATCAGTTTCCTGTGGGATATCACAACTGGAGATGCATCAAATTAGAATAAAGTACTGTGTGTTTCTCATATGTAGTAAAAAAATGATTACTTCTACCCCAAGTACTACATTCAGATTAAAACCAAAAAGCAGCTGGAGGGGAAACTTCTCAGCAAAACCCTTCTCCCTCTCAAAGGCAATGAAATATGCCTTGATTTGTACACCTCATTTAGGATTCTTGATTTTATTGTAAATAGCAATTTTTTTCTACTAAAATAAAAACATGTCCTACAGCTCCACACTTCTATACTCATAATTCTCCTACAAAGTTCCTTGGCAGGTTTACCTTGTCAGTCACAGGAGAGCAAGATGGGAAACATGCCAAGAAAACCCTATGACGATTTAAGTTTTAGAAAAATATCCTCATGTACTGTAAGTGTTAGAATGCCAATGCATGTGTGGTTCAAGTGCACAACTGACACCTTAGGACAAGAGTTTGAAAGCGATTTTTCTTGAAAATGTTACTAAGTAACTATATTTTGTCAATGACAACACTTCAGGTGACTGCCCTGCTTGTAGGGCAAAGCAGCTGAATACACATGCCCATTGTTTATACTAATCTCATGACCGCCAAAAAGCAAAGCTTTTGAATGACATAGCATCAGCCTTGAAGTCACTCAAGTCCATTTTAGGACTCTAAAAACAGCTCATTAAAAAGGAAAAAAAAAAAAAAGAAAAAGAAAGAAGCTCCTGGCAGGGCTAGTTCAGGTCAGGTAGAAAACATTAATCTTGGTCAGCAACTGTAGCAGTTCAACCTCTACACAAGTGAAACCTCATGGCTCCTGTTGTCCAAAGCTACTGTACATTCTGCAGCAGAGGGGCAGGAAGAGGCAGAGGATGAATCTCTTTGTGGGGCCAGCTGGCTCAAATCAAAAGAAATTATTATACTCTGAAGAGCACTCAGGCTGCTTTATGCAGACCTTGGAAGAAAAGCTTTAACAGGAAGCTTAGGCTGTCTCACAAAGCTGTACAACTGTACAAAGATGATACAGAAGTTTTCCATCACCCTTCCATTGCATGCCTTTAACTGTGCTTTCCTCCTTAGCTTCCAGACCAGCCATTCCCAACAGCTGCCTCATCTCTGAGTATCAGGGCCTGCCCTGCTACCCAAGTTTTGCTTCCTTTTTGTCCCAAGCCCTCTCCCCTCCCTAAAAATGTAGGGTAAAACTGACTGCACCTCTATTGCTCAGGTGGGAGCTGCTCCACATGCTCCACAAGGGTGACTGTGTGCCATCTAGCCTTGCAGGGAGGTGTGTGCAGGGCTGAGAGGGTGGCACACACAGTTTGGACCGTAACACAGTATCCATGAGGACCAGGGATTCTCAGGGTGGAGACAGGACCTGCAGACATTCTGGCTGTTAAATTCTACCAGGCCCTCACTAAGCACACAGAAAATGTGGTTTTGAAAGTTTTATAATCCAGCCAAATCTGGACGGATTTGAACATTAATGAGGGGGGAATACAAAAATACCCTCTGCTAAAAGACCTACCATGCCAGAATAGTCAGATGACAGAGCTTTACTGTATATCACCTGAATTCTTTAAAGCATTCAGAAGAAAAAAAAAAAAGAAAAAGAAAAAAGAAAATCCTCTGTCATCTGATGATATTCTTTGATATTAATTAAAAGTCTGGATTGAATTTCAGAATAATTCAGGCCCAAAACAGAGACTTATGTGAAAGACCTCAGAAAAGTTACACATCTCAGAAAGCAGTCTTTGGAGTGAGATGGGATTTTAAAGAAGCTTAAATTGAAATGTTTAAACGAGGTGCTTAATGTGGAGTTTAGCAAGTTAAGTAATGTAACTATATCTAGTTGTAACAGGAGAACAAAGCAAACATGGGACATCCCCTTCAGAACCAAACAGATAACATGCAGTGGTCTGATACAAGTACAATACAAATTTAAATAGGAATAATAAGAAATAAAAGAAATGCAGAAGTTTGAATGATGGAACAATCAGTGTACAAGAAACATTATGAACACCTGAGACAGATTTTTCCTCAGCAGTCAGAAGAGCCAGTAAAACAGTGATCAGGATATAGAGAGAGAAAGCTGAAAATAGAAACAGGTATTTGAATTTTAAAAGAAGGAAAGGTGAACTAACCCACAAAGTGTAGGGAGATTTATAGGTCACTATAAATTTTAATGCAACTGGTAAAGATCTAATCTTCTTTGATGCAGGTATGCATTACACCTATAGAAATTATATTTTTAACATTAAAAACCTGAAATGAGTTTTTAAGAGTGTCAGTGAAGGCATGTTATAATATATTATTCTATGTGAAACAAATCTGACTAAATTTAAATATGGAAATGACTAAAACATACATCTGATCATGAAGTTCTATGATTTATGATGGGAAAAATTATTTTGTATAAAAAGAAGTCTAAAATGTTCAATTTTTACTGTAACAAGAGAGCACACAAACTAAGGATTCAACTACATGCTCTTAGTTCAGATCAGAGGCTAAAGTTCTTTGAATTAGGCTCAGTGCCCTTTTACCTGTGTTCATTGGAATTTCCCATCCACTTCCCTCAGGAACAGAGCTAAGGAATACTTTGATGATTGTTATTTAGTATTAGTCAGAATGGTGAACACAGGCTGCTGTAAGAAATACTGAAACGGAAACCCATATTTGTTTTCTCAAAATGAATTTGAGACATATAACCCAGGTCTTCCCATCATATAAAAAATACTTGGAGCATGCAGGAAACTACATGTGATGTAAAGTTCATTTTCTTTTTGTCAGAACTGTTTTGTGAATCTGTGTGTGCTTGGGCATGCAGGGAAAAGGTGAGGAAGCACCTCCTGAAACAGAATGAGGAAATTGCTAGATACCAGGCAGCACTTTAGAGATTCCAGACTCAGAAAGTTTTGTTGAATGGCAGAAAGCAAATCCAACAGTTTTTAGTTCTTTCCAATGCCCTCTCTTCGCTTTCAAGTCCTTATATCACAACAATAAGCTATTTTACTTAGAGTGACCCAGAGCCACGCTGTAGAACTTGGTCTGTAGCAAGACCCACATATGACAGCAGGTGTAAACAAGATCAGATCCTCACAATGTTGGCTGGTGGAAAATCTTAACTTAGGGAGGTTTATGAACAGTGTGTGGTTAAAATCCTTCCACTGCTACTTTGTACCTAAAAATAACCATTCATCTGAAAATGAAGCATTTTGCACATTTAACTGACTCATGAACTACCAGATTATCATAGCTGATTTAAGTCCCACCTCTAAAAGGCCTGTAAAATGTATTTAAAAAACCCCTCTTGAGCTAATATATGTTCTCAGCTAATAGCCTGATGAACTTGCTTCCACCTGGGGTGTTTATCTTAAACCAGGAAATCAACACTCAGCACAATGAGCAGTTTAGATGGAATACATGACAAATCAGCCTAGGGCTCACTGCTGACAATATTTTCCAAGAATGCTAATGCAGCGGATGTTTTCACCTAAAGTGTAGAATGTAGTGTCCTCAAACCCAGTGACAGTGATACATTTTTAACTGAGGATGTGCCAGATTATAAATCCTATCTTTCTTTACACCAGTTTGCATGAAATCGGATGATTTGGATAAGTTTGTGAGTTTGTAATCACAGTAAGGTTCTTTACTTCAGCTAAGCTAATGATTAAAAAACCCCACCAACCTCAGTTTATTAAAACACAAAGTTAGTTTTAATCTGTGGTATAGATTATTGAAAAGGGAGAAGAACCATCTCTTACTGATTGTTGTAATTTACCTGCAAAGAAAACACGCAAAAACATACAGATGCCACAAATTTGAGAGGCAAAATGATGAATATGTCTGGGGAGCACCCACCTGCTCTCTGTGTAGTTCCCGTGTATGTTCAGCTACTGCTGTGGCAAATAAAGCACTGAGAAAGGCTACAAGCCAAAAAGTGCATTTCCACCTCTCACACACTCACAAATTGCATTACATCTCTATCTGTAAAAGCAACACCAGTTGTTCCAAGACTACTGTGAAGTAGAAGCCTAAATTATTTTCTCAAAGGTTAAAGCTTTCTGTAATCACAGATTACAGAAAGGACATTTTTGGACAACTTTGATATATGCCTGTCCAATATGAAGCATTCATATGCCGCCAGATCACAATGGTAAACAACTGCTTGAGCAACTTGAGTTCTCATCCCTTAGGCTATAAAATATTTGAGAAACTCTAAGAATATGAACTGAAGGATCATTCACAGCTTCATCAACTAAGCAAAACACACTAATTCAGAGGAATGATTAGATTTTATTTTATCAACTCCTAAATGCACACAAATGGGTTTCAGCCTCTGCTTTCCAAGAAGTGTCAGATAACACCTCTGTAAGAGTGCTTACTTTGGCTGGAGAACTGTTGTGCTGTGCCTCTTGTGCTTGTCCCTTGTCTTCAGGTGAGGTTGGCATGGTGGGCAGTGTGAAGCACGTGGAGCTGCACTGTGGACTAACAGGACCATGCACTGCTGGGAATGGCTGTTTCAAGTTAGCCTGAAGGCATAAGCTCTGGGAGGCCTCGTGATCTGCAGGCTGTGTTAGATGCCAAAAATACAAATCAAATCCATTTAAAACTCTATGCTCTAACACTGAGATCACTTTACAATAACAAACAGTATTAAGGTTTAAAATTAAAAATGCTATCTTGTGTTTTATTAACTAAAGCATTCAAGGTCAAGTATAACTTAGCAAATGCATTCAAAACAGACAACCTTCTGTTCTTGTTGATGTTTCCATCTCTTCCCTCCATTTTATTGTGTCACTATGACTGTACCAAACTATGTTCCCTAATAATCCTCTAAGAAGTAAACAGTATTCTGGATACCACTGAATCACAGAATGGGTTGGGTTGGAAGGGACCACAGGGGGTCATCTGGTCCATCCTCCCTGCTCAAGCAGGGTCATCCTAGAGCACGTGGCACAGGATTGCACCCAGATGGTACTGGAATATCTGGAATATCTCCAGTGAGGGAGACTCCATAACCTCTCTGGGCGACCTGTTCCAGTGCTTGGTCACCCACACAAAGTTCTTCCTCATGTTCAGGTGGAACTTCCTGTGCATCAGTTTCTGCCTGTTGCCTCCTATTGCTTGGCACCACCAAGAAGAGTCTGATCCATCCTCTTGACAACCCCCCTTCAGATTCTGATACACGTTGAGGTTTCCTCTCACTCATCTCTTCCATAGCGTGCCTTTTAGTAACTAACAAAGCCTTCAAGCTCTAGAGAGTGATCTCAGATGTCAAAGGAGCAAAACTGGAACCCCAGATAGTGGCACTCTTCCTTTGAGCAAGAGTGAGGCCTAGGTGAATTGTGCAAAGACTTGATATCTCTGCACAAAACAACAGTGTGTGAGACACTTCTGAAGAAAAATAGAAGGAATGCCCAAATAGGAAAAAATAAAAATATCTGCCTATTAGCTGAGAAAATTCTTGTTATTAGTATCGAGGAGACGTACTGCATTCACAAGGAAAACATCAGCAAGAGAGCCTGTACGGAGGTGTGAGGATGAGCAGTGCGATGCACAAATCGGTCCTTATAGCAGCAGTGGTCGGATTGCAATACTTACTGCGACACCTGCCCGAGAGTCAGGGAACTGTCCTCATCAGCACATCACCGTCCTCGGCAACACATCACTGCACTCCCCGCCGGCGCCTGCAGGGCACACACAGCGCGACCATCAGAGACCACCTGGTGCAGAGTATCTGTGTGCACCGGGCACAGCTGACTGCATCCCCCTGCACTGGGGACAGCTGACTGCATCCCCCTTACAGTCAATTCCCAGCTGTGGAAAACACTCAAACAGTATGATAACAACTTCAGTAATGTGCCAAGGAGATAAATATACCCAGCAAGCACAAGTTCAGCCTCTAAAAGCATGTTATCTTCTCCCAAGCCAGAATTACTAATCTCACCTCAATTCTTTTACTCTTCTGGAACTCAGGACAGATGGTATAACGAGGTTGAGATGGGAGCTGATTTGAAGTTCAAGGCATTTAGCAGCATTGTAAGATTAACCTCCTACAGTTTCCACTTCCATTTCAGAGGTGGGCAAAGAAATGTATTCAGGAGCATGCTGATTTATTGAAGCTGACAGTTAAAATTGTCAAAATAAATCACTTGATTTAAAAAAAAAAAAGCCAAATAAAGAAGAGGCAAAACCATTCACAAGAAATACTGAAGCAGTCTCAATAGTGACAAGTTCCTCACCTCAGCTTTCACAGAATAAAAATCTGTGTTGTGAAAGCTACAGGGTGTGTGAAAACTTTGGACTGCAGAAGCAGATAAGATTGATGCTTTTATTAGATTTATTTCACGATATGTTGGAAACTTAATTTTCCCTTTTGCTGAAAGAGGAATACAAAGCCATCTCATGAAATTTAATGTATAACTAATAGATTGTAAAAATGATCCTACACAAGTCTTAGTGTGTTCAGGAAAAATAATTATTTAATTAATTACAGTCCTTTGATAAAGATTGTGAAAAAGATGTAGCATATGTGACATCACAACAAAGACCAAGATACAGACTGTTTTTGAACAGTGAGCTTAAAAATTTTTCAGAGCAGTAAATGCTTTAGGGACAGTGTGTTTCAAGCTTTTGTAAACATTTTGAACCTCTTACAGAAGAATTTCTAGCTCTACTGAAGTAAGTGGAAGTTCATGTTTATATCATGATTTTACCCATCTCTGACTTCAAATAGAGTAGAGGAAGCTTTCTACGAATAAAAAGCTTTAAAAATATTTATTAAACTTAAACATCTTTAAAGTCCCTAGCATGATGGAAAACAGACATTTATGATTGCATTGATTTCAATAAACCCTCAGAGATTAGACAGCAGTAGCATTAAACATCTCTGTGTTTCAACAATTAAGTATCAAACAACAGTTGCCAACTATGAACAACACATAGGATGAGATGCAAGCAAGGTAACTTAAAGTGAGATGGACTTGCTTTTCACCTCTGTAACAAAATCCTGGCATCCTACACAATTTCTGAGTTTGCAAGAATTCAAATTCTAACAAAAACAAAAAAGAGAAGATATAAATTTGGCTGTTTATTTAATCCCTCTTAGTGTTTGCCTTATGAATTTATAATGGTTCTGATAGATTCAGCTCAACAGAATGCTGGGCCTGAAGAATCAGGAATGCTTTGAGTCATGGCCAAAGCACGTTTGCAGTCCTACATGGAATTGTATAAGCTATTGCACCAAAGTGGTTTATTCCTGGTCTTAACTGAGTTCCTAGTACATACTAAACTTAAAAAAAGTAATGCAAGTTATCTTGAAACAAGAAAGAGCTGGTAAGCACATCAGGTTTCAGTTCATTTTTTAGATTTAAAAAGCAAAAAACTTTAAAAGAAAAAGAAATAAATCAGCAGGCTTGTCTAAGAATAGAAAGGGACAAATCTCGAGCTGTGTTGTCTTAGAGATGCAGCACAGAAAGTACAGCCAAGGCAGAATGGAGGGTAGAAAGATGAATTTACACCACCTTAACAACCCCCAGATTTGGAGTGGACTGAGCTCAGGCCGTGTCTAACACAATTAGAACCTTACTCTGATTTCCTTACAGAGCTATCTTGCAAACAGGAATAAGTTCCAAATCTTTGTGCAGATCAGTAGGAAAATTTCTTCCTCTGACTTTCCATTTTTTCCTAATATCTCTCCAGAAAACCCCAGTGTTGAGGACTATATTGGAGCAGTGAAAGCTTGCACATAATTACTCATATTTTTAAAGCAAACACCATCTTTGCACACCTTGACTGCACTGCTGCAGTCGCGTACACTGCCCCGGTGAGGGCTACTACATACTGGTATTTCAACACAAGAATGTAGTTCAATTAATAAACTGTATTATTTAGAATTCCCAAATTATTAATTTTCCAAGCTAAAATCTTGGTTTTAACTTGTGCAGTGTTCCTAAAATCCGTAGTCCAGATCCTTTAAAGACTTTCTGATGTTTAATGAGCACAAACATCACGTACTGTAAATGCAAATGGACACAACCAAAGGAGACACCTCCTTGCTCCATGCTGTGCAAGGAGTTCTGCCATTTTCTGCATCAGTTACTGTCTTCTGATACTGGTAGGAAAGGCAAAGGTTTAAAAATGATGGAACCTTAAGATATTAGTGAATAAATGTTCTTCCATCAGTGCTGAAGTGACCTTATGCCCATTTGGTTGGGCAATGAAAACAGCCCCAGTAAATGTCACAGAGAATCAAAACATATAGAAAAAGAAGATTTGTGAGAACATTCTAACAAGAATTAGAGGAGCTTACCTGCATCTCACTGATGTAGAAAGAAAAGAAAGAAGTGTCCTTGGATAACTTATTTCACTGGAACATACATTTTTACTTCCGCAGAGCTTTAGGGAGAAGTGCAGCCTTGGAGCTTACAGAAATTCACACCTCTCTTTACAAACTCAGCTCACAGACCTGCTGAACCCTGAGCCAGAGTGCAGAGAGCATGACTATCCTGATTCTAAGACTGGCTCATCTGCCAGCTGAAGGGCCTTTGGAATCGCTGCCATTAGCTTGGTCACCTTTATCTCCTTCCCACAACAATTAACACATTTCAAAGAAGGAGATGATATGTTAACAATACATGCAATACAGTGAGGTACCAACTGAAACAACTGTCACTGTTGCCCCTGAAGACACTGAAGGGAGAGATAAAAAATTCCACCTGCACTTTAAAAACAGTCAAGGTGCATAACCACATGTGAGCATCCCATGCACAGAGTATTTCCAGATTTTGTTATTTCTTTTGCTTGGCATTGATCAAAATCTGTCTGGCCTACCTCTATCCTATCAAAGAATGTCATGACATTACTGTAGTATTTTACCAGAGTAAAAAAGATCTCCCCCAAAACTCCCGTATTTTAGAAATTGCAAGAGCTTCAAAATGAACTTTTAAAATTAAATACTTGTAGAGATTAACTCACATGTCACAGGCAGAGTGGATGTGGGTGAAGATCTACAACTTCAGTCTCCACGAGCCTTTTGCACCTACGAAATGAGTTAAAAAAACACAAAAAAGTTACCTATTCTATTCACCAGATTCTGCTTATTCCCACACTAAGAGAAGACAACCTAAAGGGAAAAAAAGTAAGAAAAAGTAAGGAAAAGAGAGGATGAAGTGCTTTTTAATATTTTGGTCTGTTTTTCTAAACTTACTGCTTAAAATAGTTAGGAAAAAAATGATCCCCTGAGCTCAAATTTGTAGTCAGATATAGATCAGTGAATGCAGAGAACTTTCTTTTACCACTGTGTAGACTTAGAGTACAATCTCCAGGAAATGGAAATCTGGGAGCTCTATTCCATAAAAGGGAAAAGTATTTAGAGGCCCTTGGCTTTCAGTGTGTTCTCTCTGCAACTCATTTTACCATAGTAGAGAAAGTTGAGTATAATCAGTTAACTTACCCTCTCTGAGTCACGGCTGAGTCCCGTGGTAGTGAAGGCTCAGATAAAGGTGCTTTACTCCATCTCCACTGATAGCCTGGCACTTGACCTCAAATGCTCTGTCACGTCACAACAAGGTTACACAAAAAAGAGAAGAAATAAACACTTAAGAAAGCATTTTATTAATATATCTTGACCTCATACTGCCTGTGGTCAAGTCAAGCAACTCTCATTTGTCAACAGCAGGAGCTGCATGCTCATGAACGCAGCTGAACTGCACAATCCTCACTTGCTTTTTCTAACTTTTCTCTTTGTCCTCCTGCAAAGTGGTTGTAAAAGATTACCATATTACAAAAGGTATCCTTTTGCACTCCTTTTTGTATAGCTGTAAAAGCATATGGAATCCATGTAACATTTTTAATTAGGTTTTGCAGCTTTGAAGTACTTAAAAACCACTAAACTTCCTTCCTTCAAACCAAGTGTGAGCAAAATAGGGTGCTTTTCTCATGTTTGTACCACAGATTAAGTTTTCAAAGACAAAGCATGATTATAGTCTAAGATACACAAGCAAAGTTTATTGGCATACATTAGCTATCTCAAAAAATTAAAAAGTCCCCAACAACAGAAGCAAACAAAACAAACAAAACCCATAAAACCAGACCCAGGGTATCTGAATAGAAATACTTCAATATTTTGCATTAGGACTTCAAAATTTTTGCATAATAGAAACATTTACTGGAAAAGGGAAAAAACCCAAACCCACAACTAAAGCTGACTCATGTACATTCTGACCCTATGTGATAAAAGATAGTACATGGAAATTGGAAGACACTTGCTTTATTGTTTGCAACACAGGAAAAAATTGACTGTTTCCTACTGCATCTCATTTTTATGACAAACGAGTGGGTTTTCATGTTAAATCCTGCTCCAGTCAGTTTATCAAAACACTTAGTCATGGTCCTCAGGACTAATATAAGGCCTCCCTTTGATAACCTTAATGGTCTGAGTTCTGCCCACATCCACACAACCGTAGAAGGCAAAATCTGGAAGACAAAGCGGTGTTTCTGTTTATAAGATACAGAACAATTCCATTGGGGCATGCAAAGTGTATGCGACCACTATGTGAATTCAAAGAATCTGTTTTCATTCTGAGAAGTACAGAGATTAATTCCTGAGCACAGGGGTTAATTCCTGAGCAACTTAAATAATACTTCCTGACAATCAGAACACTTCCAGGTTGCAGCCTCAGAGTCAAGCGATAAATGTGCGTAATTCTGTCACAAAGGTATTTTAAAGAAGGAAAATAACAAGAGCTTACAGAAAAAAAGCTTCTTAAAAACATCTCTTGAACTCAGTGCATACAGACTTCCTTGGAACTACAAGCTACACATATAGGACTTGATTTACAGAGCAGCATGACAGGAAAGAATCTCCTTGTCTGCTTCCTGTTTTCCTCATAGCTCAGGAACACATAAAACTTCATGGTTTTCAATAATCTACTTGAATGAGAGAAAGGAAAAGTTAGGTCAGGCAGAAAGTAAAACATTCTTTTGATGCACTCAGGAGAATATCTCCAGTAAAGGCTGGTTATGACACTCTATTGAGACTGAAAAACAAAAGGTTTGGGAGTGAAAGCTTATGCTGGTCCATTACCAACAAGATCAACTACAACAAGGCATTTGGTTTGCCTATGTACTAAAAACTTTGTGTGAGAGTTTAAAGACATCTGATAACTAACTCCAACAGAGTTTAATGGAAAATGTTTTCTGGGAGTTACATACTTAACTCCAAGAGGAATCCCAGCTTTAGGTTTTTCCCTGATACATTAAGAGAAAGAATGTATGTATCTCTCTCCTTTAATTTTGTTGTTATATATGTGGCTTGTTTTGGTCTTTTATTGCTTTCCAAGTACTTGTGCATATTTTGCAGCAAAAATCAAAAGAGGGTCTTCAGAAAGCAGAAGAAACTGAAGTGAATATGAAGCCATATATTCAGTCTTTCAAAATGTAACAGTGGAAGCCATATATATATATGTCACTGAGCTTACTAAAGGCTTATGCCCGAATCCTTAGAGGAAGCTCTCCAACAGTGAACCATTAGCCATGGTAGATCCTTTGGTCCCCAGGAAATTGTCTTCCAAAGCCACATGACAACCCTTTGCTACACATGAAGAACAAAGTGCACAGGCATGCCAGGCTAGGTGAGGAAATAGTCATAACTGCCTATCAGACCTTACCATCCAGAAGTTTTTAGACATGCCTCATGCCTTTTAAATTTCAACTCTTCACTCCTAATCAAATATGCTTTTATAATTTCCATAATTCTTTCCCTTGCTTTATGTAAAAAATCCCACAACGAACAACCTACCCCCACAAAACACAAACACCCTCCAAACTGAAAACTTCTCAGCACCCTACAATTCACAGGTAACTGTTTCCATAAGTTCTGTTAATTTTCAAACAAAAGTTTTACCTAATCTCACCTCTTACTGACCTCATTTTTTTCCCCATCAGTGGGCTTTCAGCTACAATGACAAGAATAAGACAACAAACAGCAGTGCTCAGCCAGGTGGCCTTTAAGAAACCAGTTGGGCTGAAATTTGGAATACTTTGAAAATATAAAGAATATATATATAATAAAAAAGGCAGTGCATGTGATATTAAGGGAAAAATAATCCCTGATTTATTGAGTATTATGCACAAGTTATGGAATTCAGCCAGCACTAGCAAATCTGATGAATAGAAGTCTGTCAGATCTCAAGGCACAATTGATATGTTTCTGAACTTGCAGATTATCTTTGATAGACTTAAAGGAAATGCAGTTTAAAGGAAGAATGTGAACATGGAGTGGGTGGATATTTGGCATGGAGAGTAAGCATTTCTGAGCATAAGGAACAACATATAAGAAAGTGTGAAGATAAGAGTGGGAGAGCAGTACATTAAGTGTCATTCAGGAGGGTAGTTCACAAGAAATCTACAGCTAGGACATATCTGAAAAAAAATGTATTGTCTTACAATGTAAAGGCAGTGACCTTAAAACAGAATAAAATAATTAAAAAGTAATTGAAAATGATATGTGAGTAAAAATTGTTGCTCTCTTCCTCCTCCTAAACAACTCACTGTTTGAAAAAAACCACATAAATTAGTTTAGGAGGCAGCATCAGTGTTTGCTGCACGGTGCTGAATGACCCCTGTGATGCAGGGCCTGTGCACTGATAAATCACTCAGCAGAAATTGCTAATGACAGTGGCAGTCAGAATACCAGGAGATAATATTACCTACCAAACATGCCTTTGCCTAAGTGAGCATCATGTACTCAGTAACAGAGTCAACAAAGAGTCATTTGGGTTTCTTTCTTCTACTCCTTCTCACAGATTTGGAGAAACCTAGGTATGTTTCTGCTGTCTGGACTGCATGTATTATACATCACATTCTAGTTACACGTTTATTTTTGTCTATGGTGTAGGCAGAGTTGGAAGTTTGAGATGATATTTTCTTAAATTGCCACTTGACTATAATCTTAGTTAATGTAAAAGGAGAACAAATATGCTTGTGGGGAGGAGAGACAGATATGATTGGGGGAAAAATTAGTGGGTTTTGGTGCTGATCCATCCTTGTTTGAGAAAAACCTTAAGGTTGCTACAAGAAGTAAAATGTTCAAAAGCAATTTTTATATATAAACATTCTATAAACTATTCTGTTTATATCAACAGGATATTGACCTCATATAATTTGGAAAAAACGACTACCAAAGGCCTTAGAAACATAAATAAGTTGAAGGCAATTAGGGCAGAACACTATTGCTTAGTGACCCAGGAGTCTTGTTGCTAGTCAAGCAAAAAATTTTCCAAATGAAGAATTTAAACAAAATTCTTTCTTTCTCAATCACAAAGGGTAATCCCAGAGAGCACACTTTGTGGAACAAACCAACAATAAATAGCCTTCTTTGGGATCCTAAAATGCAATTGTGAGCTTTCAAGCAGGGAGATTATACTCTGCTTTCCATCTTACATAGATAAATGGCAAAGCAGCAAAATAAACATTTTGTTCTCATTTTACGCTTCCTGGACACAACTACATTCACATTTGCCTGCTTTAGTGATACATGTACACGGGTTTTTTTGCATTGCAAAAATGAGCACACGCCAAAAGAGCATGAGTGTGTCTCACTTCCTTTTTATGAGAAAATAATTATGGATCTCATTCCACTGAGTTTTTGAAATGTTGCTGTACACCAGGAAAGGAATATCTACAATATCAACTTATTTGAACAATCAGCCATTGTATGGACTTTGACTGCTGACTGCTTATTTAACTACAGTAATTTTCATGCTACTGTAAGATGGCCAGACTGGAAGATCAATTCCCAGATTCAAGCAGTTCTTTAGGCTGGAAGGTCATTTGGGCCAACCTCCTCCTTGACCCTTTCAGGGTCAGCATTGAAGCAACAAGAAGTTGCTTTGGACTTTGTCCGCTTGGAACTTGAAAACTTCCAAGGACAGAAACTGAAGAACTGCTGGAAGACCTAATGCAGTGTTTAATGCCCCTCACAGTAACTCCCCCCTTGCCCCACCCTTACACCCAGTCTGAATGCCCCTTTATGCTCCTTGTCTCTCAGTCCCCTGCCATGCACCCCTGTAGAGTGCCTGAGTCCATCTTTTTAGCAGCATCTTATTTAAGTATTGCAAGGCTACAACTAAGTTCTTCTCCAGGCTAAGCAGTACCAGTTTGCTCCCTGGCATCCCCTCGCAGGGTCTGTACCTCCTGACCACCACAGCGGTTCTCCCTGGATTTGCTCAAGCTTATCATCATCCTGGGGGCCCAAAACCAGATGTGGTAAGTTGTATCTATTCATCCTCCACATCTATTAAATGGACAGACCCTCAAGGGACTTTACTAGTAGCATGTGGTGAAATGTAATGCCAGTAGTAACAACTAACTGCATTACTTGAATCCAATTATTCAGCTGCTTTTCCCACTGCTCTAGTAGTTCACTCATCCAGACTGTAACGTCCCAGCTTGAATCTAGAGATGCTGTATATGAGATCACAAGAATTGTTGCTTTTGCTAGAAACAGTCCAATTTTACCCCTAGAGTACACAAAACTGCAGGCCTTGCTGTCTGTGAAGAAGCAAAGCCCAGTGTATACACCTCTTTTCTCATGCCAGTATGTGATACAGAAGTATGAAAAAGCAGTGACATTCTGTAATGCCACCTTTTAGCCCTTTTTCCTGGAAACAAACAAAACTTGAAAGCCAGCAGCCACATTAATTTCTTTTATCAATATCTAGCTTCAGAAACAGGTATAATAATGATAATAAAGATTAATCATGCAAAGGATGATTGCTCAATTTCAGTATTATCCAAAGAGGTGGGGTGGGGAGCAAGTCCTCAGTGTCTCGTTCAGGTGTGATTTCAATGCAGATTCAGAGCCAAAAGCCCTTTCTTGCTCGAAAGATCTACTAATGCAATACAAGGTTTTGCAAACATACTTTGCAGAAGATCTTCTGCTGAATCATCTGCAGATTTCTGTGTGCTGTGTTGTTCCTTGCTACTGAAAGTACTTCTCAGATGCAGTCACACAGTGTCATTTTCACACTACAAAGTTCTTACAGTAAGTATTCCTGAACCCATTCAGTTTTTTATTTAAATTTTTTAAAGGTGTGATGGGAAGAGGTAGTGCATTTACTGGACAGTTCAACTTATGTACTATATAAAGTCAGGCTTTCAGAAGCTTGGAGGAAGCTTGGGTTTTGTTTGGGTTTTTTTTACTGGAATTTAAAAGCAAAGACCCACAACACCCAGAGACAGAAAGACCACCCTACCACTGATGAATTTAGCAAAGAAATTCAACGTGCATTTTACTGGCCAAGGAAGCAAGGGATTAGATGGCCCCCCTCCTGAGGTATATGTATTAGCTGAAACAGAAACAAACTCTTCAGAGTTCCTCTTTTTCTAATTGGGATAATTGAATTACAAATGGCAAGGTGAAACCAACAAAGCATATTTGATTAAATAATTTAAGGGCTTGCAAAGGTGTTGCATCAGACAGGATGCTGTAGTAGTGAAGTTGGAAGTAAAATATATACTCCAAACTCCACACATCATATGGAAACAGGTTGTTAGCACAGAAAATGCGTGTGCTCGTGACATGGCTGTTCTTATATCTTATACAGTAAAATATTCCTCTGCATTCTTTACAAGGGTATTTCTATAATGCCACCACAGCATTGACTTAAACCTCAGTCATAAATAACATTTGGTTAACTTTGTGAGATGAACCCTTTTCAAGTCTAGAAACCACAGCCAGTATTAAAGAATAAATAATTTGTCCTATTTTTATCCTTAATTGACATGCAGGCAAGGTCACTTCAGGAAAATGAAACCTGAGCTCTTTATTTTAATGTGGGCAAACAAGAGAAAGCATTCTGCTTTATCACTTCAGAAACAGATTTGCTGACTTGCAGAAAGGTTGGTCTGAAAATGAAAGCAAACAATTGTTTGTGGAAAAAGAAAAGCAAGTCCCCATTTCCTGTGTTCTCAAAGTTCTGCACTCCATCGGAATCCAAAATGAAGGATGATTATTGCTAGTACCAAAGAAAAAAAAATCCCACAGCTGCCTTTCCACTATATCCGGCCTACAAAGCCTTTGACTACAGAAACCTCATCCACTCCAATAGCAGCTCAATTATTTTACATGACTTGATCTTCAAGATGTTAACACTGAGGACCCAAAGAGGATTTTAACCATCTCCTGCTCGTTTCCTCACTTTAAGGAAACACCGATGTACACTAAAACCATGGGCTTGCACTAAAGTCAGCATTTTCAAATGTCAAAGCTAACCTTTGATGATTTAAGTGAATGAAGTATATAATTCCTTTTACTTCTAAACTTGTCTCAGCAGGAAGAAAATGAGGCCTATTTTGGTTACTTGCTAAAGTTCTAGATTGAGGAGCTTTACTATTTGCACTCTGATTTGGAAACTATTCTTATCAGCTTGCATCTGCCAATTGTAAGAAAAAGAACTTTTCATTTTCTTTTAGAGAGCTACCAAATGCAACACCCTAAGAACAGATGGTTTGCTAACTGTATTTCTTCCATTTTCAATGATTGTTCTCTAAAACCCAGAAGTAGGATAGTTAATAATAAAGATCAAAGGAACAAGAAAGGAATTCTTATGCATTGACTGGCATGTACTGTACCAAAAAGCCACATTTTTCTGGGTAATTAGGCAGTTCAGAACAAAGCTTTGAGGAAAACAACAGCTCTGCTCTTCTGGAACAGCATAAGCCAACTGCAGCAAAATGTTCTTCATGTCCTTTGTCAAAATCTTTCCCTGATAAAATTATTTAGCCAGCACCATTCCATCCCTGATTGTATCCAGGAGTTGATCCAAAAAATAATGTACCAGCTTTCTGCTTCATCTCATCTCATCAAGATGTATAAAAAACCCACACTCATTTACTATTGTTTTATCAGTGCTATGCAGAGGGAGGCCCCAGCAAAGACGTGAGTGTAAACCAGAGAATTACTTCTCCAGGGAGAGAGAATTTTAGGCTTTGGGGGTTACACTTTATATAATAGGGTTTAAAAGTTTCACCTCCAAACCTAAAATGAAAATGGCATAAGTGAGAAGGCCGTAAAAGGAGCAGAGTTACTCATATTCTATGAGACCTTAAAAGAGAAACAGAACATACCATGGGTTAAAATTTGCCACAGAAATGCCAGACCCACTAGAGTAGTTCTCTGTCTTTCAGGGCACTCCCTCTGTGCAGTAAGAGCAGTGAGTGAGACACAGACCTGCGCTTCAGTCACCCCGGTCACAGCCAGCAGTGTCACTCCAGTGCCAGAGACTGAGGTCGTACGGCACGTCCTGTTTCAACTGCAGCTCCGAAAAGTTTGGTGACTCCTGCAAGAGGAGCAAGGAAACACTTTATCAGCTATGGTAGAGCTCAGTGTTGCTGTTGTCATTACTCTAATAGGAAATTGTGATGTGTATCTAATTATGCTCATTTTATAACTTTAAATATAACGAGTCAAAATGGCATTGTGTATTTGCCTCTTCACAAACAATTTGTATACAGTAAGTATATAGTCTGCATCCATTAAGACTTGTTGTCCTCCCACTGTTTTTCTCTCCTTATGTTGAATAAACTAAACTATTATATTCAAGTAATGGAATGTAGCTACTTTATTTGACATTTGAAACACTTGCAGAAAATGAATGAAAAAGATTCAGTGATTATAATATATTATGATATGAAAAAATCCAAAACCAGGTAAAATATTTAGAAAATGTAAAATATTTAGAGAATTTAGAAAATATTTAGAAAAAGATAGAGGAACTCATTGTAATTTTAACAATACCATAGAACTACACAGATAAGACTCATATTTTACAGAAGAAATGCTGAAATACTGGTGCTTCAAAATATTTATTATTAATCAAATTTTGGAGGTTTTAGAAAGCCTCTGGGCAACATTCTGGCAAATGCCAAGACAAAATGAATTACCTGAGGTAGTGGAAAGCAAATAAAAACCATTAAAGCAACTGAGGTAAAGGTGAACAGTATAAGCAGTGAATGGTGTTCATCCTTCCCAAACACCTCCTTCAGTATTTTGATGTTGACCTTGAATTGCTTTGCTATTCTGACAAAACCAAACAAACCTCTTCTTTGAGGACGGCTTGCTTTATAATTGTATTATCATTTAAGACTTTCATCCTAGTTCCTAACTTTTAGATAATAACTGTCCCACATAAGACATTAAAGTAATATTCTATTAATAAATGGATGCAGATCTGAGAACAATAAGTTAATACAGGACTGCACAACATTCTAAACTTTGCTATTTAATTAAATTTCCTGTCAAAAGTCAACAAGCATTTTAATACAGGAAATAGGCACTTTTCAAACAGAGAAAGGTTTTGACAATGTTCTCTACCAGGCACCTTAAGAAAACGCTGCTCTCACAGGACAAAAGGGTAATACTTCTTGGGATTTAAGGCAGAAGATAAAGGACAGAAGTTACAGGTCTGCCTGTCTGCTGCAGAGATTACGCTTCCACAGGTACTGAGGTGTTCAGCAGAGTCATGAGGAATCTGGAAAAGAGGGTCTGTACAGGTAACTAAAGATGAAATGGGAAAATCAGATGTAAAGACAGCCAAGGCAGTTTATGGGGTACTGAGCACCTGAATGATAAAATGGCAGGTGAAATAGGCTGCTAAAAAATGCAAATCAATGCACATGAGGGACAAAAAAGTGTATACTTGGTTAAATCACAGCCCATCATTATGTTTTACCAGTCAAAAAAGAGATCCGAGTCATTTTGGGTAGTTCTCTGGAAATACCATTCAGCAGCAGACAAGAAAGAAAAAAAATGTTAAGAATTAATAGGAAAGAGTTGAAAATATCATAGAATATGAGTCCAAATCTTTAAAACAGTTCTAGTCATCTCTCAAAAAAAAAAAAAAAAAAAAAAACAAAAAACCACAAAAAAC
>VXBX01008036.1:830162-870990 GCA_013400415.1 Scytalopus superciliaris
AAAAAAAAAAAAAAGAAAACCCAACACCCCAAAATCCCCCAACATAAACACAGAGGGTTCATAGAAGAAAGAATGGTCAGAAATTGCAAAGGGGGTCCAGGTAAAAAAGACAAGAGCACTTCATCTTGCAAAAGGAACAGTTCTGGATAGAAACAGGTTAGAAAATGATGAACAGACTGGAGATGGTGGCCTATTAATTATTTGCTCACAATTCCTCACAGTACATAAGGATGAGGGTGACAAAAGCAGTTATTAGGCAGTAGTTTAAGTACAAAACAAGCTCCTTCACAATAGTATATAATTAAATAACTGAATTTGTTACCACAGGAATTTTTAAGAAAATTGGAGCATATAAATCAGGTAAAAAATGGATTAGATGCATTTAGAGGAGAGGTAAAGTGGTAGTTCTGTACAGACTCTGGATCTGAAGAGATCTAACCTGCAGATGGTTGAAACTCGTGAGGGTTAAAGAACATCTCTGCTTTTGGAGTAGCACAAGCATGATCCTCATGTGGGGGATCAGATGAATGGTTTACATGCCCTGGATGTGGAGGTTGAATGTTCACTGGTGGAAGCAGCTTCAGTTTCTGAAAGAAACTGATTGTGAGAAAGTGAGCAAAGGAAAACTTCCCTTTTTGCTCATCATGAGTAATTACCAGTGCTGAACAAAGGGATGGACAGAACAACACACAGAAGAAAATAAGCAGAGAAAAAGACTTTTTCTTACATTTTTCTAGTCAATACAAACAGTACGTGCTAAGACCACAACCAGGATTAAGATCCTGCTGCCACAGGTCTGTACTGTGCTGGATTCCTAAGTAGCCTTTTTGAAGAAGTAAACATATCTCAGTCTGAAGAATGTCTGGCATCTCCTCCTTTGTCACGTTTTAGAGTCTTGTATACGAACAAACTTCAGATGGTTTGAAGAGGCTATTTGGGTGGCAGGTCACTGAAAGTATTTTCAACTCTTTAAGATGCATCATACAAAAAGGAACTGAATTTCACAGGAGAAAAGACAGCCAGCACTTTTGAAACTTTGCAGTCTTACACATACATGCACACATTTGCTCACACATACACTAAATGACATTCCCAATTTTATGATTGTATGAAGAAAATTCCATTTGAATGCAGTACTACTCAGTAGAAGCCAGATGTGCAAAGCAGTATAGAATCTTCTACCCTTCCTGCCTCCAAAGATCAAGGAGCTGAGACTGGAATGAAGGCTGACACACCTCTTGATTGCTATTCTCCATCTTTTTTCCTACTTACTATCACAGAAAAGCCCAGTTTGGAAGGGACTTTGAAAGACCAGCTGGGCCAGCCCTTTGTGGGAAAGGGAGCCTGGGTGAGATTGTCGAGCATCCTGTCCAACTGGATTGTGAAAACCTCCAGCGACAGGGACCTGCCACATCCCTGGAGAGGCTGTTCCACTGGAATGATTGTTCTCAATGTAAAATATTTCTTTTTTATATTGAGATGAAACCTCTCCCTATCACACATATTCAGCTTTCCAGTGCTGCCTACACTCCTGGTCTAAATGCCTCACACGTGGCTGAGTCAGAAAATACACAGGAATAATCTCTGCTCAAACTGATGGCACAAACTAGGGGAAATGTCTTAAGATGCTCTTGCACTCCTGCTGGTTTCCTCTCACAGAATCTACAGCAGTAGGAATAAATCTGACTTTCTGGGATAGAGGCTGGAACTCTCTCTTCTCTTTTGCTAGTTAATATTTCTTCAGTTCAGTATAAACATCAGAGTTTAGTAGGCAAGGAAATAGGAAAAAAAACCAAACAAGATTGATCTAAGGTACAGTGGATGGCCTTCCCTCCTGAAATATTAAAATTTTGAAAAAGAAATTAGCAATGTTATATATCAGCCACTTCACAACTCTAAACATTATTTCACACTATATTATTTTCCATGTATACCTAGTAAATTGAATTTATAACAGATATTGCACAATAAGATTGCCTTAACAACAAAGAGATAATATAAATAATATTTCATGCACTATTGCTAGTTCTTACATCATACAAGCACAAGATCAAGAAAAACTATATTTAATTCTTGTCTACTAAACTTTTTAAGCAACCTACTTTCTTTTCAACAAAGCACAACCAAAGCTTTCACTCACTACAGAAAAGCTTTGAAGAGACAAACTGTAAGTTTTGTTTGCCTCTAAACTTCCAAGTTTTCCCTGTGCTATTTTGATGAGATATTCTTATGCCTTTAACCTTAGGGGATTGTATCTCAGCCTCCTGTTGTACGGCCTGCAGGACAGGAGTAAGCAGACAAAGCTTTCTAACATCAAATCAGACTAGCAAAGGAACATGACAAACAATTCTTTCAAAACCCAAAAAGTCAGATTCTCAGCTCAGTATCCTTCATATCCCTCTTCCCTTGAAGCTCCCATGTTTGCATTTTTGCCTTAGGAATTGTGATTTAATAGTCATTATGAAACTTTATCTAGTTTACTCGTCTCTCTTTATCAACTCAGTTAAACTGAACACCAGCTTTGCATTAGTCCTATTAGAGTTATTAGAGTTGATACAAGAAATCAAAACTTTATAAGCCAAGGAAGTGATATTTTTTTTCTTACAGACAATGCAGATATTTGCTTCCACTTGTCAACTGAAAATGCTGTTTTCAGTCAAAGATTCATCAGTTTGGATATGGCTGGACACAGTTGCTAAACACTGACCTAAGATTTCTTTCAAATGTTTCTGCCAAACTCACTAACACCAAATTTGATGTTCTGTGCAGGGGAAGGATCAAGAGAAGAAAAAGAGCCCAGACCTATTTAATTCTGTACATCTTCCACACAAGAGCTATCATAATGCCACATACCTTCAACAGATTGAGAGGTGAGAGAACATGTGTAAAAGGGATCTTACACGAAGACTCACTTAAGCCTAAGGCCATTTGTCTTCCGAAGCCTTGCTTGGTTGGTTTGTGGGGTTTGTTTGCTTGTTTTTGAATCGGCTTAAGTTCTTATCCTAAAATCAGGAACTTAATTTATGCTCTCTGAATTGCATTTTGAAAGAACCTCTCTCTTCTCAGATGACTACAGGGAAGCCCAGGGAGACAAACTTCATTAGGGGAAAATTAATCTTTTTTTATATAAGCCCTTTTCCTGAAGTGACTTACTTCAGATTACCTTCCAAATAAATTGCCTGGGGCAGGGGAAGGAATATTGAGCTCAAGAGAGATAGCTTCTATCCTTCTCTTAATTCTTAATTATAATGGCTAAGAAGTGAAATTCTTAAGAATTAAACTCTTAATTCCCTCTATTAGTCTTCTATCCAAATCCCAGGCTGCAGATGTTAGGAAACCATCTTCCCAGTAGTTTTGTTTTGCCTCACAGACTGAAAGAAATAAGAAAGCTAGAATTTAGAACTAGAGTTACTAGATTTTCTATAAACATTTGATGTGTGTTTCACTAATCTTTTTTTTGCATCCTTCCTTTATTTCTTCTTTATAATGCCTAACAACTGACTACAAATAAGTAACAATTGCCAAGCTAGCTTAACAAATGATATATAATGTCTATATCTGTGCAAAAGTAATCCCAATCTGTCTAAAGATAATGAATACCAATGGTACCATTTGATCTGTGCAAATAAGATGATGTCAAATTGTGTTGAACATGTTTCTAAGGCATGTAAAATTTTTTTTCCAACACAACCTTTTTTGTTGTTGTTAATGTTTATTTGATTTTCCATGGAGCTTAAAGATAATCTACAAATTCGCTTTGTAAGTGTTCCCTCCAAGTGTTATGTTTTTAACCTTCTTGGAGAACCAAAAAGTATATTTTTACAGAACAAAGAGGATAAAGTTACTAACTGAACACACTGTTTTTGTTAAAGGAAATATTTAAGTTTAAAGTCAAAGCCGGCTATGGTATTTTTTCTGAAATTCTCATTATCCAGTTAACTCAAAAATTATTTTCTGAAGAAACAATGGAATCTAAATGAACAAACATGGCAACTACAACACTTTCCATAACAATTTACTTGCCAACCTGAGTGAATGACACCACACTTTTCTATCATATGCATGTCAGAAAAAAACACTTTGATTCTAAATGGATGTTGATTATGATTTTGAACTAAATTAAAGCAAAAGGCAAATTTCAATCACACAACTTGTTTTAATTACAACCTGTACCTTAACTGAACGTACTGCAGAGCTTCATGATAGAGTAATTACACAGTATTAGTGCTGTTGGTATTAAAGGTTTCATTTTCTTCTTCAGTTTTTGAAGCAGAGTGGAGTAATGGAATTTTATTTAGTTTAATCATCAGGTTCATACTCTCTTCATACTCTCCCTTGTATTTCAACTACACCAAACCGTAAGTCAGGCATTAGTAAGTCGAATAACTTTTCTAATCAATTTACTCTGCAGGGACAGGCAGCAGTTATTTGGTCAATTGGTTTCACAGAGCTGCCCAGTTGTAATGGGTTAATATTCCTGAGGGAGGCCTGACTACTGAAAACATGCTGAATGTGCTTTATGGTGGTACATTACTCAATCTTATAACTGACCAGAACGCTGGAATTTCACCCACTGAAATCATTATTTCATAACATAATTGCAGCAGAAAATTATAGAACCAAGTGTTTAAGTAAGTGAGGGATAGAATAGGTCAGGTCTGAGCTATTCAAGAGATCTGGTTCTTCATTGTATATTCTCACTGTATAATGGCACATCTCTCATTATATCCTACAAATATTTTGGGAAAGATGTATTTTTTTTTCATTTTGTTTGTTATTTTTCAAAAGACCTATTTAAAAATCTCAGAAGATTCAAGATACTATTAATATAATGCTTCAGCTTTTTCAAATAAACACGCTCTAACAGGGCAAAGATTTACCACTGTGAAGAAGAAATGATCATTCCCCAAGGCACTTCAGTGAAATTAGCCACTGGATCTTTCTTTCTCACCTGAACTGTTTATCAGATGTTAGCATTGTGTAATACTGCTTCAGGCTAGGTTCAAATTATTAAATTCACTATAGCAAAACTCATTTTATTATCTAATAGCAGCTGTCCCTTCTTATGCACTTCTGAACTAAATCCCCTTTTTGTCAGACCCCCAAACCACACTTCACTTTCAGTCACCAAGAATGCAGTTACAGACTGAGTTTTACAACATAACTTCCCTCCCTGAACATCCGCCTAAGTGGAGCATTCAATTCAGAGGAATATGTTTGATAGTTATGGACAAAAATATAGTTTTGGATATTACGTAGGCAACCCAACAACGATTTTTATCTTCTAGAAACACTTTCCTAGTGTTCCATATCTTCTCATCTATAACTTTTATACTAATTTTTAATTAAAATTTGTTTATGAAGCAGCACGTAATTTAAAAACTAGCAAATGGTCAACTTATATGTTAATCAACAATGACAAAAAAGAGAAATGTGTTAAAAATGGTTAGAATAACAACTGACCTATACAACTCTTGTATGTACAAGACTCCTATTAACTGTACTGGATGACACTCAAAAATGATAAATCAGCCCGTTTCAAGTAACAGAAGTAAAATTTTAAATGCAACCAGAAAGTTTATTACCTATCAGAGGAATTTAAGGCCAGGAACTCTCCTGGTCAGCACAGTGCCCTGCAGGTGAAGAAAGGATAACGAATATTCAGCAGTCTGATGGCTGGAATGCTGCAGGCAGGAGCTTCCTGTTTTTAAGAAACAAATTTAATGTTATCTAGATAGAAAAGGGGGAGGAGGGTTTGTTTGTTTGTTCAAGCAAAACAAACAACTCCTCCCAAACAGATGATCAAGCAAATAAAGAAAACAGGATGTTACCTCTGGTTAATTTCTTTCAAATAATCACAGAGCAACTAATCGTTGACTAACCAAAATAAAGTATGCAGTCAGTTTGCTTAAGAGCAAATAAGCTCTCATCCTGCCATTTTCTACTGGTTTCCCGCAACAAAAAGGGCCTCTAGAAATTTCTAAAGTGAGTTGAAGGAAGACAGAAGGGGAGTTCTTAACAGGATCACTATCTTTCATTTTATGAACATCATTTGAGATGCTGGGTTTGCCAGCGTCGTTTAAAAACAAAAGAATAAAAAAGAAGAAGGAAAAAAGAAGAAAAAAAGGATTCCTGATCCATAAACACAATATTTGCATACTCCGAGTAATCTTCAGAGAAAGAGTGCAGTATCTTGCCATATACTAAAAGAAAACAAGCCTAAACCTAAGGTAGGTGATTAAAAGGATACCTAAGGAAGCTGGTTCAAGTGAGCAGAGTCTGTGATGTAAAAACTCCTGAAGTTTTGTCCATCTTAGAGCTTGCCTACTGACTTTGTATATGCACAAAAAAAGGGATATAATTGGTGGAGGAACCGCTTCAGATGCAAGGAAATTTTCCGGGAACAGATTCCTGAACCTCAGCTGCCTTCTTGAAATGACCAGAAGGCAGATAAGGGCCCTGTCTCTGGGTATTACTTATTCTCCCTGGCTGAGCTTCAAAACATCTGTTGCATAAGGAAAGCCTAATTAGAATGGCTGCCTCTACCCGGATGGCTGACATTTACTTGCCATGGGAAGAACCTGTCCACTAACAACATTCCCATGAACCTGACTGACATGCCTGAAGAGCTGACTGAGTAGAGTCTATAGCCTGTTCCCAAAGATTGCAGAAACCTCAGAACTTTTCCTTTTAGGTATTGCAGCCTCGATGGAAAAATCTGCAAAATAGAGGAGGGTGTGTGTTACAATCTATCTGTGCTGTGCACTGCTTTGGAAAGAAGACAAACATATGGACTGCCACCAACTATTAAAACTTGGTGTGAAATCACAGGAGAGTTATCAGTCTGTTATCAGCTTTCATGATCTGTTTCACAGACACAAAAAGTTTCCAAAATAAAGATATCAGTGCACAAAAAGACAGTTTTGTAACCTGTATTTCCCTAACATTAAGAAATTAGTTGTTTCTAAGCAGCTCAGCTATCAAAACCTGTTCTTCAGGTATTGTATATTAATTAACGATTTGGTCTCTTATCTCACTAGTAACAAGCTCACGTGTCTCCTCTCCTGCCAATCTGAAGGGCCAATGGACAGCAACTGCTGTGCCTGTTTTTAAGCTTCTCCTGTGCCCCACTGCCAGCTGGCAGATCAAACAGAATCCATGGTAATTTCAGCTCACAGTGGAGCCTTTCCCCTTAGCAGCTCTAAGCTGGATCTCTCCTCTTTCCACACCACTGATTTTCACTTGTAGGAACGTAATACTTCTGTGATCCTCTCTTGCCAGATTCAACAAGTTGGACAAGTTCAAAGGGTACTGGGAGGGAATGAAGGGAGGGCAGGGAAGAAGAGGGAAGGATAGTTGGCTGACAACCAGAATAACAGCACAATTTCTATTCCAAGGAAAACAATACCAAAAATAGATTTTGGAAAGAATAAATGCATAGCTAACACTTAAGGAAGCCTAGTGGACAATATATAAATATGTCTCTAACTGACAGACATAGAACAATTTTTTCCTTGGAAAAAGCTTACGTAGCCATGTAGTCTGTTGAATTCTCTCCCTTTTACCCTGTGCTGCAATAAGCTGGTGACCAGTTCCAACCAAAGCTGCTGCAGGGACTGGCAGGTATCAGGCATTTAGCATTTCCAGGCAGATGCAAGTTCAGACACACAGTGTCCAAAACAGAGACTACATAGAACAGCTTTAAAATACAGAATAAACTGACATCATAACAGTTGTGGTGAGGGTGCTGTAGACACAGTTCTAAGGAAAACCAGGTTTCTGTTTCACGTATTTGGGAGTTCCATAAAAAATAAAAGCTACAGTTCCTAAATCTCACATATCTCCTCTGTTGTCTTCTCTCTCTTCTCATTTCAGTTATTCATGTAACCACATATTCTCAAAAGCTACAATACTGTAAAAGAAGCACAGCTGTGCTGATTTCACAGGCATGCTATATGTTGCCACAGAAGCATCTCCCAACCTTGCCATGAAAATATAACTCCTGGAATTTTAAGAAGAGTTTAATAAACAAGTAACAGTAAATATTTATGGATGTAATGTTCAGACTTGCCCACTAAATCTGTTAACCCCCCCTACAACAACCAACGAACCAAACCCACAACCAGTGCTGTTGACATTTTTGTTTAAGAATAAACCCATCTGAAAGGTGATTGTCCAGTTCTCCGTGCAGAACAGTTGAGAAGGAAAGTAAACAAAGAATCCCTGTAGAAGTTGAGAAAGACACATGCTTCCACACTCCTGGAAATTTGTGCATCTGTAAAACTACAAGATGTCCCATTTCTCACGGTTAAAAACTACATTGAAATATTACAATTAAATCCCAAAGATGCTCAGCATTCGTTACAGAAAAATACTGTAATGAGATTGTAAATACCAGCTAATAGAAATGAGAGGGGTGCAACTATCTACGTAATATTGTAAGTCTTATTTTGAGAAAATCTATAATCCATGTACATGACAGTAGTTTATTCAGACTTTTTACCAAAATAAAACAGGCCAAATGTACTTGGAAGTACTGGAGAACATAAGTGTGCCCTCAAACTATACCATAGTGCCTCTAAGAATCACTCCATCTGTATGTTTACCAGCATAAACACCCTTGAACAAGAGCATTAATTGATAGCTAACAGATGAAACAAAAATTAAAAATATGCATTTCTACCACTGATACATTCTTGCTATTAGACCTCTCAACTGGATTTCTAAGCATATGTTAAGGAAAACTCTTGAAATAACTATGGGAATGTTGTGGATCACCATAAACAAACTGACCAACACACTGTTCTGCTGAACTCATTTCAGGATTCTTCGAGCAAATTGGAAGAGAGAGGACCAAACAGTTCTATTGCCTTCAAACAAGATTCCAATTTTCCCAAGTCTTTTCCCTAACTTTCATCAGTAGAAGAGAGAACAAGGCATAGAAATATCTGAAGAAACCATTCAATCCCACAATTGCACTTACAGCTGCCAAAATAACATGCCTTCCTCTGCTTGCAATGCTTTGTGAAGGAAGTTGAATTTCCTGCTCTCTTCAAGAAGCAACTGAATGTTCGAGGCTTTGAGCCCCAGAGAGATGCTGAGGATTCCATTAGCTACTATATAATTTCTTTTTCATAGCAGGGTTCCCATAACTGGCTCAGGAACAAGGGCATTTCACACTGACTATTGTAATGTTACTGGGAGGAAATCTACACAGGATGGTGCACTCTGTATTCCTGTTTTCATACTTGATACCATGGCACTGAAGGAATTTAGAGAAAGGTCAACATTTTCAACAGCTTGTCTTGCAGAGAAATGGGAACTTGGTCAAAATATTGAACTCTCACACAGGCCATGAAGAAGCAACTGAATTGAGCAGGGCTCCAACTGTCCCATTTGACACAGCTACTTTGGGATTTATACAGTTACGCCACATTTTGCTTTACACATGACAGTGAAAAGCACCTGGAACTATGGGGCAACTCTGCCCTCTAATACACTGAGCATCTCTGTCACATTCTCAGTCCCACAACCTCCCTGTCCAGGAAAGGGCTGGCAATGCACTGTGGCAATTCGTACATAATTTTTTATATTTTTATTGCTATAGCAACTGAGTGTAGGCATTTAAACATAGCAACAGACTTTTTATAGCACTTTCTTGGATGTCAAAATGGCACGTTGTTTTATTTTCCAAGCAGATGCTCAGAAGATAAGTACACAGGATGATTGCACAGTACCCACCTTCAAAAGAAAGAACTTCACAATTTCTGAATCATATAAGCAGGCAGATAAGTGAAAGGCATATTGTGAGTTTCAAGCACTTTGTTCTGAGAAAGCATATCACTAATTACTACTTGAGAACAAGATTAGGTGACAGACTTGGTGGATCTGTGCCCATTTTGTAAAAACTGTACAAGATGTTTACCAGGTCCTGCTCTGAAGGGAAGAGTGTTCCATCAGTTCTGCCCTTTACCTGTTAAGCAAAACAAAAAGGAGAACTGCCTTCATATTAAGTGGAGCCAGATTCTCAGGAGGGATCAAAATCCACTGAGACAGACTTCTAGTTCATGCACAAGGGCAGAGCTCTGCACATTCCAAACACAGCAACAGTGATTTACAAGTGAGAGTCTGGCCTGCTGTATGGTCTGTTAATGATAAGAATCACAGAATTACTAAGATTACTAAGAATCATTAGGGCTGGAAGGGACCTCTGCAGATTATCCAGTCCAACCTCCCTGCCAAGGCAGGGCCACCTGATGACACAGGAACATGTCCAGGTGTGTTCGGAATGTGTCCACACAGGGAGACTCCACAATCTTCCTGGGCAGCTGTTCCAGTGCTCTACCACTCTCAATGTAAAGAAGTTCTTTCCTGTGTTGAGGTGAAACTTCTTGTGTTTTAGTTTATGGCCATTGCTCCTTGCCCTGTCACTGGGCACCGCTGAAGAGTCTGGCACCATGCTGCTGGCACCTGCCTTTGAGGTATTTATTCTCTCTCCAGACTAAACAGGCCCAGATCCTGCAGTCTCTCCTCACAAGAGAGATGCTCCAGACCTCTAACCATCTTTGTGGCCTCTGCTGGACCCTCTCCAGTAGCTCCTTGTCTTTCTTGTACTGAGGAGCCCAGAACTGGACAGAGCATTCCAGATGTGGCTGAGTAAAGGGGGAAGATCACCTCTCTTGGCCTGCTGGCCACATTCTTCTCTACTCACCCCAGGCTACTCTTCTCTTGTATAGTATTTTTTCTCTGGGTCCTTTAAGTTCTGTATCCTTTCTACAAGTGATCAGTAAAAAACACCATTTGGCATTTAATGCAATTCCTGAACACATTATTAGACATGCAAATACCAAACAGCAACAGGACAGATTTCCTGGGGGATCTTTAGGTATTATTCACCTTTCTGTTACAATTACATGTCAGCTTTGTATAAAGTAAGGTTGCTGATGTCTGCTATTTTACCAAGAAAAATGTTTCAAATCTATTAAACAGGAAATATGAAAGTCTTTTTAAAAAAAATGAATCCAAAAGAAAATGCTAGAAGATTCTTATAAGAGTACAAAATTGTTAATATCCCAGTGACTCTGTTCCATTAGCACACAATATATGAGTTTTGGAAGGCACATTTTAATGCCGTGCTTTATGCAGGAGAGATTTCAAACAGATCTCAAAAGCTCAACACACAGATAAAAACTGAGTTTTACATGTTGAGGTTTTAGAATATATCCCACAAATTCTTTATTCCTGTTCCTTACAGATATTTTCACTTAATTCATTGAGCAAACAGAGAGCAATTTTCAAGTCTTCCTAATCTTGCTTCAAGTGCCCGAGATACTTGGGAATTCTGATTCATCTGTGTGGTTTCCTACAGTCTGCTCCATCAACTACTTAACTTAGAAAAAACAGCTTTTAGAGCAATGCTGATAATTGTATCTATCAAGGAACAGGAATCATAAGTTTATTAATTGCAAGAGCCCTCAGGGAGGTCAAGATGGGCACCACTGTACTTGCATAAGGGAACTAGGCACAATATGTAGGCTTGCTTCCAAGAGTTTTCCAGTCTGAGGTGATGTGCAGAACATCAATTTGACTCAGCATCTCCGTCTGGGGCAAATTCCCCCCTCCATTGCAACTAGGCTGCTCATTATTTCATGCTATTTTCATGAGCCCAGATGCCAGTCACTTTCATTCACAGTTTAAAAAGAAAAATACAGGAAATTCAGTGGCTGAAATTGTGGAGCATATGTGCATTTTTATACACTGTTAAATTATTTCCCTTCCTCTCCACAAGCTCTCCTTCCACTTATGGCTAGACACTTTATTTTTACTTTTCTGTTCAGCAGTTACAGCACAATTCAGCACAACTTTGGACAGTGTATACACACTGCCTTCTAAAATGGCCTTTACAGAAAAACTGAAGGAACATTTGAAAATGAAACAGTGGATTTTTCTTTTCCAAAGTCTCAGAAAAATATCTCATTCTACAGATCTTATAATTTGTTAGTTCATCCCAATAAGTCCAAAATAAGATGGGTGAAAACAGACCCACTTCTACTCAAGTTCTCCTACACTGCAGAGTCTTCTTTCCTGCTAACCAACATAGTCTTTACCTTTGTGGTATTCACTAAGACCCTGATCTGGCACCACTGAATTCAATGGAAACTTTGCTGATGATTTCAAAAGCAAATTCCCCATGTATATCTTCAGCATTACAAAACATTCTGCAGAATTATATAAACAGCAATAATTTTACTCAGAAGGCAAGCTCCTATCCCAAAGCAAGTGTTGTACTTGACCCAGCAGCACAGAATTTCTCTCCTGTATCCATTTCCATGATGCAAAACTTTACACTGAGTAAGAAAATAGTGTGCAAGTCCTACATGAAATGCTTTCCCACCATCACTGTTTATCAACTTTTCAACGCTGTTGCAGTAAGAAGCCCAGTGGACTCTATTTTATAGCCATGAGATAGCAGCTCTGTTTGGACAATCACCAAGTGTATTTACATGTAAATTAGGGGACAACACTGATGCTAAAGTATAAATCTGTATCAGGACAAAACACAACAGAATATGCATTAGCTGGGGAAAGAAGCCTTTAGGTTTCTGTGCATTAGCTGGCAGGTTTGCATGTATCTCTCCCTGCTCCTCTCATCCTCCCAGCTCCCAGCAATCCGTGTTAGCACTAAAAAAAGATCATATTCTACAGGCCTTACTTTTCCAAACCAACAGATGATCATATCTACAGCACTAAAGGGCCCTGATGACTTGTGATACTTAAAGACTTCGTGTTTTGTACATTTTAAGGGCAAGTGAAAGTTCTAGTAGATGTGAAGTTATTGATTTCAGCTATTAGTTGGGGGGCTGTGGTGGTCCTTGTTTAAACCTTTCAGATATGTAATACATTTGGCAAGTTCTAAGTAAAATGAAATTTCTCAAATTATTTTTCAGACTGTAAAATTAATGACAGGAATATTTAAATAAAGACATATAAAGAAAAAACCACATTACATCTACCTACTTCAGAGATTAAATCCCGGGATGCTTTTATAGGTCAAGTTCTCCAACAAAACCGAAGGCTACAAGTCCTCTTGCTCAAATATCAAATCCCTTTCTCCTTTTCAGAATTCCTAGGAAATACTTTCCAGGGAGGGAAACTAATTATTTCAGAGCACTACCCTAAGTCACAGTCTTAGTTCTCCACAACATACCACTGCACATGTACATAAGCAGTAATTCATGTATTGAGTCACTAGTTTGTAAGCTTAGAAAGATCCATCACCCCCTCAGATTTCCTTTCTGTCAGTGATACTGAGATCCAAAATATCTCTTTGACCCACTTTTCAAAGGAAGCACAAGCAGAGAACGCATCACAAGGAAATTCTTCTGCTTAGTTTACAGGAAGGCTGCAAGTTAGGACAAAAGAGACATCTCTCTCTGCCCACAAATTCCCCAGATCTTTAAATAGCCCACCAACCTTGAAACAGTAAGGATTTTCTTTCCCTTTCCACTCACAAGCAATTTGATGCTTCTTTTTCCTGAACTTACACACTTCTCTAAGAACAGCAAATAGAGGAGGCAAGAGAATTCCAGAACATATGCATATGACCCTTGAAAGGAGAAGCTTTCACATCAGTCTCTTCTCAGCACCAACTCCCTCCACCTCAGTTGCCATACTTTGTCTCATCCAGTTTTTCCAAAAGTTATTTAACACCGTACTATCCTTAAAAGCTGTCAGGAAGCAGACTGATCCAAATGAGGATGGTGCTAAACACTGAAGCTATGAATCTGCCTGCTAGAAAATTCTCAAATTCCACTATTTTGGTCCCAGATAAATAGAACTATAGTTATCAAAACCAATTCAGACATAGAAAAAGATAGGAGGCAGGAAGGTGTATGGGTTTCATATCCACAGACAATTTAGCACCCAATCCAGTAGGATGTAAAGCAGATGGATTTTTATGAGTCAAATACATTGCTAATTCTAGGTACTTATCACAGTGCCAATGTTAACATACGATTTTCACTATGTAAAAATAAGCATCACAACTGTACTTTTTGCATTGTCATCATAATATCCTTACCAAAGAGAAATTTATACATAGGCACTATATCATATATTAAAGTTACAAAATAAAAAAGAAGTGCATGGAATAAGAACAAGAGTTCCTGAAATGCTATGAAAGATCATATAGTAGAAACATGCAAATGGTTCAGACTTTGAGGAGTTAGACACAGATAAAACTTAAGCACCTTCTAAAATACCATCTCAAGTTATACATCCTTTCACAAGTTGAAGGGGTGCATGAAACATCACAAGTAAAGTAGCACATGCAAGACCAGCAAATTAGAATGAGGGTCGTTGGAGGATATTAAATATAAGAATATTAAAAGAGTGAGGAGCCTCTAATATTCAGCATTTAATATACTGGACTGATTCTTAATTTCCACTGTTGGTTGTCATAAACATAGATTTCTATGGTTATATCATTAGATTATTAAGCTCCAAGTTTGGTATAATTGTTGATTTTGGATATAATTGTTGATTTAAAACAGGAAGGTCAGGTAGAATATTAACCTAAAAGTACTGAGCTGCTCACTAATGATAGCCCGCAAAAATAAAAGGAAAACTATCACAAGTTTTGCAAGAATCTGAAATGCTTTGACAAGAAAGATGCCTTTATCACATTCTCTGGCAGTTGGATGAAGTAAACTTTCATTAAAGTATGCCCAACATTTGCCATAGCAAATACAAATGCAGTAACTGTCAGCACTCACAAGAACACTGTCCTTGCTCAGAACTCTAAATACAGCCCATCTCTGCAAAGCTTAAACTAAAAGCTACTGTCGAATCACTCTGCAAGGCTGGAAATTCACTACCGACTGCAGAGAACTGTTCAGCGGGTGAAGCCATGCTGCATAGATTTGAACAATCAACTCCCTAACACAAGTTGTTACTAATATGAGTTAGTAACAGGAACTTAAGTCTTTGATTTCAGCTATCATTTCCTTGCACTGACCTCATTCTTTCATGTTGTTTACATACTGCTGTCTGGAGAAAAAGAAGACCCTAACATACATACTAGTAAGTCCAAAATATGCTTTAATTCGCCAAGAAAATAAAATACACTTCATTGCAGGGTACTTGCCAAATAGCAAAGATAAAACTGAAGACCGAAATACCAGGAAAAGTAAATAATGAGATTTCCTATACTAAAGCAAACATGCTTTAACATATGAAGGTGGATTTGTGGTTTTTTTATGTACAGCATTCCAATTAGTCACAGCTTCACAGTCTTCATTTACATCTAACAGGATTAAAACCAAACACATATAGTATAGAGAAATGGCTCTGGAAATGCTTTTAAAGGATAAGTTCCAGACAAGTAGGTAATCCATCAACATGAACCACTCCAGCACTGTTAGAAGCATGTGGGAAGGAAAGCCACACAATTAAAAAAATAAAAAAGAGAAATCCGTGACATAACTGTTTCTCTATAACATTATTACTCCTGACTAAGACTCTCTATTGGTTAACAATACAGATAACAGGATCTGGGAATCAAATTGCCTTGAGTTACTGACTATGTACCTTTATCAATCAAGTCTCAGTGTAATTAACACAGCCTTTTCTCTTTCATTCTTGTATAGTCCCAAACAGCACATAAGAAGAACGAGCTTTTGTTAACTACACCCAGTTTTTAAGCAGCTAAAATCTGAGGTAGAATGTGAAGAGGGTGGGGGAGAAAAGGTGAAAAGAAGCAGCTACTCGGTATCACAACAACAAGGTACTGTACCTTTAAGGAGGAAATACGGTTCCGTTCTGTTTCACGGCTGAAAAAGAGCTTATTCTCGGTTATAGAGATGACTTACCTAAAACTTGAGTTATTCCTCTTTTTCCCTCAGGCCAGCCTCTCTTGCACTCTGGGGAGCTTTTACCATTTAAGGTCAATGTTACATCTGGCTCTAGTAACTAAAGCTGAAGCAATTTTTAACTCAGAGATCCAACAGGCTGCCTAACATTAGAATGAGAGTTTAAATTTAAAGTAACTCTTCAGAAAGCCTTTCTTGCCTCAGAGAATTACAGAATTAAAGGCTTTCCTATTCTAGCATAAGTACTGTGAGTACAAGACGATGCAGACATCCCATTAGCATTCTTCAAGTTCAGTGCATATAAGCTCTACTTACTCATTTCTGGTTAAAACAGGCAAGTAGGAAGAACAGATGAAACAGTTTACATCATGTTATGTTAACCCTTAGAATTTTTTTACTGACAGAGATGCTACTATTTTTCATTCCTCTCCCCCTCCCTCCCTCTTTGTTTGGTCAGAAGGAGCCTAAATTAGAGAGCAAATACAAGGCATGTGAACTTTTAAAGAACGTTGGCTTCAGTCCAGTCATGGGCTCTGCTCTCCACTTGCAGAGTATGAATAATTCCTATTGAAGTCCACAGAAGTCGCTTGTATCCCATGAGAGAATGTAGCTACAAATGGAGCATGAAGAGGGAAAAGAAACCCAAAACATTTACCACACTAAATGCAGGTACCTGCAGAGCAATCATGTGCATGTGATTCAGAGCTCTCAGCTTTAAAATAGACACAGATCTTATTACAGCCCTTTAGCCAATGCAGACTATTTATTTATAACTATTATAATTACATCCATGAATCCCAACCAAGAGTTCTGCTTATGCCAGGTACTATAAAGTTATTAAATATAAGCAAGCCAAACCCTGTCCAAAAAACCTCTCACAACTGAAGTAGAGACAAGAGAAAAGAGGGTGGGATATGTCAAAAATTGCAGCAGATTATGTAAAATTATTGGGTAGTAAGTTTGGAGGGGATATATTAAGACTGTTATAGGAAAATAGAGCAAACCAGGATACTAAATTAACTTCCTTTTGACAATGGCTAACAAGAGCAGTGAGGCAGAAACAGATCACACAAAGGAAACTAAGGGTTTGGTGATTTGATATGGAAAGGACACTCCATAGGGGAGTCATGCATGGAAACTTGAGGGTGCTTGTAGGAAAAGTGGGCAAAGATGAGTTGATGGCAACTTAGCACAGTCCTGTAACGTAAGGAAATAAGGCTGAGCAACCTTCTTTGTGCCACATCAAGCTTCAGCTTGCATTAGGAAGTCTATTAATTGACACTTAAGACATTCATAGTTCCCAAAATCAACATAGAAAAAAAGGTTCTGAAAAACATCTCCAACACTGGCATTTAAGCTTGGCCCCAAAATAATGGGAGGAGGTTTTTCAAATGCCATTTCAAGTTTCGATGTCCTTTGTCCCCTTACAGTCCTTTGCACCATTCCTGGCTCTCTGACAAGGCATTTTAACATACCTCCTTTCATCTTCTTGAATTACTATTTTATTACCCACAAATTCAAGTTCTGAAATAGACTCTTGTGACTCAGCATGGTTTCAGTCTTCCATCTAGTTATCTGCAGCTACAGAATTTTTACTAGCATCTGTAATTCATCATTTCAGTTTTATTTTCTCAGAATATCTATGCCACAAGTGTCAAATGTTTCATTTGTCTACAATAGAAGTTGTGTTTCTGTTAAATCTGCATTTATCCCTTTCATAGCAACAATTGATTTGAAACCAGTTTGGGCAAAACCAGGCTGTTTACTGCCTTTTAGCACTACTGTCCTCTGGGAAATAAAACTTTTTGCTTAAGTTGCTTGTTCACTGGCCTAGCATCCTATAATCACTGTTGGCCAAATTTAGCCAAGTAATGGAGGTCTTAAAATATTTTCAAATTCCCAGGAACTTAGTGAAACCAGTAGCTTGTAAAGCAGATTTAAGCTACTGCTTCTGCTATAGGAGAAACCTACAGTGACAGTTTTGGTTCTGGTTTGCTTGGCCCATCCACTTGCACCACACAGACACGACCCCTGCTGTTTCTGTAGTATTCAGGGGAGAGAGAAGGACCCTTGAGGTAATCACAGGAAGGGAAAAACAATCTTCAACTCTTGAAAGTGCTTGTGTATTCTATCCTACAGCAGGCTCAAGTGCTTTGCTCAGAGATTTGTTTAACATGAAAGACCTCAGGCCAAACACAGATTTAGCTAAAATCTAACTTTTTGAATAAGGAAATATTAGCATTTAAAATGAGATTATTTTAGCTAGATTGTCTAAAATGTATAAAGAATGCATAGTAATATGCACCATATAAGCAAAAAATTTCACTTGTTTACTCTGTTTTAAGATCTGGTGATACCTGCTCCTTTCTAAATACTATAATACAGATGGTTGGCCACCCCCCATAAGACAGCATATTTATGTTGCCAGTATTATGGTGCTGTATTCCCTAGGCATAGCAAAAAACCATTCCCTTATAAATATTCTGAAGTATTTCAGAGTAGCTAGATGTAGTTCCCTGGGGTTACATATGGCTTGGTGGTGGGATGTGCCCCTGTCCCACCAGTTGATTTCCCATTTTACTGATTTTTATGGCTCTGTGACTTATGAAGGCAGCAATACAGGAGATCAATGCCAAGTTTTTTGAGCTGAGCTCCCTAAGTTCAAAGATTTTTACTTGTGCCTTTGAAGATATAAACACAAGCGCTAAAATCCTTGTCCTGCTGAAATAATGAAGATTTCTGGCTCTCAGGCTGAAGTATAGGTAAGATTTTGTACAGTGACTCCACTTTTGGGGCACAACCATTTTCAAGTGCAAACTCTGAGCAACAGCAGACAAGTGATCTTGCCACCATCATTTTTTTCTAGTTCTGGCTTAAATTGGGCAGTCTGGGAGATAAGAACTTCAACTCAAACAGCTTTTTTTTTTGGTAGAAATAGTTGCAGGTGTTTTCATTTGAGCTTCTGAGAATTCCCATTTTTTTTGAGATTTATAACTTTCTTATTATTATTCTTTAAGATTATATGTTTCAGGGATTTAAAATACATTGTGTTGAAATGTTGCTTATTATTCTTTCTGCCTATACATAGTTGCCATCCATAAGGACAAGTCACAATTACATGATCTATTTTTTTTATTCAGTGACTAAAGTACAAAGATCATTCATCAGGCAGGCGAAAAATTTGCAGCAGAAGTGATAATATTTGCATTTAAGACTGGAGTTCTATGACACAAGCATTCATATTTCATTTTAAAAACATACCAGCAGTCTTTTTATCAGTTAAGACTTTTGTCCAACCACATCCAGAATGCATCAGTGTCAGTGTCAGGTTGACCTCACAAATAACAATGAGCACTAGCAATTTGGTTTATTGAATCAACTGTATTAGCCATTCTCACCATCTTATTTCTTAACTGCATGGAAAAACTAGTTAACTGAAATAAAATTTATCAGGTTCTGCCATGCCCCTATGTTTTCTCGCACAGAATTTTTTTTTCTAATTGGAATATTTAATCTTATATCAGATTTGTATTTTCTGTGGGTTTTCTGGCTTGTATTTTGCTACCATTATAGTGCACACAAAAGTGAAGTCACCTTATCTCACGTGCTGGCACCCATTATGCAAATCTCATTTATGTATGCAATACTTATCTGCCAGCTTCATACAGACAGGAGGGAAAAAAAATAAGAACAACTCTCATAAGTAAATACATGAAACAAACAAACAAACAAAAATACAAGGCAAAACATGCCCCATCTGGGACTCATTCTGCTGAATACTAAATCCTAAATAAAATCCAGAATCCCTAAAATGGATGCTGGTTCAACAGGATGATATGAAGTCAATATTCACTCTGCCAGTCAGCTCAACACCTGTTATGCAAAATGGAACTTAATGGCACATTAATAACATTTATGCAGCAACTTTTCAAGATGAGTCTTCTGGAAGGCAGGGGATTTGCTTCCAGCTTTCTACAGCGAAGCATTTCACATGATTCAGAAATGAAAAGAATATGCAATTGCAGAGCCTGAAGAACAACGTAAGGAGATGGATGCTAGAGCCCAGTCATCCTAAAGAATACATCTACATTGACAACTGTGCAAATAAACTTTGCTTTGAGGTCATGCTTTGAGGTACAGATAATCCTGTAAACTTATCCATGTTACATGGAAGGATTTGAGACTTCAGGGAGAAGTACTCAAAGTGTCTGCAAGAAACCCTATTCATTAAGCCCTAATGAGTCTCTTTATTTATAAACCTAACATTTTTCTCAGTCTCAAAATAGCCAGATAGTAATCTCTCTAAGAGAAACAGAATCCAAGAAACAAAATGTCAATCTGTTTTCTAGCATTCATTGCCAGATAATCAATAAAATGGTCTAAACTTGTAAACAGTTTAAAAGGCCAAGTCTTTCTGGACAAATCCTACACAAAGCTTCTGCAGCAACGGTTATATTTTCATTTCCCATATTCATGTCTCAATTTTTTTCTTCTTCCTCCCTTTAAGAAAGTGGTTTAAAAAAATGAAGGTCCAATAAAGCACCATATTAGGATGTTTATAATAGCTTATGGGAAAGCAAAACAGTATCAGAAATTTAAACCTTTGTGGGCAACGAAGTTACTCTGTTTCCATGCCCTTAAAATCTAGCCTGCCAAGAAACTAAATATATCAAATATTATTTAGCACACATAGAATCTTCCAAGGTCATGGATGTATTTCACTTACTCTAATTAACTGTTTTCTGAGGTTCTGTTTTAATTTCTGTTAATAGTAATTGAAACTGTAGCATGTGTGCAAGCAACATTTTTAATACATTGTTATAGGATTGTCCTCTGTTCTACAGAAAAGCTGTTTGGGAAGATGATCCAAATGACAAAAAAATTGCAATGATAGTTTTGATATTTTTAGGGGGGAAAAAAGAAAAAGGAAAAAGCTTTCAATCCAAAAAATATTCCAGAAGATTTGACATAGCCATGTCCACTAGGTGAGTATCCATAGAGAACACCCTCCTGTGAGAGCTCATTGCCTGGTTTCATTTTGGGGGTGGAGGGCTGAGGGGTTAAAATGGGATCTATGATAGCAGGATTCCACAAAAAGAGGAGGAATGAAGTTTTACAATACCTTTTCTGGGGATCATTTCAGAAAGCTGAGGAGGTTAAAGATCACTATGACTAAGCTCTATCTTACCTTGTCTGTGAGAAGTTAGACAGAAAGGAAGAATTAGGAGAAAAAAAAAAAAATCCAAAGGATAACAGGCTTCTCCTTCCACATGGATGTACATGCATATAATAGCATACTACAGCAATCTGAAGTACAAGTGAAATAGACAGGTACTGCACACTAATCTAGGCCAAAATACTAAGCTATATTTCCTGAATTCAGTATTCATATTGAATTTAGACCTTCTATCATATTCCAGTCAGAAAAAAAAAAAAAAGGGAAATTAAAATACTGCAAGAAGATACTTTAATCCATAGAAGGAAAAGCATGACTTTGCTTTTTCTCAGGAAAAGGATGCAAGACAGACACTTTTTTAAAGATTTAAGCTGACATCCCTTTGCTGAATTATAAATTATAGTCCTTAATCACATGTGAAACTTGATACCAGCATATCCCCTATCCATATTGATCCAGAATTCTTGCAGACTCAATTAACAGCCCTAGACTTTAAAAATTAGTTGCAGCATGAAGAGTACATTTACCACATGGTAAAAATAAATTTATCAGGAAGCAATGTGGGAGGCTTTTATTGGGGACACTGTAAGTGATCTCCTTTCCTACAGCAGAATGTAAAAACAAGTATAAACCATGATCAGAAATTGGTTTTGGTTAATACTTGTTTTCAATGCTGTGATTTTACTTCTTGTCATTTATTCCAAAGTTTCCATGCAGCTTGTGAAAAAAAAAAAAAACACCAAACAGATAAAAAACTTATTCCACCTCTAGCAGTAGAATTTTAGAGAAAAGCTTTGACATACATTTCTGTTGGCTGGATGACCGCTGCTGCCAGACTGTTGCAGGGTTCATCAGATGATTCGTGTCTTTGAATGTCTCCTTAGAGAATTTTAAGGTACTGCACCTAAAAAAGCAAACAAAAGTTAGTATCAATAGGCATGTCTGTAAATAAAACTGTCTGTCACTTCCTGTTGCAACACTGCAGCTTTGCAGTTATTTGAGATATGACAGAATTGTGATCATTTGTGTTAAACTGATTGGCTTCAAGATGTTGATTTTCAGCCAGCATATTCAACTCTTTCCAAAACAAAACAGGCAAAATTTGTTATATAGGCTGAATATATGTAAGAACATTTTAGGAAAACTATAAGGAAATCATTTGATGTTTTACAGAAAGGGGATTAATTTTGGTGTTTTAACCATGACTTTTCCTTGTCTCTGGAATTATCTAATTTTTAATTTTTTAAAAAAGTCTCACTCAATAAATTTCTACTGAGTACATGATAAGGGTTTTGCAGTTTCAGACACAACTTTAATTGATTATGCATATTCAGTACCACCACATGTACATAGCTAAATGTTTGTCTGCATCGAAGCATTGCAAGACGAAAACTGGGATTAATAGAATCATATATTCTGCTTTTTCATAGCTTCACAAAGAAGTAGCTGTTGGGCAGAGACTGATACTTCATTCTTTGCCCCCATTTAAAAGGATGCATTTACAGTGAGAATTTTCCCTTGACAGCCCTTAATCACACCGTATTTCTGTTATGCCTACAGAACTGCCTAAAGCAGAGTTTTATGAATTCTTGTAAAGATAAACTGGTATCAACACAAGTCCCTAAAATCGTATTTTCTCTGCCTGCTCCTTTCACACTCCCCTTTTCATCCTTCCCTCTGATCTAGACTGTATCCTTTTCACCTCAAATCTAAAACCTGATACCTCCCCTCTACATTTGTTCCTGTACTTCAGTCTGATCATATTTTCCTGGTGGGTGTTTACTAATGAGAAACCACTGACCTATTTTTCTGTATGTTCTCTTCCTAAGATTCTCTTCAAGGTGAATATCCTAGTTCTGAAAGACAGAAGTGGTTTTGTTACAAAATGCCAGCAAAATCAGGTTTGTTTTAATTTTTTAATTATGAGGAGTATTTTCTATTTTTTATAAACATATTCACAGAATCATAAAAAATAAATGTTTATATGTTCTTTTAAAAGAAATGTTAAGCCTAACAACAGTCTTGTATAGAGAAATTCAGCACCAAAAAGATCTGATAAGCAGCTACCCTAACCGATAGGTATATATTCATATAAAAATCATTGTCACTTTGTGATATACTGAAATTTCACAAAACAAGAGACTGACATGCTTTTACTAGGAAATGCATATTTTGAGTTGAATTATATCATGCTGTGATAAGGCAACAAAACACTAATCAGTGCTCTGTTTGAGTCACCAGAGCAAGTGATTCTGCTTTCTGAGATAGTGTTTGCTTTACTTAAAACACAGAATCTTCATCCAAACAGCTTCAGACCTTCCTTTCACCTATCATCCCATAACAGAAAAAAAAAATTCAAGACAAAACCAAAACAATCCCTATATTATTTAGAGATTCGAGAATCCTGTAACTTAGATGAGATATGGTGATCCTGGGATTAAGAGGGTTTAACTAAATGTTAAGTATGTTGATTAACCTGAATCCAGCCATTTTGGCTCAGAATATTGGCAGGAAAATATGAATATGTTTAAACCCTATCCTGCAATTATGCATTTCTATGATCTGTTACATCACAGGACACTTCATAGCTCACAGACAATATTTATTTTCTTTATAATATTGCTTGTTCTCCTTAAATTTATTAAAGGTTTGTCCTCTTTCAAGGTGAGGGACAGCAGAAAGTAGTCCTATGCATTTCTTTCTACCTGTCCTACCTGAATGGCCCAAGCATTACGGGGGAAAAGGATTTACATATTCTGTACTTCATGCTCAGAAGAGTCAAGCTGCAGAAATGACCCACGACCATTCTGATGCTGCTACTGTAGTAAAGTTTAGCAAGAAAAGAAATGGTCAGTATGATACATGACTGTGTTGCACCTGGGAGTGTCACAGTGTCATGCACTGAAGTGGATGCTGTAGCTATTAACAGGTGCCCAATCCTCCTGCCAGTCCCAGAATGGCAGAGAGCTCATGTTATCCCTTTCTCGCTCCAGTAGGGTTGGAACAGAGTGGAAGCAGCTGTTCTATTTTTATACTAGAGATCTAACAGGGCAGGTTGAAAGCCACTCCACTTTTTACCTCCCATCCCACAGATGTTCATTAGAACATTTGGACTTTTACCAGAAGGATGAGAAGGGCTGGCACTGCTTGGCTTCTGAAGCTCCTTCTTCCACTCTGAACAGGATTTACACTCAAGCATGTGCTCAGATCCTCTGAACAGTGCACTATAAGGAATGTAAACACAGCAGGGCCAAAAACATGCTCCAATTCTCCACACAGCAATGGAGATGGCAGTGATGTAGATTTTCCCAAATTAATGTTTTCCCTAGAACAAGCTTCATAGCTTTTACCAGGGGAAGGAAGGAAAATATTCAGCATTGCTTCATCATTCTCTCTTGACTGACATTATTAGTTGCATTTGCAGAGGATTGCTTCAGTTAGGAAAAATGACTGTAGCATTCCTTCTTCCTAGAAATGTTCCCACTGTTTCTGGAGATAATCACATGAATTCACAGTGTTTAAGATCCTGTGTCTATTTTCCAGAAAAGCCATGTCCTTCTCCTAGCTGCCTGCATCCTTTTCAGAATCAACTTGTCAATTGAAGCTTCTGTCTTCCCTTCCCCTTGAAGTCTGGATAAGGTACAATACAATTAATTCAATTACCTGTTCTTTGAACTGATGTAATTCTTGGTGTATTCCTGAAGAACACAAGAAGATATATCAGCTGTAAAGTAGCCAATGCACAGACAAAGTGCTGAGTTGTATCACATTACGAGAGAGGAAAATTATACCACTGTAGAATTGTACCATTCTGGGTAGGCTGAGGTTGAAATATAAGTCACCTTTTTTTGAGCTGTTGCTCCGGACTATGCAAATGCATTTATAACTTCACTTACTTGACATACCTCTTCCCCCCACCTTAATTTTCAGTTAAGATGACATTCTTCTTTAGAAACAATACAGAGTTTGGAAAATAGTTATTTCCTCAGGGAGAATACTCTTCTTGACAACCTTCATTTCTCTTCCCGCACTGAAACCTGTATTTCTTTGAAGAAGTTTTATTAATAGTAGGAAGCATTTAACTGCATGGGATAAAGGAACTTGCCTAAGACAGCAAAAAAAAAGAATTTTTTATTGCTTGGTTCCTCAATCTAAATACAATAACTCTCACTCTTGTCCTCATCCTCAGAACCCACTTGGTGATCTTTCATATCAGAATCAGTTATGCCAATACTAATTATGTCACAAACCAAAAGGTTCTGAATTGCAGTATTTTTAAAATTGCTTTAACAGTATGATGACATGGTCTTGGTATCACACACAATCCTTTTTGTTGTTGTTGCTGTTGTTAATTAATGTCATTAAAATAGTCAAGCAATACAATCTACATTTATGCAGCTACGGGCTGCAACTTGCAGGTTCATAAAAAATACTTTTTACACTCACTTACAAGTGTGAAATACCACATACCAAAGACATTTACCTAAAAATATGTCTCTGTAAAAGTCAGTTTATACAATAAGAGTAGCCCACAAAAAAGTAGAATATTTTCAGACAGGTTTGTAAGGTGAGGTAGTAAATTCTTACTGAGAAAAAAGCCAGGGAAAATAACAATTGCACTGAGGGAAATATAACCTGCTGATTTTTTTGTTAAACATAGCCACTAAGTTAATAATCCCTTCTTTTGAATTGTTAGTTCTCTTGAAAAAATGTGTAGTTGCAATTTTGAATAGAGGCAATTATAATTTTAAAAAGTTTGTTCCAGAGGATTCCAACAAAAAGCACTCTGAACCAGCACACTGAAATCCTGGGCTTCAAAGTGCTGCTTGTTCACTCTAGTATTTGATCCCTCTTTGGGGAAATGCACAGTTGGATAATACCTTCTGATAAACTTTTTAAAACTTACTTTCTTTCCTGCTTTGATGCCTCTTAAAAAACTCCCCAACTACTATGTTCATTGTTTTATTCAAAGACTTAAATGCTCCTTACATTTACATTTCTTAGATTTACTTGCTTCTTTTCCAGTTTTAGTTTCTAAAAACTAGCAAGGCTGCTAATCCTTGTACTCTTGAATCTATGCTAGATTGTTGCATTTTCTTACAAACTCCTCAAGGTCTAATCACATCAAAATGTGTATTGGTATTTGTTTACACAGCTATCGCTGTCCTACTTTCTTTGCAAAAAAAAAGGGAATGTTGTGCCTGACAAATATGTTATTCCCAATTGATTCAAATGTGTTTCTATTTAGACGGAACCCAAAATATATTTTAAAAACCCTTTAACTCAGATATCTCTTTTCACACATGGTTTCTTATAGTGGCTGAGTTTACATCCGACTGAAACAAAGCTCTGAAAACCTTCAGTAAAAAGCAAACAATTGGGAAAGATCAGTATGAATTGGGAGCAATTCAGTCAATAGCACAATAAAGTGCACACAAGTTATTTCAGCTACAGAAGACAATATGCACAATTATTTGATATCAGGCAGTTACACATAAAAATCTAAGACATAAAATCTCGTAATATCAACTTGCCATCTTAAAAAAATTAAAAATCAAATCTTAAGTGAGCATGTACAAATACCATACAGTATACATATACATATATATACATAGCTAAGTCAATGCTTGACATAACTCCATGCTTTTCTTTTGGTAAGGATGCATTAGATATAACTATACAAATAGAGTCTAAAACTACACTAGACTTCTATTGCAGCTTCAGCAGAATTTGATCAGCTTGAATTTCATCGGGACTTACTTGAAACTGGAACAAGAAAAAAATCTTCGGTGTTCTAAAATGAAACTCAAAATACCCAGTTACAAGTCTATTAAATAGGTAACACAAAAACCCAGGTGGGACTGGAATTCAGCCCCTACCTGGGCCCTGCTCTTCTTCAGTGACACAGTATCATGCTAGATTTGGAAGGGAAGGAAAAAGCAGTCACAAGAACCAGCCCCGCCTGAAACAAAAAAACTGCTAAACACCCCTGGCAGCTTTGCCCCCATCAGAACAATAGAACTGGGGCACAGCAACTGAGCAACTGGTTCTTATCTGTACACAGATACCTGGAGAACATTTCTCTCAAATTCAAATTTGGCAGCTGGTTAAATAGGAGCAGAGTCACCATAATTTGAATTTTAGATATCAAATTCTATCAAAATTCCTTTGGTTTGTGGCAATAAGCCTTCTCACCAACAGGAATTCAACTGGACTGAAATGTAACTGTTTTTGCATCACGGATTGAAAAAAAAAAAGTAATAATTTAATGACAAGCAAAAAAGACTGCTTATAAAGCTTTTTTTAAGCTTCTCTGCTACATGTTTTACCACAAACCACATGTACACATGCAAATTAAGTGGAAGCCAATGGAGCATATGCAATGATTTGTGGAACTGTTATATGTGTATATGTATATATGTATATTAAGAGTTCATACCATAGTATCACTATGAAATTTGCTGTATCTATAGAACAAGGGTTTTTTTTCTGCTAGTAGACTATATATTCACCAAGCTAGAAACCACGGAAAAGGCTGAAATGTCTCTTCTATTCTGACTGAAAAAATAAAATATTAAGGATATTGGCTAGAGTTAGAAAGAGTTGCTACTATTATCCTTCTCAGGGATGGCATTTTGGAGTTGTCCTTAAACAGTGGAAAAATAAAAAAGGAGCTGGAGTCTCTTGGGAAGAAGTCATGAGTCATGACTAAGTCCACAGAAACAAATAAGACACTGGCATAATCATCACAAACCTGGGAAAATGAAAACAATACATGACAGACAAGGTGAGGAGCAAAAACATAGGATAAATTGCTGGATGAACTTCATGGTATAGAAGAGAAAAATTGTCACAGAGATTCATGAACATGTTTCATCCCCCTGACTGATGAGAGAAGACATAGACAGAGGAAGAATTTTTTTGTTATTTTTGAAGTTGGATATTTTTCATGCCATTAAAATAAAGCTTCATATTGTTTTAAGACTGTGTGAAAACTATAGTTTTTTGCATTGTTTCTATCATTTTGGAAGAGTTGAACTGTAGCCTTTGGACAACATATCTATGGAGTAATGTGAGGAATCTGTTAGTTAGTTACTTGCCCTCAAATGAGAGAGAAAACCAAACATTTAGGATGTTTCCAAAACAGCTGGGATTTAGATTCCTACTACTGTGCAGCAGCAGCAGAGGAAAAATGCCAGAGCCAAAGGAGGAAAGCGTGTCAGTGCATACTAAAATCCTTGGAAGCCACTGCCTGTGGGCTCAGGAGTCTAACAAAAGCCTGACCAAGAAGGGGATAATCATATTTGTGGAACAATTTGAGAGCAGATCCTATGTTTCAAGCCTTATAAGCATTAAGTTGTGAGGCACCTCATCCAAGTATCTATTGTTTGCTGAAACATACAATGAATTCCAGTTTATTTCTTAGGCCAAGAATGAAAAATAAGCACCAGTATGATTAAAACCAAACTATCCTTGTGCTATAGAAGAACAAAATGTTTCACTTTTCAGATCAGTGCCACATTAACAAGAAAAGGTCATAAAAATAAAAGCACTATTTGAAAAGTTCCAAGATTTCCTCAAACAAAGTTTAGGATTATTTTCCTTCTATGAGTGACTTAAAAGTTAGTCAACATTTTACTATCCACTTTTTTAACACTTCAGTTAGAAATCTAAAGATGCCTTTGGATAAAATACAATTCTGTATCAGGTGTGGTTACCAGAGACCACCTCATGTTCCTTCTTAGTATAGTAAAATTGCCTTGCCTTTTGTGTACAGCTCAATTTGCTTGTAAATTCTGATAACACATATGATCACTGGTAAATTTAGTTATATAATGGTGACTGGAACTCTAGTTTCCTGCAGAGAAATAAATGGTAAGAATTTACTTAGAGTTTTCATGTTCTGTGCCTCTACTTTTCTAGATCAATCTATAATCACTGGATTTCATATGCTCTGTTCTTGAGAGGAATTCTAATATTTTGCCAGGAACACTGTTCTTATAAATTAATTAAGATGGGGTGGAACAAATACCTTTTAAAAAAATAGTTTTTGCTAAACAACTTCTTAAAAGTGGGTGCATAAAATCCTCAGCAAAACTTAACTGGAACCAAACAGGAAACTGAGCTGTCACCCATGCTGTCACTGGGGCTAATAAGATGTTACTTCTTAGCCAAACCACAGGAACTTTAGAACAATGCTAGTGACTGTTAGAAGGATTTAACCCTTGCAAGGCATAGGAACAGGGAGTGGGGGAGAAGGGTTGTTTGCATATCCATGAGAGAATGAAAACACCGTATCTCAAAGGAGGAATGTTAAGCAGAGGTTGTTCCCAGGAAAGGACCTGAAGCTATTAGAAATCCTGACCACAAGTTAACCTATTTAACAAACAGGGTTATGGAATGTTTTACTGATGAAACATTTAAGGAAAAGGATAAAAACACCCAACAGCCCAAAAAGCCTTCAGCAGTATGGGATTTAATTGTGAGTCAGGAGAAATCTAAAATCACTGAAATTTGACCGAAATGTGTGGCCAGCCCCTAAACCAAATTACTGAAAGACAGTTCAACATTTTCTATCTTGAAGATACAGTCAGAGATGATTAAAGAAACCCACACACGTTCTACACTCAAATAATCTATATATACAATTTTCAAGAAGGGAAGGAAGAAATAAACTGAAGATGCTCTTTTTAAAGCCTATTAGCTTTTGAACCCAGGTGCTGTCTTATCTGGGATAACTGCATGTTTATCCTGCAGGAGTGACTTTATTCTTTTCCCTACAAACTCAAAGTCACTTACTGACTTTTTACAAAATCCTCACCTGAACCTGTTCAGTCCTAATGCTCCAGACCAAATAGAGATAAGCCAGCTTTAAGAGAGATATTGAAGACGGTCTGGGCATTGCAATAACGGTTTTGTAAATTCTTGCAAGGTAAGTCACTTGAATAAGCAGTCTGAATTATTCTAGTTCAATTTAGTCATTGTTAATCCTCTATTAGCCTATAAAAGTGAGATTTGGTGGAGCAGTATGCTCAGTTGATCTGAGCATGTTGATTTTTACAAGTACAAAACCAGAAATGAAATGAAAATATCTGTCTCAAATTTAATCCCTTACCTTGCTGAGGTCTCTCTTGTTTCTCACATCTAAGATGGATTCTTCATATACAGAGTAATTTCTCTGTTCATGTTAAGAAGAGGAGACAATGCCACACATCAAGTACACAGATACGACTATTACACAGTATTTTTGAATTGCATGAGAAATGCTCAAATGGGAAAACTTTGCAAAAATGTCATCCTCTGTACAAGCAAGAATATAGCATCTGCATTTGTCTTCTACATAACTCAGGCAACAATATCCTGGCAACCACATTTCAGTGGAACAAATCCAGGTAATTATAATTACTAGATCCAACATCCATCTCTTTTTATCATCCCACTTGATAGGCCAGACTTACTCATTTGGGAAAAGATGGCCAAAAATCTGCTACATACAGCTAAGGAAGACACTATCTGTCTCTGAGCTCCAGAGTTTGTAATTTTATTTGCCACCGTCCATTTAGTTGTCTCTTTCACAGCCCTATCTTGCTGAGAACTTCAAAAATGAACTTTACTGATTTGTACATCACACTTTATAGACATATGCATAGTTTGGTGGATTTCATTAATACAGCACTAATAATCCTGTCAAGCTTTGTATTTTCTGTATAAAGACTAAAAGGATTGAACTCCCTGCACTGATAAACCACTCAATATATTAAAGTCCTGATCGTGTCCACTTAAGCATTCTGTTGGATTCCTAATTAGTCAAAACCTTGCCTTCCACACCTGTGTGACCACACAGCTTAATCCCTCTGGAGAAGCCAAACTTCTACTAAATCAAGACTATAAAGCTTAAGTTCAATAGTAAAGACCGTTTGGATTACCTTTATTTCAATGGTCATGTGACCAAGTGCTCTGGCCTCTACACTGACATCTGGACACCTCAGCAGTCACACCAGTCATCTGAAAAGAAAAATTAAATGGATGCTACTCTTCAGCAAAGTGCAGATCATACAGCTCTTGTTCTAAACAGACTTCAAACTGATTGTGGTAAAAAGTGACCTTGCATTTTTCTTTTTAAATGCATAAATTTAACTTTAAAAAATTCATAAAAATAACTGTAGGGATTCATTTTATCTACACATCTACAACTTCCCCCACAGCCACAGGAACAAAACCCAACAGCCAGGCCCAGGAGCTCACAGCCTAAGGTGGCCTCCCCCCACTCCCCCAAGGACAGAGAGGGCACACACCCAGCCCCACACCTCCTGGCCCCCTCACCAAGGACAGGGAGGGCACACACCCAGCCCCACAGCTCTGAATTGGTAGGGACAGCAATACCTGCCTGATTACAGGGGGTCCCTCCAACCACCCACCGAGCAGTGGGGATGCACAAAGCCCCACATACAGGGCTGCCCCTGGAGGCTCAGCATCCCCAACAATGCCCTCATGGCCTAATGTCAGGGGTCATGGCCCCAGCCCCGAGGACTAGGCAGGCACAAGCTGGCACATCACCAACAGGACAGGCAGCCCTGCAGCACAGCCACACCCAGGCCCTGGCTACAGGTGGGTCACGGTGCCTGCACCATCACTAAGCGGCTTCACTTCCTCCTCACAAAGAAGGGCAAGGCCGGACTGTGTCTCTGCCTGTGGGTTTAGAGGGCACTCCTGGGTTGCTGCACAGAGCCCCTTTTGCCCTCCTGGGAAGCCTAAGCTACATTGCCTCAATTTCTGCAGGGACGAAAGGACAAGCTCACTTGCTCACTCACAGTGACAAAGACAAGGACAAAGACACACACAGGGAACATCCCAGCAGAGGGAGCGAGCCCTGTGCACCGAGGTGTGGGGACCCATCCCTACTGCTAAGCAGGAGAGCAGGGCCTCAGACCTGCCCCTGAGGGGGGTCTGAGGGGCTTCACCAAGCAACAAAGGCTGTGACACACACACCTACAAGAGCTCATACTGGCCAGCAGCTGTCAGCAGGCACAAAGGTGCCAAGGGAAAGCCCTGCCCTGCTTACAGGGTGTGCTGGGTGTCAGGAGAGCTCCATTTCTCCCTCAGTGGCTCTCACTGTCCCTGCAGGGTTGTCCCTCTCTCGGGGCAGCCAAAGGAGCACCATGGCAAAAGGCCAGTGCCAGCAAAGCAAAGACCCCACCCTGCTTACAGTGGGGCTGCCAAACCTGAGGCCAGCCAGGGCACCCTGAAGGTGCCCACTACACTCTACCATATTCTCCTGCCTGGGGATGCCAGAGAGATCCATTTTCCCAGAGGGCCTTTCTTGTGTCCCCTCTTGAGCTCAAAGCTGCTGCTCTTCTTCCTCACTCTTGCCTCGACGTTCCACACCTGTCTCTGCTTTCTTCTCAGACAGCTTCTGCCAAGCAAGGAGGGCACAGTTCAGCCTGAAGAGCTCCAACTCCTTCAACTGAAGCAAACAAAGACCCTGATGGAGCTCCCCAAGCAACCACCTGCCCACTCACAGGACGCCCACATCTCCACACGACCCTCCAGCATCTTCCCACACCAGCACTGTTGCCCACACGATACCTCTGCTCTCTTCTCCGACGGCTTCTGCCAAGGAAGTAGGACACAGTTGGGCCTGAGAAACACCAGTTCCTCCATATGAAGGAAACCAGGACCCTGCAACCCCAGACAGAGATCTCCAGGTCAGCACCTGCAGAACCCCCAACCTCCACAAAACCCATGAAACCTCACTTTGTCTCACCACAGTGACACACAGCACAGCCCTTTCCGCTGCTGGGAGCCGGGCCCTCTGGCCAAAGGAAGCAGGGCATGCAGAGCAGTGGCCAAAGAGGCTGCACCCCTGCTTACAGGGGGCTCGTGCTGCTGCACTGCAAAGTGCCTGGGACTCCAGGGCACTGGGCCCAACTTACAGGGCAGCCCTGGGCCCAAAGGCTTCTTCTCTCTGACTTGGGTGCGCTTATGGACTCTGTGGAAGAGTCTGTCCACCCAATAATTCTCTTTTTCTTCTCAAAATTTACCTTGCATTTTACCTTGCCAAGAAAGCAAAAATATTTTCCTCTGTTTGATTATATGCCAAATCACTATCAGCTCACATTCTACTGCCCAGTTACTGTGCTGAAACTAAAGATATGAGACCAGGAAAGCCTGGTAGCAATTTTTACACTTACAGCAGAAGAGGAAAACACACATACACAACATCTTCTGCAGTCCAAGTGGACAAAACACAACATGTCAACAGAAAAATACATTGCTATCAGCTTCTGCACAGAGGGTGCCCTTCCAGCATTTGGAAAGGACGAGAATATTTTCATTATGAACCATGAAGTAGAGCAGCTTTTGCTACAGGTTCAGAATAAATAGCTCACACCATTTCATATCTGAATACAAAGTTTGGTTGAAACGGCTGACATATCTCATCTAAAGAGACTAAAATGGCCTAGCAAAAAGGAACAAATGGAAGCTGAAGGATTCTTTTTATACTTTTACAAGGCTACTTTCAGTCTAGCTTTAAAATACCTTAATATTTTATTCTTTTCAATAACTTTTATTTAATGGCCTCACTTCTTTACAGTCACTCTGGTGTTTTGAAAGTTACTGTCAGTTGTTCTGTAGAGTACAACAAATACATGACAAGGAAAATGAACAACACCAGTCTGACAGCAAATAGGGTGCAGCCACCCATCATGCATACAGATCAAAGAATTAAAAAAAAAGTAGCAGCACATCTGCAAAGACCAGTGGAGAAAGTGGGTCCAGAGGAGGCCACAAAGATGATCAGAGGGCTGGAGCAACTCTCCCAGAGGAGATGAGAGAGGATGAGGGAGTCTGGCTGTTCAGCCTAGAGTAGAGAAAGCTCTGGGGAGACTTTGTACCACCTTCCAGTATTTAAAGGGGATACAAGAAAGCTGGAGAGGGACCTTTTACAAGGGCAGGTAATAGGACAAGGGGGAATGGCCTTAAGCTGAATGAGGGTAGATTTAGGTTAGATATTACAAAGAAATATTTAACTATAAGGGTGATGAGGCAGTGCAGCAGGTTGCCCAGAGAGACTGTGGCCTTTCTATCCTTGGTGTTCAAGGCCAGGATGGATGGGGATTTGTGTTATATGGTCTACTGGAAGGTGTCCCTTCCCATGGTAGGGGGGTTGGAATTGAATGATCTTTAATGTCCCTTCCAACACAAGCCATTCTATGAGTCAATGATTAATCTTCATAGAGACTACTAAAATAAATAATAGACCATGTATTAAAATGTTAAAAAAATTGAAGGTATTAATCTCATACTAAATATGAGTGTATTTCATGAAGTTACATTGACTGTACACAACATATTTAGATTCTTTAACTATAGTTAACTGAATCTACACAGCAGCCCCTGCAGTATACAAAACTAATGAGCATTACTTAATGAATGTTTCAATTGCTGTTGAATTTTCAACAAGTAGGGAGCATAAACTTCTGGTCTGGAAATTATTACTTTTCTTCAGCATTTCAAAGACCAGGCAAAGGCCAGTAAAATCTATGTCAGCTGTTAGACTCAGTGATCAAAGTCACAATGATCAATTATTACATTTTAAACTTGCTGAAAGCTAACTTTTTCTCAGGTTCTCTTAAATAAGTGATGTAATACAGAATAAATATAATGGCGGCATTGTTATTCAGAAGAACACAATGGATAAAAAAGAAACAGTACAAGACTGGTGCCAAGAGATTTCAGGTAGTATCCACACTGCTAAGATGATCAGTTTCTGTTACTATTAGAGACCAGTGTGTATTCAATAAATTTGACTTGAACTGTACATTCAAGATGCAAATACTATTTTCTTTCTACTTCATGAAAAAAAGAAGCTCTCAAGAGAAAAGACAAACATTTATAAACTATAGCAGTAGTTCCCAGTGGGTAAAACAGTCTTGTACTGCCACATCACTCTAGTAAACCTCACTTTGGTGAGAGGAAGGCAGCTACAACCCCCAGCAAACAGCTCTTGCCTCTGTGTACATCTGAAACAGAGGCACATCTGCCTGTTGTTTCCACATGTTGCTCTGTTGTGAGCAATCCTGAGAACAGACTGAACATGCAGCTGAGTCTTTCAGGAAGCAGTTACTGCCTCGTCACTTCCCTGCAGTACTTGCATTTCTCAGAGCAAGTCTGACATTCTTTTGAGACTATAAAAGGCAGCAACAGATAAATTAATGGAATTTCTAGAGCAGAGCAATGAAATGCTTTAAAGTAGCAAGCAACTAAAAAAGGAAATCAAACAGCCATTACATCAGATGAATGACAAAGCTAACAGAGAATTGCTTCAAAATTTAGCCTGTCATATTCTTATCACAGAATCACAGAATAAGTTGAGTTGGAAATGGAAAAGGATCATCAAGTCCAGCTCCTGGCCCTGTACAGGAACATCCCCAAGAGTCACACCATGTGCCCAAGAGTATCATCCAAAAGCTTCCTGAGCTCTGGCAGGCTTGGTGCTGTGACCACTACCCTGGGGAGCCTGTTCAGGGCCCAACCACCCTCTGGGTGAAGAATCTCTTTCTAATATCCAACCTAAACCTCCCCTGACACAACTTCAGGCCATTCCTTCAGTCCTGTCACTGGTCACCACAGAGCACAGATCACTGCCTGCCCCTCCTCTTCTCCTCAGGAGGAAGTTGAAACTGCAGTGAGATCTCCCCTCAGTCTGGTCCAGGCTAAACAGATCAGGTGCCCTCAGCTGCTTCTCATACACCTTCCCCTCAAGGCCCTTCATCTTTTTTGCCCTCCTTTGGGCACTCTCTAATGATTAATATCTTTCTTATCTGCACACAGTATTCAAGGTGGGGCTGCTCCAATGCAGAGTAGAGCAGCACAACCACCTTTATATAAGAATATTATTTAGATATATGTTTAGTTAAAAGTTAAATTGATTTTTAGGACATTTTAAACTTCTCCTAAAGCCTTGGTTCACATAAAAAATATACATGAATCTTATTATAGTTTTATGAATGATGAAATATCAGCTGTACCTCACTGAGGCTTAAGCAAAGCATTTTTACCTCACATGGCAGAGATCTGTTTCAGTATCCGTTTAGCAGTGTGTGAGTCCACACTTCATTATGTCTCACAGCAGACACCCAACAGCTTCTGAGTGAGCTTGAGAGTTGTTGCCATTTGCTCTTAAGTCTTCTACCCAGTCTTCAAACATTTCTGACCACAAAAGATGACTTTTTAGACTTTATGTGTAGTCTAGTGGGTTGGAGCCAGAAACAAGGAGCCTAAAATTCTACAACAGGAAATATCCCATTCCGCTGACCTGACTTTTTGGCTTGCATTGTCCATATCACATCATATAATCCTTCAAGGGCATATTTCCAAATAAGCAGCATGTAAAAAGCCCTAAGGAATGGGACAGCTACAGTGCCATTGCACGAATTAACTCTACTTCAAATGCCTTCAAAGACATACCTTTCTCCTCAACAATCACTCATATATTTAGCTCAAAAAAATATGATTAAGAATCTAGTTCTGAATTGTTTCTCTTACATAACCTAATAGCCTGCCATCCCAAACAGTGCTCCTTTTTCTTTTTTTAATTACATAATTCTTCATGATTTCATCTATCTTTACTTCATCTTTCTGATTATTTTGCTTAGAATAACTAACTTCTTTGCACTTTCCTGACATAATTTTCAACTTCTAATGAAATAACTGCTTTTCCAATTCAAAGTCTAGAGCTCACTGTTAAACTCAGAACTGTGACTTCTTAAAGAAATTGCGAAAAAATTTTCATGCTTAACAAATCTGCCCCCAGGGGGCTACAGTTTTGCTATAGGCAAAGGAAGCACTGACTGAAGTATATCTGATGGTTGCCTGTTGCTTACACAGTACCTTAGCAATAGTCAAACCATTTTACATGTTAATATATTGGGTTTTTTCACAGATAAAAAGCCAGTAAACTTTAATATACACATATTTTGTATATATATTATGAACAGCACGATACACATTGGAGCTTCATTGTAAGATAGGGGGAAGCAAAATACCTGAGCATAAGATAAAAATATCTCAGAAATCTAAAGTGCTAAACTGCACTCTATTACTTTGCTTCACAAATTAAAACTGTACTGTACTGTTAAAATTGCTTTTGCAAAGCAGAGAGAGATTGGAAAACTCATTTACACTTATTGCAAGCTGATTTTACTGAAGATACTCAAAAATATAGTAAGAAAGTCATATGAAATTCACTTTGCACACCAGCACAATCAGTTAATGCTAGATCTTTCAAAATGGGCACAGTTTTACATTAGTAAGTGCTTTGAAAATTCTACAATGTGAAAAATGTACATTGAAATATGCAAGTGCTGACAAACATGCCCTTTGTTTAGAGTGGGAAACCAAGAGCTGGTCTCATTACCTTTGTAGTACAGACTGCTCTTAACTCAAGTGAAACTGAAAGACTTGGTGAAGGAAGCTTTTGTTAAAACTGCAATTTCTGAAAATACACCTGCTGAGAACAGAACCATGAAACCTGCCTATCACGTGGTTTGGATATTTGTTTTGAGTTGTTTTAATGTCTGTTATTACACATTTCTGCATTCTATTGATTTACTTTCCAGGTTTATTCATGTTTCAGAGAACAATGATCCAAAAGTAATACAAGCACTCATTTAAATACTTAGGTTTTGTGCCAAATCCCCAAGTAAAGATTTTCTTTTAAAAAGTGAGAAGGTGAGCTGCATAAATTGTATTCAGCTGAAAGCTGAGGGAAGAAAAATATCAGGCTGAGATGTTTTGGAAGACTCATATGTGATTAATAGCATGATGGAGGAAAAACCAAGCAGAACCGAAGCCATGACATAACATGCGATTATTCCACTTATTTCCAGCAAAACTTAAGATGTCAATTGCTTAAGAAGGTTCTGAAGGACAGACAGGACTGGGAAAGATTGGGAGAAACATGAGTACAGGCCCAGCAAGTGCCATGAGACATTGACAGAGATTTTGGAAGACTTATGGAAGTTAAACACTCCTTCCTTTTAAAAACGGATAATACAAATCCCAAACCACTGAAAACAAATGTATGTTTGGCAATGGGTGACAGCATGACGCCAGAAGAATGTCTTTTAATTATAATTGTTTATAAAATTCAGGGCACCAATTTAAACTATACAACACATACACAAACACAAGTTTGCGACTGCACCAGTTAATATTTGCTTAACAGGCTTTAAGCCTTCTCAATATCACTTCCTAAATGAGACCTAATTTTACAGCCTTTGAATTCTTTGAAAATAGGTTTTGTTTGAAGTTTGGTGGGGATACAATTAGTACTAGTAGCATGCAGTATCTGTGACAACTCTTTTATGGCTGAAGGAACCATCTCCAAGGGGAAATTGACATTGCATTTGTCACCTAAAAAAGCAAGTCTCAAAATAATTTGTCTCCTGTCATTACATAGTTAAGAAGGAGTGATATTTTATTCATGCTATGACAGGACAAGAGTATTCCTACTCAAAAAACTTAGTCCTCTAATTGTTTTGTGTAAAAGTCTTTATACGGGTTTCAAATTATTTAAGTTTGACAAGTACTTTACTTGAACCATTTCAGCACATTAGTAATTTCTAAAGTAATTCACTAAGTTGTTTGCTTCCTTAAGATATCATGAAGCAAATTAAACATCTATTGTCCATTTCACTGGATACATCATTTTAATTTACTATAGCTAAAGTTCTACATATTTATATATTTATCTGGTAATGTTTATGTGGAAGACTTTTTTCTACATTCCACCTACTGAACATCTGCTCTCCTTTCTCATTGTTTTGAAAAGGATTGTGAACTTTATCAGGCATTGTGGAAATTTATACATTTTCCACAATCAGAAGTCCCAACTGAGCCCCTTGAAGTATTTGGACCTGAGTCTACAACTTTCCTGCTACTGCTTTAGATACCTCTCCAAAACGTTTTGACCTGGTATGAAATAGAGATGACATTCAATGTTGGACTTCAGGTTTACTTTGAAAACTAAAGTTCACATGGCCTGGGAAGATGGCAGAAAAGTTATTCTCATCTATCACAGTCTCAGTAATGCTTGGATTTTCTGCTTCTACATTGTTCTGGCAAGTCCTTTGTTTCACTTGATTTTTTTTTTTTTTCAGCTGTATTTTGAGATCTTTCTTGCTGTATAAATAGAACCACATTCATTAAAAATGTTTTATTAAAGTATCTTCTTTTTCCTTACAATGTAAAACTGCTTATTTTACATCTAGAATAGCACCTTTGCTGCCTTGCAGGTAGTTACACTGCAGTTGATTAAACTTAATCCAGCAATACTGAAGTCCTTACCATATGGGTATTTGTGCCATCTCCACCAAGTCAGGCATAAAGAGTCTCCTGGAGACTGAAGCAAACAAGAGCTGTGTCCCTTTGACAGTGCATTGCCATACTTTTAAATACTTAAACCAGCTTTTTTTTAGCAAAGCTCTCTGCTTGGTAAAATTATTTAGGTCAAATTCACTCAACTTAGTCTTACTGACTCAGTATATCAAGAGGAAGCATGTTTAGACTGCAAGCTCTTTGGGACAGGAACAGTATTAATTTTACGATGTCAAGAACAACAGTGTTAGGAACTTTGTGCCCTACTGTTAATTAAACAAGGAACTCTGTCATAGAACATAGATGGGTAAGTATGATCAAAAGTTAGCTTTCTGCCTGTTCTTCCTTTTCCCTCCATTATTTATTGAAATTGTTTAAATTTTTTCTACAAAAAAACCCAAACAAACAAACAATAACAACAAAGTTCTATTTTTCCCCCTGAAAATGACTGAAGAACAAGCTTGCATCATTTCCCTTTATATTAAATACAAGCAAAGCTGAGGAGAACAAATAGCCATGTCTGTTAAAATTCAGACCATGTAATTTATCATTTCTGCATAGCTGTCCTAACAATAGTGGTTCATCAAAAGCACTGTTATGATTACCTTCTGTGCCAAAACAGGAAAGGTCAAGAATGTCTTGATAAATTTTGACACTGCCCTTTAAAAGTAAATAACCAGTTTTCACTACTAAACACTAACTTACACATACTATAAAATTAAGGCAAAAGCAGTAAGTTTATGTGGAAGGAAGTTGAATTTTGTATGTGCTTACACATTATGATGGTAATCCTACATTTAAGTGAAATCAATGTAAATGTATGCCAGGAATAGAGACACAGATATACCCACTGGATGTTGGCCTTTTGCAGCTGAAGCAGAAGAGCAAGAAAAAAATAATGGTGCCTAGAACTTAGAAATTTCACAACGTGTATTTTCATATGTAGGCAAGACCACTCAGACTTTACAGGAAAAAGAAAGAAAGTGTTATCCCCCTTCCCAGACAAAATGCTCAGTCTGAGGTCCCATCCACTTCAATGATATCAGCAAGAATTTTGCCACTGATTTTAGTGAGAGCTGGATAGAGCCTCAAGTGACTGACAACATCAACATTACTGTCCTACTCAGAGCTTTATGCACAGTTCACTGAAAGAAGGATGTCTTCCAAGATGCTTGTTTCAAGAAGGAATGCCTGCATTCCCAGTTCAATATTTTAACATTAATTCTCACAAATTTACCAAGGAATGTTGCTATTCAATGTATTATTCTCAACAGCCAGATCCCAAGATCAGCATAGTACTTTTTGTAATTATTATTAGCTATTGTGGGCAGCTTTTATTTATCTTATTCTTCCCCTGCCTTAGTTATGACTCATTTTCTCCTCAGTAAAAAAAAAAAAAAAA
>VXBX01008036.1:871012-883824 GCA_013400415.1 Scytalopus superciliaris
AAAAAAAAAAAAGAAAAAAGAAAAAAAAGCAAGCGTAGTTAAACAGAGGATTCAGTTTCTCCCTTTGCTGCTTGAGGTGGTTATTTTCTATCAAACTGTCTCTCTTAGACAAATACAAGCACACATATGTCATGTTAAGGAGTCTGTGAAAAGATAACTAAAACATAAGTGTAAAAGTGTGTTTTATAAGTTACAAACAAACTGTCTGTAATACCAAACACCATTATCATTGCTCTGGACTTTTGTCACACCTGCTGTAACATTATTGTATTGCCATAAAAAATTCATCCCATGATAGTTATGAACGGGAGAAATATTAGTCTGTTAAACAGTAAGAAAACACAGGTATAATTTTGTCATGGGAAAGCAAACCCAACAAAAATATCTATGCAACAACAAAAACCAGACCAAACAAAAAATAACTCAAAAGAGCCCCTTATTTGTTATAAATTAACAATACCTGATTCCTAAAATCCCATTTCATTGTATTTTTTGTCTTTCTCTCCTAATTTGATACACAGACAAATCCTTGCACTGCTGTTTTACTTTCAGTTACAAGAGCTCAGATTTTAATGTGCTACAGACTTTGCAGTTCCAACTCAGACCTCAAAAAAAACCCAAAAAACAAAAAACAAACAAACAAACAAAAAAATTACTGCACGAAAAGTAACCACACAGCACGCCTCGCTCTGCCCCAAACTGCTCAGGAAAGAGCTGTCTCAAGGAAACTGACTTGACTATAATAGGATTCCTTACACATCTGATGCTTTGCAGCACTTGCACCAGACTGCTCAACTCCTGTGGTTCTGTTTCCTCTTTGGGTTTCATCACTGAGGTCCAAATGCAGCCATCAGAAGTGTGCCTAGGTAGAGCTCTGTTGGCTCATTTACTAGGATACTGCTAAGTGGAATTGTCAGGAAATCTGCGTGCAGGATGGGAGAGGAGGCAGCAGTAGCAGGGAAGATAACTAGGCATGAAAATATTTAAATGTGTTTACTTATCCTGATAGGTTTCATTTACAAAAGCTTAGTTTACTAAAACTTAGTTTTAACTCTAAACTAGTGAAATTCAATGTGGAAGCTTCAAAAACTGTCGTGACCAAAAAACTGCCATGTTTTCAAATTCTCTGTGTTTGTGGTTTTTGGTTTGTTTTGGGTTTTGTTTGTTTGTTTTTTAATCATGAGAATTAAACCACTGATAACTACTCAGCAAGAGGAAAATGACAATCAAAAACAGTCAAAGGACCAGACTTGCACGTTAATTATGATTTTAAAAGTTACTCCTTCTTATTTGAGTATTACAGTGGTTAAGTCATACAATGTACACAAAAGCTCACAGAAGCTTATAAATGGATAAACCAATGCCTTACATATGCTGTGTGGGACTTGGAAAGCAACAATCTTCAGAACTTCTCAGTTGTAGTTCTACTTCTCTATATATTTCACTTAATTATATTGTAAATTGCTATTGTCATGAATAGCTTATCCTCTGAGCATCTGCTGCTTCACCCACACAACTGCCCACAGATATTGTTCTATCCATGCTGCATGGTATTTGAGTGTTCAGTCTTGTCATCTTAAAAATCTTTGTCTGACAAGTATCATTCTTGGGGGTTGGAACTAGATGATATTTAAGGTCCCTTCCAACTCAAATCATCTTATGATTCCATGATTCATGAGAATTCTAGATGTTTTGCCCTACAGAGAACAGTCAGCTTTACTAGACTTGCTAGTATTTTGGACTTGTAACTGCTCCAGTTGATACTCCATTTCCTATACAGGAGGTATTTTATTACACTAAATGACAAGTTAGAGGAACACAGATGAGCCTTCAGGCATACCAGCATTTCTCTTAGTCTCTGAAAGCCTTCTTTTTTCACATGTATCAGTCTGTGAAGACATATTTGCTGTAAGCTTCTTTTTGTAAAGCTTGAAGAAGTTTGCCTGGTCTTAAGCTTTCATAAAAGTGCTACCATTTTTCAGTGTGTGCTATCGTAACTTTTTGGTCTTGCAGTTCACACCTCAATATGTTTGAAAACAATTTCATTGATATGTAAATACCTTGAAACTGCTTTTCACTGTGATCTGCAATAGTAGATAACTCCCTAGAGAATAACAGCTCAAAAGCATGTCTTCAACATTCCAGCTCTTTCTGTTCATTCAACTAAAAAAAAATCCAAGGGAAAAAAAAACAACCCCCAAACCCAACAATCAGACAGCTCCCAAACATATTTCCATTGGTTTTTAAGATGTAACATGGAGCAAGATAGTCTGCCACAAGCAAACATCTGCATCCAATTATTTTCATGCAAACGTGAAGTTTACAAGAACAAAATCTTAGAACAGAGCTCAATTTCTAGGCCTAAGATTCAAAAACTCAAGCTTCCCAAACACACTTGACCACTGTAAAGCAACATCATAGGGAGCTAATTTCAGATCAACAGTAGGACTGGCTGCACCACCACCTCCCTTCCTTGGGAGGCTTTTCTTCCCCACCTCCATCACTCACGTATATGAGGATTTCCTGTGTTTTGCCTGCCCACAACAAACCAGACTCCCCCTTCCACTCCTCTTCAGAAAAGTCTGTCTATGCTACTGATTTGTTGTCCCTTTCTTCCAAGCCGCCTGCATCTGGCAGACAAAGCCATTTTAAGAAGCAGTATTTCTTAAACCAGTCAGACCTGACCTAATGAGGGAGTAAACATGGTCCAGACAAACACTACAGCAGATGCCACTACACTCTATTCTATGTTGTTGGCTCCAGCTCCCTGCCAGGAGAAGCAGCTGCCTATCACTTCCTACCTTCCGGCACAGGCCTTGGCTCAAAGCCACCCGCATGTAAAAAGTCTTACATTTACAAACAGATTTAACAACCTTCTTAGCATTTCATAAGCATAACAAGAAAGTGCAACATCTAAACATTTGGCATAGAATTTCATCCATTTCCAGCTGTTTTCTACCCCCTTCATCTGCTCAGTAGTGGGTTTGTATTTTTCAAACAAGTACACTGCTTGCAGCGCTGCATATAAAATTGTATGCAATAAATCTATAAAGTTGACAAAGATTTGTGACTATGGTAATAAAAACCTTAATACTTTTGCAGTTATAACAAGACAACATTGACATTGCTGCTCATGGTGCCTTCAGCTTAGTTAATATTTGCATTTAAATTTTTAGGGGCTGTAGAAAGTTGCCAGACAGTCCACAGCATTTAAATCCCATGTAAGCCATTTACTCACTCAAACTGTAAAGCAACTTGTATTCCTAATTTTGCCTTGAAAATATCAATCCTTTGCATTACACATAATGTTTTGGTTGTTCTGCTGCCACACAGAGCACACGCTGCATAGGGCACAGAATCATGGAGTTACTAAGATCGGAAAAGACCTCCAAGATCATTGGGTACAGCCTTTGCCTGAACAGCACCATGACAACTAGACCAGAGCACTAATTGCCACATCCAGTGGCATCATTTCTTGAACACCTCCAGAGATGGTGACTCCACCAGCTGCCTGGGTTTAACAACCCTTTCTGTGAAGAAATTCTTCCTCACGTCCAACCTGAACATTCCCAGGCACAGCTTGAGGCCATTTCCTCTTATCCTCTCATTTGCTACCTGGAAGAAAAGGCTGACCCCATCTTATTACAACCTCCTTTCATGGAATTGTAAAAGCAATACAGTCTCCCCGAGCGTCCTTTTCTACACACCCAGCTCCCTCAGCTGCTCCTTGCAGGACTTCCTCTCTAGACCCTTCACTGGCTTTGTTGCCCTTCTTTGGACTCACTCCAGCACTTCAATATCTTTCTTGTCATGAGGGACCAAGAACTGGACACAGGACTTGAGGTGTGGCCTCACCAGCGCCGAGTACAGGGTAATAATCCCTGCCCTGGTCCTGCTGGCCACCCTATTCCTGATATAGGCCAGGACGTCATTTGCCTTCCTAGCCACCTGGGCACACACTGGCTCATGTTCAGCCATCTCTTGACCAGCAAACCCCCAAGTCCTTTTCCTCTGGGCCACTTTCCAGCCACTCTTTCCCCAGCCTTTGGCACTGCCTGGGGCTGTTGTGATCCAAGTGCAGGACCTGGCACTCGGCCTTGTGGAACCTCATACACTTGGCTTCAGCCCATCAGTCCAGCCTGTCCAGATCCCTTTGCAGAGCTTCCTGCCCTCCAGCAGATCAACACTTCTGCCCAGCTTGGTATCATCTGCAAACTGACTGAGGGTACCCTTGATCCCTTGTCCAGATTATCCATAAAGATATTAAACAGGAGGAGCATACTAAGTGCATTAGCATAAAACATACCTAAAAGAGTTAGCTGGCTTAAGTACCAGCTGAGTATGGTCCTATCTTCTTCACATGTAAGCACAGGCCTTAGAAGGTTTATGGTTTTGAACTGCCAAGCTGAGATACAATTCTTGCTGGAGAATTCTCAAATTGCTGTTCCTTCCAAGTCTTCATAAACAGACATGAAAAAATGCTAGAAAAAACCATAACAATTGATATAGTTATCAGTAGTCCTCGATATTCAACCGTACTGCCACTCAACAAAGTAAGGCAGCCATTGCTCATTTCTCTAGTTATGCATCAACCACTCAGTCATTCAACCACTACAGAATTTCAGGGTTTGGGTTTTTTCATTTTTACAAAACTTCAGTAATAAGAGAAAGAGTATAAATCTAAAAATAGATTACTTAAATAATAACAACTCGGCAATTATTCCTCAGTACTGTACCACCTGCTCAGTACTAAAGCTTCTTTCCTGCTTGCAGTGACACAAAAAATGCCATTAAGTATCTGTGAACTGAGTTACTGGGCAAGAACCTGACTCCAAGAATATAGTAGAATTTACGAACCTTAACCAAGCTCAGAAGTCCATTAGAACAGGCACTGTACAAACTAAGTACAGACACACCTCCTCCCGTTTGGAAATAAAGCCTTTAAAGTAATTTACCATTTCCTAAAAACAATTGAGTGACTGAAAGAAAGGCAAGAGACTTGTTTTCTTCCTTTACACAGTTAGTCTGTGTACATTTCCCTAGTAAAAAACCCATAGGTAATCCACTACTGCCAGTGCTATAAATAAATGGGGAATTCCTACCAATTTTATTCAGAGATCGGAAGTAAAGCAGCCTCATAAAACTTTTCTTATGAGATATACTGTTCCAATCTGTTTGCTTTTAAAAAGTTTATTGTAGATAATTAGCTACCTGGTTACGGGAAGATACACTACATACAGTTGTTTTTAATTCCAGGAATTCAAGAAACTTCCGTTTAGAAGTGTCTCTGTGTTTATAAGAATTTCCCTTCTACCACTATTTTTTTTTTTTTTTCAGAGGCTCAGAATAAATTTTGGAAAACGCAGGATTTTAAATTCACTCTAACTTGTTCCACAGTGTAGGAAGCATTTCAACATCCTTGACAGTAAATACCATTGATTTTATTTTAAACAAAATTTTTGGAACAAAACTGACATTGCCAAAAGACAAGCAGCATCTCGGCTGTCAGCATTTTCTGTATAATAGTGAACTTAAGTCTTCCTTGAAAACTACTAAGGAAACATATGGATAATTTCACAGAGAAGTGTCACAAACCAAAGCCCTACAGAGGAAAGTAAAAATAAACAATATCCTCTTCTCCTCACTCATCCCATTAATATAGCAACAGAATATAAACTAAGCAAGAGAGCAATTGGTCATCCTCTTGGAAAAGTCACCAAAAGAATTGTAACTTTACAATATTAATATAACAAAAAAAACCCACAAAACTCTCACAATGATTTGCCACAAAGCTGAAGTAAAACTTGTCATGTAAAACTTGACAATGATGTGCAATTTTTTTTTTTATTTTTTTTTTCTTTAAGAGCATACACAATAGAATCTCATTATGCAAGTCCAAAACTGCTTGTAAGCCACTTGAGGGCAATGTGCTGGGGTTTGGGGCAGGGTGGAGGAAAAGGAACGACACAACACAGGATGTTACACGAGGGATCTGTAGTGCTATGTGCTTGATTTTAATCAGTCGGAGTAACATTGATTTCACAAGGTCATTACTTGGATTTTTGGGTAAATTTAGTCCCTACCTCTGAACGCACTAGGAATACACACCTCTGTTGTCTATCAGGTGTAATTCAGCTGCTTTCCCACATAATGTCATGTATCTCAACTCTTCCCAGTTACTGCTTGATACAATGCATGAGCTTGCATTCCTTTCCACCAAGAACACTCCAAACACTCACTGCAAGGAGGAGTCAGCAGGAGTGCTAAATGTGCTGTTGTTTACAATGGTGGCCACCACTGTACCTCGGGAGTTAAGAGCAATCCTTTAAACAAAGGCCATTCATAACTTCCAAGTTGTTAAGATTTGGTCAGTCTCTCATCAGTCTACCTGATATCCCTTTGGAGCTACATTTTGTGCAGGTGAAACACATGTTTACAGTAGGAGCCCTTCCCACATTTGCACTCCTGGAGTTGCCAGCTGTGATTTTTTTTATTTTTTTTTTTGTTATTTAAAGTCCAGCCAGTACTCAGAAAAGTCAGTGTTGTCATTAGCAGTTGTCCTAAACTGATTTTTCCCCTTCTGTGCCTTGCATGGCCACAAGTCTTCCACACTGCACACCATTTAAAACTCCCTACAGAAGTACTTCGTCTGCACCCTGTCACCATCTTCCAACACACTCAACTATCTCATTGCTTTCACAGTGTTTACCCCTACCTCTGTTCAACAGCTAGTATTACTCAGCTGCATATTTGGTATAAAATCAACAATGAAATCAATTAAGAAAAAAAAAACTTCGCTGATATTACCCAAACAAAAAATAAATAAAAATATATAAAGAGATCTTCAGCATTTTGAAACTAGGAATATTCCACAATTTTAAAAAATATTGGTTGGGGTATTTTTTACAATACCATACTAATTGGGAGTACATTTTTGTTCCTACATGGCAAACATTTCAATACATAAAAAAAAAAAAAAAAGCTGTTTATTGGTGATCAAAATATACTGCCTGCCCATTTGGACCTACCTCCAGCTGTTACACCAATGGGATAGTTTAACAGTGGCAGAAAGCCATCTCATCACAGCACTGACCTGCAAACTGACCCACCCAAGCTGTGCAGGCCTTGAAGCAGTGTGACCACACTTATAAAACATCACGTAATTCCCACCAAAGTTCTGACCATGGCCAAAACATGTGCCATACCCAAGCCCTGCTGGGTACCGATAACAGAACAGTCCACCTGAGGTCCCTGCAGCACCTTCAGCCTCCACTGAATCCCACACCAAATGGTATTTAATCTGACAAGGATACCTACAGAGCAACACTCCAAACTGCACATGGCTCAAGAGGCCATTAGCCTGAACTAGTTAAAACTAATTTATTTGGATAGCTGCCAGGAATCTAAATGGACATTTACCTAAACCCACTGCTTATGTTAAAGGGGTAGCTCACCATCTGAGAGGAGCTAGAATTTTAGCTAAATAGGTTTCAAACATAGTTGATTTAATTGGGAGGTGAAAGTGCTTTTAAAAGGCCAACAATCTCCTTACCAGCTGCTTCAGTTCACCATCCACAGTGGTAGGCAAACATTTGGGTTATTGCAAGAGTGACCTAACAATACTCATACTATTCACTTTTCTAGGATCAAAAGGGGAATTTAAAGAAAAGATGTTCTCCTTTTCAGCAATTCTAATTAATGTGTAAAATCACAAATAATTTGTCTGAATAAACATTGTAACTAACAGTTTGCCAGAAAAAGGTTGAAAAATAGACAGTGAGAGTAACAAACCTGTCTCTCAGACTGAAGAGAGTAGCAGAACATTTGTCTTAGGTTAATTATCCAAATTATTAGTGCATGCAAATGGCTTAAGTAAATATCAGAAGTTCTTTTACATGACATGAGTGTCAGTAACCTCCCTGATGTAGCATTGTGTTTGGTATTTTATAAAAGACATTTGTTCCACAGCTCAGAAGTCTGCTATTTGGTCTCAAATACACTTTTGAAAGGCACTGCAGAATTGGACAAGCTAAAGGAAAGTACTATATCCTATGATATTCAACAGTTTACCGAACAGTTTACCATTTTAGCCCATAACATTTTAGCAAGCAGATTGAAAAAAAGAACTGGAATTAATTCAAGTAATGATGACAGGCTAGGATTGTGTTTATATTTAAAAAAAGAAACAATTTCCTTAATAAAACTCACTGATTTGGAGAAGTCTCTGCTTTCTATAAATCTGTCCACACATTCAATATAGCACATCTTCAAAGTTTTAAAATGAGAGCAGTATTCACTTCTGTAAATTCTTCGTGTTCTTCCTACATCAGCTCTTCAGTAAGGGCAGTAGAGAGAAAGAAAATCATACTATTGAGTAGCAGATACTATAGAAACCATACTTTTAAAAACCCATGAACCAACAATAATACATTTCTCCAACAGCAGCTACATTGATATTACCATGCTGGTCAATCTTGCCTTACAGAAATAATAGAAAAGATACAACTAATGGAAACTAATTTTTTTTGTTTGGTTGGTTGGTTTTTTTTGGTGCTTACTTATTAATTGTGATGAGCAATTGTTAAAAAATACTATTTACTGTCTTTGGAAACAAACACGTTTAAATACTTTTTTTCATTAATATTCTTCTTACAAAATAACTACATTTCAACTCTGGGAGTATTTTTCATCCAGTCTCAAGTGGATACAAAAATGATTTGGAGAAAAAAACTAATCTGAATGCAGGTTGTTACAGATTATCCAAATATGTAGACACATTACCTTGGCCATAGTAACTGTATCTCAAGTTCAATTTGGCCCTCTGAGGCAGGGATTGACCTGATGACCTTCAGAGCTCCTCTCATTGTAAATCATGCTATGACTTTATGAATGAAAACTGAAAACACATGACAACACCTTTTTTTTTTTTTATTTAAAATTACTGGTTTTCTATTTATACCTCAATAGTGCCCTCTGCTGATGTCTATCCTGCTTGACTATTTGCATGGGAAAATTGCAAGGGTATGTTATGTGAATGTGTTAGCACTTTTCCTGTAAATGAAGGGAGGAAACAATTGCAGAATTTTCTTGTTATCTCATATTCAATCAGTACAGCAGGTTGAATGTGTAGGGTTAGGGCAGAGAATGGTAGTGCAGGTGAGTTTGGAAAGTCAGAGCAGGTCTCTTCTCTGACATGCCATGAAAATACAGGATACTTCACAGCAGACTTCAGAGCTACAGAACAACTGTATCCACAACACATGACAAGCTCCAGAAAGAACCGTCAGCCTTCCTTCCTACAACAATAGCAGGTTCATGCAGGTAACTCGAAGGACAAGATTAAAAAGGATATGGTGGAGAAACCACTCAAACCCCAAGTGATGAGAATTAGCAACCATTCATTGTCAGCAGCCTGACCTATAGTTTTACATATACAAAGCTGTGCAAGTGCTAGAGAAAAGAACTTAGTAAGCTTATTTTAATCTTTAGTAAAGAAAGGATTTTGGCATAATTTATTGTCATTACCCTTGTCAGGTTCAGCTTAGGAGGACAACATCAAGACTGCTTTTAAGATACTGTTAAAATGATGCATGTACAAAAAACCCAAACAAACCAGTACAATACAGCATAGAAAAGGACTTCTCCAAGCACTTGTCAGGATTATAACTGGCTATTTCAGAAGTTTCTCAGTTGTGTGAGAATTAAATTATATTAAAACTCTTATAAAGCTTTGCAAACAGAAGTAAAAGTTTTCCCTTAAAAATTTTCAGTCTACTTAAATTTAATTTCTAAGTAAAATTATTCTTTTTTTCCTTTTCTTACACTAATGCCCAAACTTTGAAGGGTCTTGCAGAAATATTTTGTCTTATTTTAGATGTATCATTGCTAAATTTGTGTGTTTTTTTCTTTTGTGCTTCTACAATCTCAATGGCCAGTAACAGTTCCTACTAAACAGACTGAATTCCCTAGTTAATCAGTAATAATAGCCTATTAGCAGTCACCATGACTGAACTTTTCTGAGGGGAAGTAATACAAGTATTTTCATACAAAAGTTAAGATATTAGGAAAAATGTTTGCAAAAGTGATATTAACAATCATGTATATGAATTCAAAGGATTTCACATCTCCTTTCTGGTGTATAAACATCTTTCATAAACAGCATCTGTTTACAAAGAACCAGACTGCTCTGTTTACATGTCCAGGGAAAATACAAATTACCCTAAGGAAAGGTAAAACCCCCACCTTTTTCTACGTATTCCTGAACAAGACATAACATCAAGGGAAATTCAGGCTAAATTTTCTGAAAAGCTCTAAGAGCAAAATGAAGCAATTAAGCAGATCACCACAAGGGTTGAAAGGCTTCCACCACTACAGTTTCAGACGGACTAATTCAGTATTGCATTCCTTATGTACAGCTTCTGCACAAAATGGCACAGCTGAATGAAGAAAGAAACCTGTTTTTTTAAGATTACATTAGAAAACACAATCACCCTTGTCACTCTTAAAAACAAGACTCAGTATCAGAAGTACATCTGACTAAAAATGTGAGAACCTGAGGCATATATACCTGTTCTTCCAGACTCAAGTCACGCAGCTGTCTACCAATTTTGCCTACAGGAGCTGCCTAGTTAGTTGCTTGAGTTGTGTTACCTTTGATTAACACAAGGGAATTTTGTCTAAACAATATTTAGTTATAAACTAGTTATAGGTGTTTCTCTTGCAAGTTTTGTGTTTTCAGCACATTACAAATTACTACACATTGACCCTTAAATTGCAAAATAACCTGCTAAGGTAGAGCTAAAAAGAGCCCCTCTTTACCCAGTGAGAAAATAATCAGGAGTAATTTGTGAAATTGCACCTTCCTTCATTGCAATGGTCTGATCTCTATGCATGCATAGTCACTTGACTGATATAAATAAACTTTTACTCATACTTGCAGAGGCAACATAGTTCTGGGAGTTTCTTTACTGGCTTCTCAATCAACAGAATTCTTGACTGAGTTCCAGCAGTAGCAGTGATGTGCAAGCTGGAAAAAAACACAACTTGACTTTATATCCCGGGCTGAGCTTGCAGATAGAAACAGTTTTATTTATAAACATACTGCATCATGGATGGCAATTCCAGCAGCAGAGGACTACAAGGCACTAACAGCACCAGACTGCTTTTTGGCAAATGAAATCAGCTCAGAACTCCAGGCAGACATCCATATGCATATGAGACAAATTTAATTCCTTACACTATTCAGTCTTACATGAATGATGATATTGTTCTATTAATGTGCAAACCCAAGAATTTGCAGCAGCTCAGACAACAGTATTTCTAGTGCAGCAGATTGCTCCTGCTGTGAACTGTAGCCCTGATTCTATTAACAACATGGGTTGAGAATTCTAAGTCTAGTATGTCCTGGTATAACCACCCTGCCTTATCAGGGAATACCAGTTTTAAAAGATGCCATGAGACAAGGGAAGGAATGCCTGAAAATTGACAACTGTACATTTTTCTGCTTTCTAATAGTTATTACCTGGTCCTGGGAAGTTACACTTAACAGGTACTCCTCCAGTTAAATTACTTTTAAACAAATAGTTATCTGCTTGCTACAACTTGAGAAGTTGAGCAAGAATGTATACTCAGAGCAATACATGGAAATCGGTTCCAAATTATCGAGTGAACCAGTGCTTCGAATACCTCCTTGCATCCTAAAATAACATTTGCTTCTGGCTGATAACATTTACTGGTTCTTTTCCAACGTGAGGCCTTAATTCAAGAAGATAGCTGGGCTTATGCATAGTCAAGGATCAATGGCTCTACTTGCATGGATCAAGTTAATTGTAAACTTAAGTTACATGTTGATAGGAGATATGAAAACAGGCTTCAAGTATGGCATCCATCCACATCACTTCTCAAATCTCTGAACAAAATGTCCCTGGTCTTCCAAGAAGAATGTGGATATAAACACATCAAGTGCTGGACAGAAACACAGAACAGACATTTCTTAAATAAATGAATAGCTAGATACGCATCGGGCTATTACACTGGAGTTTTAAAGTAATCTGATCTATGTTTTTCATCCACAATATAAGATGATAAAAAATAAGGTGTTTTGCATTATGAATAGGAAGATGCCTGTTAAGACATGACATAGAATTACTGGCATAAAGGTCAAGTTTTAAAAGTGCATTTTTTTCTCCTGGGATGAAATAAATTACAGATAATATACCCATTTTACGACCAGTAATTAGATCCAGTAGAATAATAGTTTCCATCTTGAGTGGGGAAAAAAAATCAGAATTCCTATTTTTGTTTCCCACACAAAGATTTATTTTCTTTTCCCTGGGACCAAAAGTTATTACTTGTGTCCAACAAAAATTAATGACTTCTATCTAAAAAGTAAGAGATGTTTATGAAAATCGAGGGGGGAGAGCAAAATTATAAGTTAATACACTGATGAGAACATAAAGTAAACCTTAATGTTTACAGCATCTCTGATAATTAATGCTGTGTTTATGAGTAAGTATTAGTCAACCTGTAGCTATGTATTCTAGCAGTGCTTCTACTGAGGTCAAAGAAAGCATCCATGAAATCTAAATTCATTAATATGTAAATAGACAGAAGAGCTAGGTTACTTAGAGTTTATTATTTTAAATGTATACATAATGTATTGTATAGTATAGTATAAAATATATTAGACAGTATATTTGATGAACACATGTGTAAGGAAGGTGAAATATATATGTCTGTGTACCTATACTGTATTTTGAAATATAAGTATTTATTTTGCCATTCCTCATTAAAAAAAAGATCCTGGTTATGGA
>VXBX01008036.1:889640-937056 GCA_013400415.1 Scytalopus superciliaris
TGGAAATCTCGTAGGAGTTTTAAAGCGCCGTGAGGGGGGCGCTGCCTGAGGGGAGCCGCCAGGTAAACCCATGGGACCCCGCAGCGCGGGCGCGCCTGCAGACAAACACCCAGCATGGCTTTTGTACGGATGTATATACATCCAACGCTCTGTATATAAGCATTTCTGTGGGCAGGGGCGTGACTTGCACCTACGAACAGCCCCGGGGGCGGGCCCGGCTCCGCTCCCGNCTGCCCCCCTCGCAGCGCTGCCCCCCTCGCAGCGCTGCCCCCCTCGCAGCGCTGCCCCGGGGGCCGTGTCGCTGCTCTCCCCGAGTTGCCGGGTGTGTGTCCAGCGAAATTCTCCCCGTAGTTTGTCCTGTCGGGTCTGTCTGACCCCACTGTTGGTGGACAGCTTGGTGTTGCTCAGCCCGGCGGGTCCCCCGTGTGAAGTTGTTTCAGCGTGGGTTTAGGCACTTACTTAACTTTTCTGTGTTTAGGGTAGGCTGTCGCAAGCCGAGGTTAAAAAGATTTAGAAGTGTTTGGAAATTTGCAGGGTGTTATCAAGTTTGAAGTGAAATCATTCCATAGCAGATACTAAATTAATAGTGTAGCTAAGTAAGGTATTGAAACGTACTGCTTACAGGTTGAAGAATATTCCCTGTGAACATCTGTAGCCATACTATATCTATATATACACACACACACACACACACACACACACACGTGTATATATAGGTATACATATATATACATAGATATATATACACACACATATATGTATATATATCATACATATATATATACGGAAACATTTCCATATGACTGCCCTTTAGTTTTTAAGCCTCACGAAGGTACTTCACTCGGTGGACTTTACATGTTGGAGGGCTTTTTTTCTTCTTCCGTGACAGAAGTTTCTGTCTAAGGTGCTGACATGAATAGTTGATCGTGGTGCTGCTGTTCAAGTTGTGCTTAGGACTACTTAGATCCTGAAGCTCTGAATTAATCCCTAAAGATTGCTATAAAATACTTTTCCCCTCTCCTGCTGTTTTTTTTTAAATTTATTTCCATATTTTTTGCTGAGTTGGTAATACCTATTTCTCATTAATAACTATTTTAGTTTGTGGATTAGGGTTGTCCAGATTTAAAAACGTTGTTATCTGTTCAAACAGAAGATACTGCACAAGACAAAACTAAAATTAACAAGAGTATCAGAAATATTTTTGCTGGGACTCTAAAGTCTTGCACAGGCAAAGCTATAAGCCTTTATAAACTGGATTGCTCTAATTCAGCCTAGAGAGAAGGAATCCCTGCATTGGTAATCAGGGAACAAGCCTGGGTACAACAACTGCACCTCTTCATAGATGACTAATACTGAAGGTAGCGTGACTGAGCAGCAGGTGAACTGACAGGCAGTTAAGTCATGTTCCCAAATACCCCACCTGGATAGTATCTGTTCCTTTTTCCTCATTTTTTGTATCAGAAGAGTAGGTTAGCATGGAAAGGTAATCTTGCAAAATAATACTTGCACAATGAAAAGTGGTTAATATAATTTACTGATGATGGCTGCAGTTGTGAATGTTCAGAAATTTAGCCATATCGATAGTGTTGGGCATTAAGAGGACTTTACAAAATTTCAGAACTCTGAGATAAGTCTTAGGTATTGTTTCTCTAACATCTGATGACTTGGAAGATTCTGGCCCTGTCCTAGATCTTTTTATTAGCTGCAGGAAAAGGTTTACAAATTCAACAGTGTGCAGTCAAGTTGGTTATTAGTTGAACTGTAAAAATTCTGAGCCTGAAGTCCATAGTGCAAGAAGTTAGTATTTCTGCTTATTCTCCCTGACTGGGATTCCAAACATTGGGTTGTCTTTTCTCTGATACTTCTGAGAGGTCACTGATTTTGTCTTCTACAGAATACCATACATGATCTCTTCTTTCTTTGTCCATAACCTTGTTTAAACACAAGTAATATTTTACACTGTGTGCTCTGAAATGTCCAGCTTCCTTTAAACTCGGCAATAGATAACATTGTTAATGCTTTGTGAAAGGATTATCTGTGTTGTTTGGTTCTAGGTTATCGAGCTTGACTTCGATCAGTTGCCGGAGGGTGATGAAGTTATAAGTATACTGAAACAGGAACACACCCAGCTGCACATATGGATTGCCTTAGCGGTTAGTATATATACAGATTGTATATTTAAGTATTATAGTCACATAACTGAATAATAATTTCCACTTCCTTACTTTTATGGCCAGTGATAACTGAATTCTGAACAGAAACTTAATGGGGTCATCCAGTCATTGATTCTAGGCCAGATATTCCTGATTTGACATATGCATATTAAGATCCTAATTTCATCTTTTTTCATGAAGGCAGTGCTGCTTGAGGCTTGCTTTCTAAGTGGTTTTTTTTTCCCCTCAATCCATAGTTTTCCTGGTTTGTGCCTTCGGTTATGCACTTCATAAAAAAGGAGGGGGCACCATCTATGCTATCGAAGGTGTGGTGAAATGTACCAAAACACAAAGAAGTTCAGAGGAAAACCAGTTGGGTCTCTATTATAAATAGCTCAAAACTTTGTCTTTTAAGGTGATGAGACACTAGAACAGGTTGCCCAGAGAAGCTGTGGATGTCCCATCCCTGGAAGTGTTCAGGGCCAGGTTGGATAGAACTCTGAACAACTTGGTCTACTGAAAGATGCCCCTGCCCATGGTAGAGGGGTTGAAAGTAGTTGATCATTAAGATTTCTTCCAGCCCAAACCATTCTATGACATTAGATTCTGTCATTAATATGTCAGAAAAATATTTGTCATTATCATGCCTTTTTTCTGATTATCCCTATGTTTATATCTGTTTTACCCCTACGTACTGGAAAAAGAATGTGTGTGACACCTAAAGCATCCACTTGATACATGCTTGTTGGGGTAGTGTTGTCTGTTAAAACTATGTGTTTTATAGCTGGAATACTACAAACAAGGGAAGACAGAAGACTTTGTGAAGCTGTTGGAAGCTGCACGCATAGATGGCAACTTGGACTACAGAGACCACGAAAAAGATCAGATGACATGTCTGGACACTCTGGCAGCATACTATGTACAGCAGGCTCGGAAGGAGAAGAACAAAGACAACAAGAAGGAGCTCATCACACAGGCTACCTTGCTGTACACTATGGCTGACAAAATCATCATGTACGATCAGGTAAAGCAAAAATCTGCTTCAAAATCCATATTTATAAATTATTTAGTTATCGTAAAGAAAGCAAGTATTGATTCACTAAAGAGAAGATAGAAACTGCTCAGACTTTAGTCTTAGTTTAGTGCATGTAAGTATCTAAAATTTCTGTGGTGCCACGAGGAATGATTACCTTGGCACACCTGATAGAACTGCTTCAGTCAACTTTTGGGGGTTGGGAAAGATGAATTGATTGTTACACTCTTGCTTAATAATGTGTGAACTTCAAGATCCTTTTGGTTTTATTTTTCTCCTAATGTAAGAAATAAATTAATCATAGAAAGCATTATAGTATAGCTGGTTAATCTTTCCTGTAGTCCAAACTTCATATTTTACAAAGATAAATTTATCTAAATTTTTTTTTCTTGTTTAGAATCACTTGTTGGGAAGAGCCTGCTTTTGTCTGCTTGAAGGTGATAAGATGGACCAAGCTGATGCACAATTCCACTTCGTGCTCAACCAGTCTCCAAATAATATTCCTGCCCTTCTCGGTATGAGTTCATGGATATCTGTAAAAACCTGGTCTTTGGAGATGAGTTTTGAAATTAACTACTTGCTTCAAGGGGGTGCATATGTGAATCGAAGAATATGATCAAGAGGTGACCAGAGACTACTTTAAACTTGGGAAGTATGCATAGGTGGAAGAGCTAGGAAAGTCATACACTTCCCTGCTGATGCCAGTGAAGCTGTGCACTTTGTCGAAGGTGAAGGTTCTACTAGTGAGGGGTCAGCAGGCTGTTACAGTTGTAATTTAAATGTTCACTAGTCTTAGTAAGTATCTTTCCTCTGGACTGGAAGGAATTAATTTTCTGCAAAAAAATGTGAAAATGTAAATTTAATGTGTTCCCATGTTTGATTTTTTTTCATATACTTGACATCATCAAAGATAATAAAAGTTGTCTGAATTTTCTGCTAGTTTTTAACTTTAACTTTTGAAAATTGGCACAAGTTTACCAAATACTAGATGAGCTTCTAACTGCTTTGTTTTTATTTCTGATTTACTTGTAACAGGTAAAGCATGCATTTCTTTCAACAAGAAAGATTATAGAGGAGCCCTTGCCTACTACAAGAAAGCACTGCGTACCAATCCAGGTTGCCCAGGTAAGGCAGAAAGTATTTGCTACTGGGAGTATTTTCTCTGCTTGCAAACTTACTCAGATCTTCCTAATTCAAATTCAAAGGGCATTTTTGCGGTCTGTATCTGTCAAAAGAACCCCGACCCTCATTGTAGAGGAGCTTGGGTGTTCATTTACTTTAAGTATTTATTAACTTTTAGAGAAGGAAATTGTGTTAGGAAAATACTATTTTTTTTTCTAAGTATTACTTTTTAAAGAGGTAATGAGAAAGAAATTAGAAAATGAGAAGCTGAATGTAAGAGAAATTGAAGGGGGAGGGAGGGAACTGTTAAGACTGTTGAATTTATTTGTCTGTGAATTCTTGAAATAAGGATTCAGAAATGATGTATCAATAATGAAACAAGGCATGAAAAATAGAATTCTATCTTTAGTGCATGATGTGAGTTTTTCTGCTGTTGTACTTTCCTTATGCAAAATTCTGGGAAAGCAGTGGGTAACAGCTGTAAAAGTGAACATGTGGTTTAGATGTATTACTTCAAGGTATTTACATTAGGTTCATGAGTACTTGAAAGTCTCTTGAGAGATATGCTATACTTTGCCATCACCTTTCTGAAAAAGGATTTGTTACCAAGTTGACGTGTGTTCTATAGCCTGCTTTAGCATAAGAATCATTGCTGCAAAGTGTTTTTAGAAATGCAAGCCTTACTTTTCAACAAACATCTTCACTCCCCTTTTTAACACAGACACAGATTTGAAATTGCTTTTTATGTATGTCTCTGTATTCAATTGCAAGCAGTCTGAAAGGGCAGTAGGATGTGAATTTTCTGTATTAGACCGTCTGTACATAGTCATGGAAGTAGAAGGTGATAAACAGCATTTTTGTTAGCAGTGAATCTGTTGGTCATTTGGGGAGAAATGTCAACTAACTTGTTATTTTTCTGTGTTATTTGAAGGCCTTGGGGTGAACTTAACCTGCCTAAGAAATTTCCAGCCTTTTCCTCTGGCAAATTTTTAGTGCTTTTCTGTATTGGGTTTTAATACATTTCCATAAAAGTAGTTTTTTTATTTGTTTAGTATCCAAGTCTTGGGGAGATACACCCCAGAACACTGGTGTATGACGAAATAAGGTCTTATGAATATATTCAAGTTAGTTTTGTGCCCAAGCATGGGAGGCTGCCTTTAAAAACTGCAAATATTTATATGGCTTCATAGGTTTTTAAAATTCTACTTTCACTTTGTTCGATGTCCAGATTGTAAAAAAAAGTCACAAATTTGAAACTTTGGGTGTCTGACTGGTGTCATCTTGCTCCCTAGCCGAGGTTCGGTTAGGAATGGGCCACTGCTTTGTGAAGCTGAACAAGCTGGAAAAAGCTCGCTTGGCGTTCAGCAGGGCCCTGGAACTGAACTCCAAATGCGTGGGGGCTTTGGTTGGACTGGCTGTTCTGGAACTCAATAATAAGGAGGTGGGTCTGACTTAGCAAGAATCCATGCTCAGGTCACTTTCTTCTTAGCTGAAAAAGCAAAGTTTTTTTTTCCTTTGAGGGGTAGTCTGCTTTTTTTAATTGGTAGTAACTTCTGTGGTTAAATGATTTTTAAATCTGTGCTGCTATTGAATGATATTATAGATATGTACTTGTGATGTGAGCAGCACGTTCTGAACAGCTTTCTTCTGTTGCTAGAAATCTTCACATCTCTTATTTATATGAGTGTTAGCTACAGAAAAACAGTGCTAGGGTAACTATTTTAATTAAAATAATAAAAATCCATGGTGAGATATGTGAAGGAAGGTCAAGGTAAGAGATGTATTCTCAGGAGATTAAGCTGAATTTACTTTTTTCTGTGAGCTCAGTATGTTTTTGTCAGAATTCCTGCAGCAGCCTAGACTGAAGAGTAAGTTTGAAGTTGTTAATAAGATACAGCTATTGAGGTCCTGCTGATACCTGTCAATGTTTCATTTAGGCTGATTCCATCAAGAATGGTGTTCAACTCCTCTCTAGGGCTTACACGATAGACCCCAGTAATCCAATGGTGTTGAATCACCTGGCTAATCACTTCTTTTTCAAAAAGGTAAGAGATCTGTGAAATTTTACAGTTAAATATTTGTTAACCTCTGAACAACAAGAATTCCAGTGTTAGATTCAATCTCATTTCAGTGGTGCCTGGTATGGAATTGTTAATCTAGATGGACAAGTGTAAAGTTTTTTGACCTGAATTTTGTATAAATCTTTCTCAAGAAAAGCAAGAAAAGGTACACTTACTTTTTAAGACAAGATCATCCTTGTGTCCTGAAGGATTTTTGTTGTTTGGGATTTTATTTTTTTTTTGGTTGGTTAATTGGGTTGGGGTTGGTTGATTGGTTTTTTTCCCCCTCCCCACTCTTCCATGCTTTAGAATATGAATTAGAGAAAAGAACAGTAACAGCTAAAAGTGAAGGCTATCAAATTTCATTTAACTTCCTATTTTTCAGGACTATGGCAAAGTACAGCACTTGGCTCTTCATGCTTTCCATAATACAGAAGTGGAAGCAATGCAGGCAGAGAGCTGTTACCAGCTGGCGAGGTCTTTTCATGTTCAGGTAGGGCAGTTTTTTAAAAGCCCCCTTTGAGCTTACACTTAAAAAAAAATCTATGTTATAAAAGTTCATACAAAGGTTACCTTTAAAATCGCTAACTGTTCTTCATTTAATTCTTTTTAATTAGGAAGATTATGATCAAGCTTTCCAGTACTACTACCAGGCCACTCAGTTTGCCTCATCTTCTTTTGTACTTCCATTTTTTGGATTGGGTCAAATGTACATTTATCGAGGGGACAAAGAGAATGCATCACAATGCTTTGAAAAAGTTTTGAAAGCCTATCCTAACAACTATGAGACTATGAAAATCCTTGGATCCCTTTATGCAGCTTCAGAAGACCAGGAGAAACGGGATATTGCAAAGGTGAGTTTTGCTTCCTCCAGCATTGTACTTTACATGCAAGAGTCAAACTTGAAAACAGACCCAAAATCAGACTGTTCTTTAAGCTGAATAAAACTCGGGGCTGGTTGACTGCAGATATGGAATATTTCATAGGGGCTGTCATGAGAGATCCTACTGTCTATGAAGAGCCAAAACTTCTGGACTGAACTGAGCCTCTACAGACTAGCTAAAGTGTGTCCAGGAATTTAGAGGAGCCCTAGCCTCATGTTTGGTATTATGCTATTGGTACAAATAGAACTTAGTACTGTGAAAAGGGCAGAATTCTTCCCATACATGTTAAAATTCTCTGAAGATAAAGTTAGCTTGTGATTTCCTGAAGACAGGAAGTTAGCTGGTGATTTCCAGAAAACACTTGTCTTGACTTATCTGGAAGAGTGGCTGTGCTTTTTGTAAATGAAAGGTATTTTAAATGTAATGTTTGGTAAATAAATGCAAAAAATACTAGACATCACTTCTGTAGCTTCTCATGTTGTTGTCATAGTTTCTGCTTTTCTAAAACTTGAAGCAGGTGTTCCATTTACAGAAAAACAGAATAATGAAGGAAGGAAACTAATGCAGGGGGTTTTGTGGCCAAATTGTGCAGCTGTTTAGGATGTTTTCTTCTGCAGTATGGTATATCTTTCTAGTGTTAAGGTTAATGCCATGACTCTTTCTTTTGAGTTCATTTCCATTCATTTAAACTGGTAGTGTTTACAAAGTGGTGTAATTATTTTCTGCTGTCTTTTAGGGACATTTAAAGAAAGTCACAGAACAATACCCTGATGATGTAGAGGCATGGATTGAGCTAGCCCAGATTCTGGAACAGACTGATATACAGGTATTATTAATAAACATTGATGAGTTACACATGTGCTTTTCATAAGAGCACATAGAGCTCATTCTCTTATTTCCTTCATCCACTTTCTCTCCCTTTGCACAGGGAGCCCTCTCGGCCTACGGAACAGCCACACGCATTCTGCAAGAGAAAGTACAGGCTGATGTCCCCCCAGAGATACTGAATAATGTGGGTGCTCTGCACTTCAGGCTGGGAAACCTTGGAGAAGCGAAGGTATGTAGTTACTCAAAGCTTGAATTGAGTTTCTTGCTCACCCAGAAGGTTTCCTTTAAGAAAAGTGTGTCACTCCTCTTTTCTTTTTATATTTTAGAAATACTTTTTGGCGTCACTGGATCGTGCAAAAGCAGAAGCTGAGCATGATGAGCACTACTACAATGCTATCTCCGTAACAACGTCCTACAACCTTGCCAGACTCTATGAGGCCATGTGTGAATTTCATGAAGCAGAAAAGCTGTATAAAAACATTTTAAGAGAACATCCTAATTACGTTGATTGTAAGACACACTTGGTATTTTAGTTCCACAGTTGTCCTTATAACACCAAAAATCTTCTTGTTTAGTGTCTTCTGGTCTCCTTATATCTATATTCCCTTCTTTTCATGGTAGTTTTGGAGCCTGCTTACCTACCTGCTATTTTCATTACTGGTTTGTTTTTTATTTATTTTAAGGCTTGTATAATCCCTATAGTCCAATCTCCAGCCTTAAGCCTTCTGATCACTGGTAGATCATACTGTACTCCAAAAATCTAGCAAGTTAGCTGCTCTAGACTTACGTGCCCTTGCCCACTTGCTCCCCACCTCCACTAAAGCTGTAGCACCTCAGCACTTGGGTGCAGTTAAGGCCATTCACTTGATATACCCAGGCTTTGCAACTCTACCAGCGTGGGTGGAAATAGAGACCCTTATTGGACATTAGCCTTCCTCCAGAGAAGAAGAGGGCTGTTGAGAGTATTAGCACAGCTTCTATGGCATATCCTGCTTTTCCTCCCCACTCTGCTCTTTCTCTTGCTCCAAGTAGCTGACCTGTGGTGTTTGGCACAAGCTGCAACACATGGCATTCCCAAACCTTGTCCAAATCCTTTTCTCTGCTTGTTTTCCATTGTCATCTGCTGATCCCCTTCCCAAAGCTTATGGAGATGGGAGAGCTATTGAAAGTGGAGGGAGGAGAATTATGTATCTGATGGATCCTTCTTTCTTTGCGTTTTTTCAGTTGTCTTTAACTTACAAAATCAATTTAAACCATTTACATTACTTTAACTATTGTAAACCTGCAATTTCTGTATCACCATTGTGGATGGATATTCCTCTTCATGTGGCGTGTCTCATTTTGAATGGAATATGAAAGGTGTCTTAGTGTTTGCTGCCCTTAGCCCATTAAGAAAAAGACTGCTTTTGAAATTTTGAAATACTTCCATGTTCAAGATGACTTTAACCTGTTCCCTGATTTTTATTTGCTATTTTTATTTTTAGGCTACTTGCGCTTGGGAGCTATGGCTAGGGATAAAGGAAATTTTTATGAGGCTTCTGATTGGTTTAAAGAAGCACTTCAAATAAATCAGGTTTGTAATCCTGTAACTGTTTAGACACTTGAAATACTTAGTTAACTTAAAATTTGATTTTTCTTTTGTTGTGTTCTTATTCGGTTTGCTCACACAAACTAGGGGAAGAAGAGAAAAAGACCATAACCTGCTCTCTGTGTGGGTTGTTTGCTCTTTTGTTTTTTAATATGGAATTCTATTTAAGAAAAATAGCACTTTAGACTTGGGAAAGTAATCTTGCAAAGGAAAACAGTGCTTTTGAAACTTACAGTGAATTTTTGTTTAGGACCATCCGGATGCTTGGTCTCTGATTGGCAATCTTCATTTGGCTAAACAAGAGTGGGGTCCAGGACAGAAGAAATTTGAAAGAATATTGAAACAGCCCTCCACACAAAATGATACTTATTCCATGCTGGCTCTTGGCAATGTCTGGTTGCAGACTCTACATCAACCCACAAGAGACAGAGAAAAGGTAATGGGCACATGTCTGCACTCTGCGAGTTTTGGTTTTGTTTTTTTTGGGATGCTGTTAGCTATTCAGAGCCTTTTCTTGATGCCTGTTTGGCATCTTATAGTCCATGTAACTTCTGAGCAGATCTTTTAATTCCCCTTTGTAAAAGCGAGTGATCAGTTGGGGTGTTTCTGTCTGCAGGAGAAACGCCATCAGGACCGTGCGTTAGCGATCTACAAGCAAGTACTCCGAAATGATCCAAAGAATTTGTATGCTGCTAATGGCATAGGTGAATATTAGACTCTAGTTTTCCTTCAGAGGTGATCATATTCTTATGTTTCATGCCTTAGGATATAATTGAATTTTTGGGGCCTGAGCACTGTGTAGGGGAGCACAGGAAATGGCAATGTGTCAGGTTTTTTGTGGGGAACTTCACTCAGGCAGTATTTAAATTTCTTTGGTAGGAGTACATAGTACATGAACCTGGAAGCTTACACTGTATATATTGCTTTCCTCTTAGGAGCTGTCTTGGCACATAAAGGATATTTCCGTGAAGCTCGTGATGTGTTTGCCCAAGTGAGGGAAGCAACAGCAGATATCAGTGATGTGTGGCTGAATTTGGCACATATCTATGTGGAGCAGAAACAGTACATCAGTGCTGTGCAGATGGTAACATCTCCAAACTGAACTACCTAATCTCTTGGGTTAGATGACTTCTGGATGTTTCTCTGTTGACATTGCAGCTGAGAAAGTTTCTGATCAATATCTTAACAAGTTCTAGATACATTTCTAGCATGCTGTTGGCTGTCAAGTCTAGATTTAAAAACAAACTGCCAAATGCAGGTAAGGGGTAACAAAGCATTTACCAACTTTTACTTTTTTTTTTTTGGTAGCAGAGTTAAAACGATTGGGAATTTTGGTTTTTGGAATTAATTATTAGTCAGAGGTTTTCAGTCAGTGTAGTTACTGTAAGCAATTTACATTCAGATGTTACTGAAGTAAGCAAATACAATTTGCTGCTGTGACTTTTTAAAAAGCAACAGTTCTTATTTTTGTTCTTGCAAATGATTGCATGAAGAACAATGAGAGCTGTCTGAAAAGCTGACTGTGCCATAATTTTACTCACCACTGTTAACATCCCAAGGTAGTTCATGTTGGAAGAAATCTGTTGAGGTCAGCTAGTTTGCCCTGCTCCAGCAAGCAAACTTTCAAGTATCGACCTATTCTAACTAAATTGACTCAATTAGTTGATCAAAAGCATATAAAAAAACCCCAGCATGTGTTGGACAGGATAGAAGCTCAGAACAAGCTTAACGTCATTCAGATTGAGTCCACATAGAGGCTTGAAAATGCTTAATTCAGAGCTATTCTGAAGCTTTTTGTGATGCTTAATAAGGAAGCTTTACTGGGCCTTTCTTACCTGATCAAGACCTCAGTAGTCACTGTCCTCCAGTGAACTGCTGTTAACAAGCTTGAACATATTAATAAGCTGGTGAACATGACCACATTCATTCTGTTGTGGTTGAATTGGGTCTCCTGTTTTTTTAACGCTTTGTCTATTTTTTTCTTTTTTTGACAAAAAGCTTAACAAAAATCTAATTTTAGCAATTGTTCTGCAGTGAATTACAGTGGGAAACTGGGTGTCACTCACCTTTAGATTTGAGAGAAAATATTACTTCACTCATTTGCTAATATATTTAAGAAAAGGTGTTACTAGGAATGTGTTTATTTACTGAGGTGTTTTATTGTTCCCTGGGTTCTGCTATGCAGTCACAGTCTGAAATACATGACACTGGACTCAAAGGGAGACGAATTGAATTTGCTAGCCTAGCTTACTGCAGCCATGACAATTACCGTAGTGAGTTCTCCACCCTAAAGCATACAAATCCGAGGCAGACTTAAGCTAAGTACAAAATCTTTGGTGCTCAAGGTGAGTGAAAACTGGGTGCTCACAACATGGCGGGATCCAAGAGCAGCCGCTTCAGGCACTACAGTTCAGGGCCAGTTTCGGCAGCTGAGCTGGAAATAGAAGTAGCTTTGTATTCCTTGCCATTTTGGAGGTTTAGAAAGGCTGAATGATTGCTTGAGAAATGAGTATGTCAAACAGAAGGTGCGCATTAAGCAGGTTAAGGTTAAGTTTGGCAACTGTTAGAACCTTTAATTCTAGGCACACAAAACCTACAGTAACAAGTCATCTACGCTTTAGAGCAACTACTATCCCTTGGTGTGCCAAGTTCCTCAGCGACATGGGCAGAACAAATTTAATGTTATCTGAAACGTGGACTTTTAAAAAACTAACTGCATCAGATATTAGATAAATTTCAACTTGTAAAATATCTTATATGAATAGAGAAAACAGATCTTTTATTCCCCTCTCCATCCTGTGGAAATTATTTGAGTGGTCTTAAAATGAGTTGAATGGGTCGGACTTTGTTACAACATGCTACTTGGAAAGTATTCTTTTGTATTTTAAGACCTATAGAGCCTCCTGGGCTGCCACTTTCTAGGAAAGAGGGGTACTTGCTATGGAACAGGAGAAAGCAAAAGGCATATTAGCAGTAATGCTTTTTGGGAACAGAGACGTTTTCTGGAGTTAGCTAACCAAAGTAACAGACCACTGTCACCTCTTACAGTGACTTCTTTTTTTTCCATTGCAGTATGAAAACTGCCTCAGAAAGTTCTATAAGCATCAAAATACTGAAGTATTGTTATATTTGGCCCGGGCGCTCTTCAAATGTGGCAAATTACAGGAATGCAAACAAACTTTGCTAAAGGTATGGATATAGAACATCATATATTACCAAATAAATTACCATAAGTTGATAGGTCTGTATCTTTAAATTCAGAGGTCTGTGATTGAAGTGATGGTGCTTATTCTCTGTTTGTCATTTCAGTCCACCTCTGTATCACACTGTAGCTTACCTTAACATGCTTTCTTGCAGGCCAGGCACGTAGCACCAAGTGATACAGTCCTCATGTTTAATGTGGCTTTAGTGCTACAAAGGCTGGCTACCTCGGTCCTGAAAGATGAGAAAAGCAATCTGAAGGAAGTGCTTAATGCTGTGAAAGAACTGGAGCTTGCCCACAGGTAAAGGTCATTTGTTTCTAATCACTACAATCTATTTTGTTAATCAGGTTAGAAGAGCAATCATCTATTGTTGGAGGAGAGAAGAGAAATTAGCTGTGGAAAGCAGCACAGATCTGTGCTAAGAACTGTTTGCTGTGTTTGTATGGACTCTTGCTATGTTAAGGACTGTTTTGCAGTTTGAAATCTGTACGAAGTTTGAGGATTTTATCATTCTCTTTATTTCACTGTGTGTCCCTGCTGGAAGTTTCTATCCCTCATGCTGTATAACCCATCCCTGATTGGTCCGTGTCTGCAGCACTGTACCATTCCCTTGCATGGTATCACCTGGCTCTCTGTTCCAGTTTTGAAGAATCTTGCCTTGTATGGCTGGGTCTGCCCCAGACCCTTCCCAGAAACCTTCCCAGGGTGCTCCTGGGGTCAGGACCCAGCCCCCCGACCCTATTTAAGTTGTAGTGTTTTGAATAAAGCTCGCTCTTCCTCGTGCTCGCCTGGGCAGCATCAACCTCACTCCCCGGAGTGGGTCCCTTTCTTTCCCTCCCCAACCTTCCCCTCAGGGCCGCAATCTATGAAGCACTGTGAGTAATTCCAGCATTTCTAGTAGGAAAACAAAAGATTGGGCCTGACAAAACTGTATATTCAGACTTTGTTCCAGAGCCTGTTTTGCTTGACCAGGTGCCAGTATGTATTTCTCAATAGGTTTTGTTATTGCTATGATCAAAATGCCCTTCTTGCTGGAAATGCACAGTTGAAAAATATGTTGAAAACTATTCTATGACTTTAATACTTTTTTATGACTTCTTTCAAAGCAAACTATAAGGCTTAAAAGCAAATCTGTTTATATTGTATAAGCCTAGTTAATGCCTGGCTGTCCCTGAAAACTAGTTTCGCCCTCCTGTTGGCAAGTAAAGCCTAAGTACTGTCATGATTCAAGAACAAAAGCAGTTTAAGTGCATTTCAGATATTTTACTTCTGTCTAAAGAATTTTGGGCAGATATCAAAGTGATTAATCTGATCCAGTTGTCACCATCCCTGAACAGAGCTTTCAACCATTGGTTGTGCTCCTAGGTGTTGCTGGGTTAGCTGGTTCATGCTTTATGCATTCCTAGCTCTGCTTTTATGTCAAGGATACAAATTCTAACTTAAATTTAGTGAGAAGCTTGCTATGTATTGTCTTGAAGTTGCATGAATTTATTTTTACCTATTAACTAAAACTTTTTGTAAAAGCGCTCTCCATAGTCTAGAACTTGAGCAAGGAATTATTTCATTCATATGCACAAGAAACTGAGTTCAGTGTAGCACCAAACATGTAATTTAAAATGTCTCTGAGGGCATATGGGCAGAAACTGTGGCAACCTTGAAAGTTAGAAAGTTATTCTCCTGTAAATGAATTGGAGAAACTTCTCAAAGCACCGATCCTCACAGCTTACTGATCTGCTCGGGAGTTTATTGTGTTTGCAAGGGCCTGGCCACTGGGTCAAGGGGGCTGTTCTGAAAGGGTTTTAAAAAAATGAGTTTTCCTTCCTTTTCTTACGCTGAATTCAAGCATGTAAGCTGTGACAGATAAGGAATAAATCTATTTGGGTCGGCAATGTACTTATTAGTAGGAGCCAGCAAATGAATTCTTACAACTCTCTTTAGAATTTTTCTTCTCTAGAGTTCTTTTCAAGGGTTTTAAATTTGGAGAACTTTGAGTGTACTTTTTATCTGTTGTATTTAAAGGGGCTGGCACAGAGGAAATTGGTGAGGTTTCATCATCTGTTGAGTTCTACAGCTTTGTAATTCACCAGTAAATGCTTTTGGTTTAAGGCAAAATTGCAATAAATATGTAAGTAATGCCATATTTGCTAAGTTTTGTTTGTTGTTTTTCTTTCTCCAGGTACTTCAGTTACTTGAGTAAAGTCGGTGATAAGATGAGATTTGACTTGGCACTTGCTGCTACAGAAGCCAGGTAAAAAACCAAAACCAGAAACAAATCCTCCATTCAGATACCAAGTGGAATATTTTTGCCTTGTTTTTTTGTATTAAAACTAGATTCCCAAATTTCAACTGATGGTTTCTTAGAACAGTAGAAATACAAATGGCAGAGCCACTCCCTATTACTGTTTCATTCCTTTCCTGTCTTTGCTTCCCAACATTTTTGTGGAGTCTAAAACGCCCAACATGTGATGTCTGCCCATTAGCTGGAGCCTGCAAGCTTTAGGTGTTTTAGTGGCAGATTTTCCATCAATGAGTGCAGTGACATTTATTTAAACATCTCTGCCTCATACTGTTTTGACTCTGAACATAATCTAACAACAAGTTTCTTTCATGTAGACTTTTTGAGGTAGTTCATGTCATGGGTGAATTGTATGAGTCGTGGAAAGCTTTTGTTTTGCAGACTCTAGTCTGCTTTAACTTTTGCTCTGGGATAATGAGCTTGTACACAAGCCTATCCAAATTGGTCTTTTTTCTTAGCTTTTCACTTGGTATGGCCTGTGTTCCATTTATTGCACATTCTTGTAGGATTTCCATAGCCTTGTACAAATGACATCTGTTGGCCCTCATGCACTGTACATCTGAAATGGGTATCATTAAAGCACTTTGTGCAGAGAAGGAAGATTCACTATTGAAAGAAATACCATTTTAATGTTAGCTGAGAGGGTACTGAAAGCACCTTGCTTTAATGTTTCATGGAACTTGAATGCTTTATGCAACCTTAACTCTTACACAATTGGGCTTTTTAAACTAGAATTTTGACCTACCTTACTGATTAGGTTAGTTAGGATGTAATGAATAAATACGAAGTTCTTATTAGCCATACTTCTCAAGCTGTCCATATTAGTTGGGATGATTCCTTTTATGTTTATATGTGGGTTTTCTATATATGAATTGACTAAATCTTAAGTGTGAAGTAAAATATTCTGAAATTGTATTTTGCAAGACGAATTAGCTTACTAGATAGTGCTTTAATTTACTCAAAAATCTGCACTACTCTTCTTTGTGCTATTTCAAGTAGCTTTTTCTTTTTAATTTATTTGGCATATAAAGGTAGTGTTGTGATCTATGCCCCTTATAAAACCATTTCTTTCTGTACTGTGCTTGCCACCTTGCTTTACCTGAGAACCTTGCATGTTACAGGCAATGCTCCGACTTACTGAGTCAGGCCCAGTACCACGTGGCTCGGGCACGCAAGCAGGATGAAGAAGAGAGGGAGCTGCGTGCAAAGCAAGAGCAAGAGAAGGAGCTGCTTCGCCAAAAACTGCTTAAAGAGCAGGTTTTATTCTGCTAAATTCCGTATATTGCAGTTTCTTAAGTGTACTTAATTTTTAAAAAGCATACATTAGCAATATGTATGCCTCTGTTGCTCTGGGGCACTACTTAATAGCCATATTTCTTAGCCATAGTAAGTGCTAGCAGAAAGTATTATAGCTAACAGGGGATATTCACTCTTTCTTCCCCATAGCCACAGAAGTAGATTTTTAGTTTTATAATGAAATAAAATAGGTGTGCCAGAAGTTTTGCCATCAAATTTCTGTATTGGCAGGCTGGATGAGGAAGTGCTTGGTGCAACCCTTCTTTTGGACCTCAGCCTACTCTAGCATAGGCTTGTACAAATTTTTATCTTTTTTTTTTTTTGCTATATGGACCTTCTCCTGTGACATAGACTGTTAGAAAGCAATTTTCCAGTTTCTTGACAGCAAATAATTTATAGGCCTGTGATTATAATCACCACAATGCTTGCAAATACAACAGTAATGGTTGGTTTTCTCAATGTCTCAGGAAGAGAAGCGCCTAAGAGAAAAAGAAGAACAGAAGAAACTTCTGGAACAAAGAGCTCAATATGTGGAGAAAACCAAGAATATTCTGATGTTCACTGGTGAAGTAGAAGGATCAAAGGAGAAAAAACGTGGTGGTGGTGGAGGCAGGGTACAACGGATTTTTTTTTTTATGTCTCTCTCAGTTGAATCTCCTTCATTTTCCTCTTTTGACATACAGTCTCTTGCAGGAGCACAGGATTTTAATTTCAAACTCCTAGGCTCCACTGACTGAAATTGCAGAAGTTTAATACTAAAATGTAAAAATTGGAAGCTAATACTTGAAAGTTCTGAGCGTGGTGGTGACACTAAAGTCTGTTCAAGTCAGTTGTTAAAATCACAGTTTATTTTATTACGTGCAAATTTGGGATCAGTTTCTAAATTACATTAACCTTGTGCCAGCTTTTCCATAATCTCTAGGTGTGTGTTTTCATATCTTTCAACACGTGTTCAGGTGAAGTTTCTGTTTTGAATTGTTTTCTGGTAAATTTTTCAACTGGAAGGCAAATAATAGGTTGTGCTGTATGTGTTTCTTACAGCGTTCCAAAAAAGGAGCAGGGGAATTTGATGAGTTCGTCAATGATGACAGTGATGAAGATCTGCCCATATCTAGAAAGAAGAAGAAGAGGAAGGGCAGTGGCAGTGAACAAGATGGGGAAGAAGAGGAGGGCGAGAGAAAGAAGAAGAAAAGGAGGAGGTAGCTGATACTTCAGTATTGGACTTCTCTGAGAAATAGTAGAGCTTTTAAGTATATTCTCATGTAGTCTTTCAGAACAGTTAAAAAATGACCTGTTGTCAAGAGGTCACATGATTAATTTTAATTTCCACATGCACATTATAAAAGTTAACCAGCTGGCTCTGCTCAATAAGTATGAGTAACACTTGATAAACTGTCTATTTCTTGAGACCGATGTTTTTGCATGATTGAAGGGTTTTTTGTAATGTCACACTTTTTGTCACATAAAATGCCTTTCTCTTTAAGGCCCCAGAAGGCAGATGAGGGGAGTGATGATGAAGAACATGAAAATGGCCCCCGACCTAAAAAACGACGTCCTCCCAAAGCAGAGAAAAAGAAAGCTGTAAGTTAAACCCTAAATAGCTGCATCACTTTTTATATAGGCATTTGGAGTTCAGCATTAGCCTAGTCAAGAGAGATCTATTAATGTTGAAAATTCCAACAAAACTTCTTGAAACCAACTGCCTTTGAGCATATTTTTATCCCTATTGCTATTGCTGCTTCCAGGATGTAAAGGGTATTTCCAAAGCTGTCTAGAATTTAAGTGATAGTAAATGGAAATTTTTTTGAAATGTCTGGTTTTGTGAATGTGTTTCTATGTTTGGGCCCTGTGCTTTAACCAGCCACATGAACAAGCTTTGTTTTCCTCCTATACAGCCCAAACCAGAACGTCTGCCTCCTTCAATGAAAGGAAAGATCAAATCAAAAGCCATCATTTCATCCAGTGATGATTCTTCTGATGAGGATAAACTCAAGATTGCTGATGATGGGTAAAAACCTTAATTAACTGTGTATGAATTTAAAGTTTCAATGCATGCCTTCAAGAGAAAATGCAGTGTTAATAGCAATGAGGTAAGACAGAGATAATGAGAAATCTTTCATTGTACTCACTTCCCATTGCAGATTAATTCCACTCATTCTTCTCACAATGGTACTACTCAAATCCTGCTATCTCATTTTAATTTTAAGCTAAGGATAGCACCTTACAATACCTTTTTTCTCTGTTCTTCCCTACAGACATGCTAGGAATAGCAACAGTGATTCAGATGATGGGGAGCAGCAGCGCAGCAAGCGCATTGTTTCTGACAGTGATTCTGACAACAGGAACAAGTCTGGCAGCGAGGCAGGGAGCCCGAGGAGATCCAGCGTGCGCGCCTCCGAGGAGGAGTCTGACAGCGACAGGTCTCCCAGGAAGAGGAGGCGCTCGGAGTCGGAGCAGTCTGACAACGAGTCCGTGCAGTCGGGGAGGAGTCGCGGGTCCGGCGCCTCCGAAAACGAGTCTCGGCCGGCTTCCCGCAGTGCTGAGTCTGACAGGGAGTCTGAGAGGGGGTCTGACAACGAGGGTTCTGGCAGAGCATCTGGGAACGAGTCTGAACCGGAGGCATCCAACGATGAGGGCTCTGAAGGGGGTTCAGATGACAGTGATTAGATCTAAATTACAGACCATCTTTTAAAAATGTTCATGTAAATATATTTCAGTTACAGGGAAAAAGCAATTTTTATATTTGAAAACTGTGATTTAAAAAACCCTTAATGTTTTAGTAAACTGTTGTGAGACCCTGTGATTCTTTCCATTAGTTACTAATGGATTTTTCTTTAAGTTGGCTTATGGTGTATTCTTAATTTGAAACTGCTGTAGATGCAGAGAGTCCCTGTCCTATAGTCATCACGCCAAGGATGGAATGCATGTAAAAACTGTGGAACATAAAATCTCTTCAGGTGGCTCAGTATGGCTAAAATTGTCTTCTCTGCCTATACATGCATAGGTGGATCTTAAACTCCTACCAGGTGGGTCAAAGAGCTGTGGATATTTATCTTTTTCCTCATTCTGAGTAAAAGTCAATAGGGAGGTTTTTCTTACTTTCTATGAAGATTAAATGTGCCATGAATGCAACTCTTTATGTTTCCAAGAGTTTGTTCTTTTGCTTCTGTTTTTGTGTTAAATCAGCTGAAAAGATCTTCAATTTTATAAACTAGCAATGCAGATGTAGATGAAATATTTAAATTGGCAGGTAAAAACATTTGAGAGAACTCTGTATTGCTTGAGAAAGGTAAAGCTGCCAGCGTCACAATAAACTGTTCCTGCTTATTTTCTTGGAGTGATTTATTTTGCCCCTTAAAAGGTATAAGCAGAAAACGTGAAAATGTTAAATTTTACAATGAAGTATGTTTTGAGGAAGTGATCTCAACTGTATTTTAGCTTAAGTGCATGGCTTTTGGAGTTAAATCCTTTCATATAATGTGTTCAGGAGTAACAGTGAAAAGTTGCTGTGCTGTAGACTGAAGTGAATCTGATTCCTCTCTGCAGTTCTGAAAAAAATCAGTTTTGTACCAGTCCAGAGAAATCTTTCTTTTTTTCCTTGCTCATCAGGTGTTATGTTAAGCACTTGCTAAGAGAAGATTATGTAGATCTGCGTAGCATATTAGTACCAGTTTTAAATGACTGTATAGCCTAAACTATGGAGTTCTGGATTGGCACTACTCAAAGTTCACTTGAAGCACTAACTGAAAGTGAAGTTTCCCATGCTGCTATTTCTGGTGTGCTGTGAGCATGAGCTGTTCTCACATTGTGTATGGGGTTGTTCCTGTGTTTATGGGCTGTTGGTAACCATAGCAGACACGCACAACAGTCAAGGTGTCTCTCCTTGTGGCTCAGTTTGGTATCAAGTTTCTATCTGTGGTCTTACCTAAAAGTTACATGTTTGGTAACACTGAGAGCAGAAGAACAACTGTCATGTTGGATTAGAGCAAAACTGAATCTTAACTCAGTCTAGTCACGTAGTCACAGGGAAGATTTGTGATAGCCCAGGGCTGAAGCTGGAGAGCCTTGAAGTCATGCACTTCAGGAGAATGTTGGGGCCTTGTAGGAAGTAATTCTCCTATCAAGAGAATCATGACCCAGAACCACAAGGAAGCAGTGAATATATGAGAGGTTATACTTAGTCTCACACTGCTTCATTTATGAAGCTCTGAGGAAGTGTGTGGAAATTGTTGCTACTAAGGAAAGCTAATACATGCAAGGCAAAATATATGGAGCACTGTCCACAGTGGCAGTGTGAGAGCAGCCAGCTTTTAACAATAGGAAGGAAAAAGATGTACAGTGCTTACTGTGGGATCTTAGAAACTGTTTTCTGCCTCAAATAAATCTCCACTCTCTTAGTCTTCTGATGAAGGCCTTGTTTGGTGCTAGCTGTACAGAAATGTGTTTTCTGTAGGTAAAGTTTAGCTCTAGATGAAGTGCTGAGTGGGTCTTCATATCTAGCATCCAATTGGACAGAAATTCTTTCAGGAAGTGTAAAATAATAGGGACTTTCATCCATCTTGTTTGAGAGGTAAGTGCATTTTTTTCCCTTTCCACAGAAAGGATGTGTGTAAGAAGAGGTTATGACTTAATATGGCTTGAACTGTGTGAGATACAGGAGGACAACAAAAAGGGGACAGGAGATGCTTTTGCTTTGCTATTCCTCTGCTTTTGCAGAGTGAAAAAGGAGGGAAAAAACAGATGTCAGCTTTTCTTATTTCTTTCTTTTGATGAGGAGGGTTAATGGGAGGATTATCGTTATATAAAAAGTCACGTGTTGCTGTAATTGGACTGAAGGCTGTGTTTCAGCTTAATTCATATTTTATAATGCTTGTTTTTTGAAAGTGCAGTGGTGGAATAGTGTTGCTGTAATTCTCTCTTGGCAGCATTCCTTGCCTTCTGAAGTAGGTGGTTGGCTTGCAGCTATTAAATTCCTTTATTTATAGCAGTAATCTATTCCAGGATAAAAACCAAAGAGTTAGAAGTATAACACTGCCTTGCTAGAGAAGTGGTTTATTCCTAGTTTCTGTTTTGCATCCACAGTTGCATGACTATAGGAAGTGTTTCCTGTTGACCTCTGTTGCAGTTTAGCATAGGAGCAGCACATTCATTCCTGAAATTTATAGAGCTGGCCTTTCACAGAACGCTTCAAATGTAACTTAAAAAATAACTGAAGTTACTGAGTTGGGTGTGTTTTTTGGAGGGGAGGGTTTGTTGTTGTGGGGTTTATTTGTTGTTTGGTTTTGGGTTTTTTTTTTAATCCACCTATTCAAGTTTTTCTCTTTCAGAAACTTTTTCAGGTCATTAATTCGTGGGAAGGAGTAGCTGTCACTGCTGAATAACAAAACATCTGCGTGCAAATTGATAGTTCTCTTTGTAAATGTCCACTTCTGCTAATTCAGCTCTGAAACCCACAGTAATCTATCAGCCTAGAAAAAAAGTTGCAGGAATATATTGGAATGTGCTGCCAAGGAATGCTTTGGACAAGGCAAGACCTATGGTAGGAGTGCAACAGCTAAAATTATATCAGTCCTTTCTGTAAGGAAATGCTGCTTTCTGGGGATAAATTGCTTTCCACGTTAAATATTTCACTGGTTAGAGCAATCTTTGTTGTAGGAAGGCCTTTTCAGCCCGCACAGATTACTATTGATATCTATTAAAACTTACAAGCTTTCTGGAACAGGTTTCTTCCCCACTTTATTTTGCTCTTAAAATGTATTGCTTTAGTTTACCTGCCTTTACAGTGTAGTGCTCTCTGATGACCCACGTGTTCAGTAGTGGTAGCTACCTTGCAGTAAATGAATCTTGACTTCAGAAGTTACCTGGAAAAATTGCTACAGCTGGAGCTGAAGTCAGCAAGGACAAGGTCAGTATTCATATAAGTAACAAACCAAGTTGACAAAATGGATGTGAAAAAGGGTATGTAACCAAATATTCCTTATTCTCATAGCTAATAGTACTTACCGCTCATAATAGTATTTTGTTGTTTAGCTAGATACTGTAATTGCTCTATAGATTTGAATTTGAGGAAATCTAAGGGAATAACAAATAGGAGAATACTTACGAGAGAAATTCAAATAAGTATCCTGATGATGTGTAGTATTTCTGTGAATTCTGGTCTGCATCTGCTCAAATTTGCTACAGTTTATACTAGAAATATGAAGGGTATTTTAGTCTTGGCAGCACCTATAGAAGCTACAGTTGTGTAGTTATGCAGCTTGTAATGCCTTTTTTACTTTTGGTTCATAACTGCTGGAGAAATCAATGCTCAGTGTAGCTATGTTGTTCTTTGAATTAAGCTTATTTTATTGTCGGGGGTAGACTTGTGTCTCTGGGTTGTTCTCTTTCCCTTTTTAATTCTTTCTTTGGCCTTAGGCAAAAACTTTTTCTCTGCAACCTCCAGAGCTTGGGACTGGCTAAGTATTTGGGCTGCAAACTGTCAAATTGGCACCCTTGATTGAGTTTACTTTTCTCTTACAGCTCCATTTGAAATGTTAAATGCTAAAGAGTCCTTGTTGCCGCATCTAAATATGTGCCATCCTTACCTTACACATGCCCATGTGTCTGCCTGGTTGGAGATGCCCCCAACATTATTGTGGTGTTGCCTCAACTCCGTGTGCTGTTTGGCCCAGTAGCATACAAGGGTTTCATACCTTCCCATCCGTGGTGATTAAATTACAAATACCCAGCTTTAGCCAAAGAAACAGATTTTTGTGTGGTACCTGAGAGTGAGTGTCACATGGCAGTGACTTCAGGGGTGTTTTATATTGCCTTGGAAGGGTCCAAGCAATGCTCTGCCTCTCATTTTTGAGCCCTTCAGAGTTGTTAGCAGATGAATCTGCTCTCTTGCCTCTCTAAGGCTGTGTAAATCTCCTATGTTAATTGAAACAGCTAAAGCATTCCTGGACACACCAAGGAATGTCATGGGTCCACTCTGGTTTTTAGGGCCTCCTGTCAAAGGTGCAGTTGACTTGGTTACACAGTATATTTTCAGTGACAGATGTAGCCTGGAACATCTGGCTTAGGCTGAAGTGACTTTCTGATTTAGGACACAGGTAGCAATAGAGAGCTTAGTCTTTGCTAGCTGCTCATTCTGTTCCACTAGCACAGAGGGTTGTAGTTTAGGAAGAATCTCATGCGTTGCTTTGTTTCCTCTGTCTGGTTCTGCAAATCTCTTAAGAGAAAACTGTTTGTAGAGTCTTCTCACCTTTGCACTTGAAGGCTCTGGCTATAGAGGCACTGCTGAACCAACAGATTGCTCTAAGAGGGCTCATACTAATAAATACTAATAAATACCAGTCTTGCCTTGCACTGGTGACAGTTTACTACCATTTTTGAAGATGCCTCAGAGAATGTGAAACATCTCTTAATCCATCTCCAGTCTTTGAAGACAGATAATTGTTTTGTTCCAGTTTTCAACAGAGTTTGAACTGCTTTAAACAGGCTCTTCTGTCTCTATTTGCTATGCTGTGCTAAATTATTCTAGTACATGTCTCATTCTCATGGGAATCTGTCTAAGCAAAAGGTAACATTCTTTTTTCTTGTGGGAAGCTGTCCCAGACCAGCTGAAGAGGAAGAATTATTATCAGCAGCTATTTTCTTGTACTAAAATGGACAGAGGAATTAGGTCTCATTTGGGTTTGCAGGAATGAGGCATATTCATGCACAAATTCGAGTTGGTGACTTTAGTCAAAGTGATCTTGACTTTCCAGGTCCATTTGTTTTTAACGTCCATCATATGTATTTCTAAATTTCAGCAGGGACATCCTTAATTACTTGGGTCTCCATATTTCTAACTTGAATCTTCTACTTTGGCTTCCTTTTGCTCTGCATTTGCTTATTTGTAATTAAGGCCCCAAGAGATACTCACCTTGCCCATGAGTGTTTCAATTTCTGTTGCCTTTAAACTCTGCAGGAAAACGATATTTTTTTCAGTGCATATATAAAAATTATCCATCTATACAACTGTAAAACCAGAGAGTGGAAATGGTAACAATAAAAGCAAGTGAAATATACATTAAAAATAGAAAAAGTATAACATTAAATCCATGATCTAGAGACATAACATCATTCACACATATGAGCAGCACTCCTGTTGGTTGCAATTGCAGAGGTACTTTCTTGTATAAGCTGCAGCATTATCAGTGGAGTTTTGTGCATTCCTAATGGAAAGTTTGAATGGAGCAGGAGGAGAAAAACATGCCTTGACTGCCTCTCTCAACTGCCATGGTACATCTGCATCGTGAATCTAAGTGGATTTGTCCAATGCAATCTGATTGTGCTGTAATCCTCAAGGAACCCAAGGCTCACATCAGCTGGCTGCAGTACAAGCTGCACATAAGTGAGAGATGGGTGGTATCTATAATATTTACACAGGAATGATTCTCAGTGATAAAGAACTGCAGGTTTGAAGCTTTCACTGTCTTGGTCTGAATTGCCTCCAAACAGCAGCAGTTGCCCTCCATGGTACTCTTGCAGAGTGTGCTGTTGCTTTATTCCAGCTGACAGGATGTTGTGTTTCTTACTGTTCTTGTACATTTTTGTCCTTTGATTTTGGTTTTAAGAAACGTGCAAGAAAGCATAGTAGACAAGGAGGTGGGTGAAGAGGTAGATGAGTGTATTGAGTTTCCATGGCCAGGTTTTGGTAGCGGGGAAGCTACAGGGGTGGCTTCTGTTAGAAGCTTCCAGAATCTTCCCCCATGTCCAGCAGAGGCAATGCCAGCTGACTCCAGGATGGACCTGCTGCTCACCCAGGCCAAGCCAATCAGGAATGACAGTAACACCTCTGTGATAACACATTAAAGAAGGGGAAAAAAAGTTATTGGGCAGATGAAAATGGCAGCCAGAGGAGAGCGGAGTGAGAACATGAACAGCTCTGTAGCCACCCAGGTCAGTGCAGAAGGAGGGGCAGGAGCTGCTCCAGGCACTGGAGCTGAGGCTCCCCTGCAGCCCGTGGGGCAGACTGTGGGGAGGCAGCTGTGCCCCTGCAGTCCACAGAGGACCCTGGGGGTGCAGAGATCCACCTGCAGCCTGTGGTGGAGCCCACACTGGAGCAGGTGGGTGCCCAAAGGAGGCTGTAACCCCATGGGAGGCCCAGGAGGGAGCCGCATCCTGGTGCTGACCCGTGGGGAGAGGAGCCCACGCTGTAGCAGGTTTTCCTGGCAGGACTTGTGACCCTGTGGGTGACCCATGCTGAGCAGCCTGTGCCTGAAGGACTGCACCTGTGGAGAAGTGACCCATGCTGCAGCAGTTTGTGAAGAACTGTTACCCATGGGATGGACTCATGTTGCAGAAGTTCATGAAGGATTCTCCTATGGGGAGCAGGGGAAGGACTCTTCTCCCTGACAGTGGCAGAAACAACCTGTGATGAACTGACCAGGCCGCCCATTTCATTCTCCCAGCACTCCTGGAGGGGAGAAGGTAGGGCTTGGGAAGGAGGGAGGGGTGGGGGCGAAGGTGTTTTTAAGACTTATTTTACTTCTCATTATCCTGCTCTGATTTTGTCAGTAATAAATTTAGTTACTATCCCCACTTTGAGTCTGTTTTGCCCATGACAGTAATCGGTGAGCGATCTCTTCCAGTCCTTAACTCACAAACCCTTTGCTGTGTTTTCTCTTCTCTGTCCAGGTGCAGAGGGGAGTGAGAGAGCAGCTCTGGGTCCAGTCAGGGCCAACCCGCTCCAATCAGGAGCACTGAATTTCATGTATCCCATTCTCGCTGACACCGATCTGTCAAGGAGAAATCATTCTACCCTTTTCCGTTTGTGTGACTTGAATAGAATTGAAGCTGCTTTGTGCCAGGATGGTTTCTTACTGAGTTGTACAGAGTATTTGTCTGATCTATAAGGCCCTTTGAGCATAAATGGTACCTTGGTTATAAAATGGCCAACATTGTTGCTTGATTAGTAATAGAACCACAGCCTCTTTCTGCTCCTTCATAATACAAAGTAGTGAAAATTATCTGGTTTTGGTTTTGAATGGTTTAATTTGAAAAGAGAATATTATAAACACATAATTTCACTATTAGAAAGGTTGACGGTCCTGGCCAAGAGTATGACTTGCAAACAAATTAGGGCCAGAATTGTCTTACAGAATTAAGCTTTTACTGCTAAAAGCTAATCTTTGTTGTTGATCCCCATGTTGAGGGACTGGGTTTTGGCCATGCAGGCCTTGATTCAATTCCTGTCTTAAGTAAACTATGAAGCTGCTTTGCTTTTACAGAGTACTTTCTGTGGGCAATTAATCAGTATCTCCTGGAGAGCTTCAGCGTAGGCTGTGGTTGTAGTTGCACAATCACTGGGGTTGCCAAATAATCACAGGCATTTGTTTTATTTGGGAAAACTTTCAGTGATGATTTGTTTAAAAAAACCCAAAACCAAAACAACCACAGACCAATCAGTGGGGGTGGGAGCGAGGGTGAGTGTGGGATGCAGAACCAAAACCCCACAGAAAACCCTCTCGAAATCCAGATGGGTATAAGTAAGTTGTAAATCACTGGGCGACAGCTAATTTACTGTGTGGTAGTTCTGTGAGAATAGTGAGCTTATCTAGTGTACAGGGGAAGGAGAAGAGACTTCCCTGTGCCTGAAGCAAACTTAGCTGGTGCCTGAGGTAACCCAGACCAGTAAGGTTCCAGTTCCTCTGGTACTGGCAGCTGGTGCAAAGGGTTCCCATCATACCTGACAGCGGGGACAGGACACGCGTTTCAGGTCAGATGCTGTCAGAATTTCTGGAAGAAGCTGCCCAGCTAACCAGCTGTCTGTGAAGCCTGTGCTCAGTGTTTGTGTTGTGCTTGATGTCCGGGGATGTCCTGCAGCAGAGGCCAAGGCTGTGCACTTCCCAGCAGGAAGCAGATCTGTGCTGCACCCTTAGCAGAGGAGGAGGAATCCTGGGCAGAGGCTCACAGCCAGGAGCAGAATTGTCAAGAGAAGGAGTCGGGCTTGAGACAGTTTAGAAGAAAACTTAGAGGTGAGCAGAGAGGTGGGGACTTCACGCCAGGAATGTTTTGCCTCCAAACAACTGGTAGGTCCTGACATAGATTCTGTTCTGTGGATTATCTGGAAATGCTTCACTAGGCAAACCTACAGGCTCACAGATATCACAGTCAGTGAACCAGAACTGCATTATATGCAGTCCAGTGATTCTGTCTCCCTAGACTTATGGTCTTATCCTAATGTTCAGTATCCTTCCCTCTGCTTTCCAGTGTGGTTTAGTTTAATGCCCAGCTGTAATCATCTTTGCTGTCAACTCCCTGGTCTACTGTCTCATGATACTGTTGATTGCTACAAATGTAGACATTGCTTCTATTAATAGATAAGAGGATGCATTTTTATGATCTCTTTTTAAAAATCAGTAAATCTGACATGACTAAAATGAACTAATGTTACAACTTTGGGGTATAGGAGAAAAGGTTCAGCAGGGCTGGGTATTCCATAGCCAACAGAGTTCTTTTTCGGAAGCAGAAACCCTTCCAATTTGCATCTCTCTCCTGGAGATGGCAATTTTCATCAACACATGGAATATACTTTCTTGTATATGCTCTAAGTAGCTCAGGGAATACATATTTAACCAAAAAAAAACAAAGGCAATTTAAGAATCGACACTGTGAGCAGGATTCAAGTCCTGGGGTTTCTGAGGGCCTGGGGAGAGGAGAACCACACCTAATCTTGGGAAGAATGTTTAGAAACTTGTTACTTTGTGGGGGGTTTTTTAATTTTTTTTCCAACAAAAGCAGTTGGTAACAGTAGTTTGACAGCCCAAATGCTACCATAAAAACTTCATATTGACCTGTAATGCTGAGAGATGTAAAAGGGGATGCTCTTGTTAAATGAACTGCAGCCATGATGAATGTCAAGTGGGAAAGAATTATTTTGAAAGCAAGCTGAACAGAATAACAAAGCAAGTTATCTCGGAAAACAGTCATGTAGAGCATGCAAAAGAATAAGCTAAAAATCCAGCTGAGAGAATCAGGGGAGGACAAATCTAAATTTAAAGCAAAGTAAGCATCTTAATTTAAAGGTATCAATATACTGGTAAATGCAGTGAATTTTGTCAGACCACAGGACTTCTTTACCTACTGTCTGCTTCACAGGAGTTACTTTTGATTAACACAGTTGTACCTGAGCAGCAGAGCATCAAGCTTCTGTATCCAGTAGTGCCACCTTGTCTGATCCCCACTCTTGTTTTACCCGGTGCTTTCTCTAAACCTCACCTGCAAGAACAAGAACAACTAGCCATTTTCAGTGTTCTGGGGTTGGGGTGTTCTGTTGGGTCATTTGCTTTTCAGCCCTTGAAGCTGCAGGGGAAAGTCTGGATGTCTGAAGGACAGTCCCCCAGAGACACAAAACTGGAAAAGCAAACAAAAACCAACCAGAAATTATTATATATCAAGATTTTAATTCAAACCTTCTGGATTTAGATTTTGTTGGACTCATCTCACATCTTTGAATGGTTAAGGTGGAAAATGAGGAGGGAGCCAGCTCCAGGGTGATGAGTGGGGAAGCACGTGTGCGTTTCTTTTCCTTTATGGTGGTTCCAGATTCCATGATCATTGTCTCCCCTGGGTTCACAACATGGGCAGCAGCAGCTGAAGAGGCTGCAGGGGAGGTGGGGGCTGACAGGCAGAAACCCTCCAACAGAGCAAAGGAATGTGGGTTATAGATACAGAAATACAGTGTTTTGGAAAAACTCCTGAAGTCTCCAGAAGCAGAAAAATCAAGAAGGAAAAACAAAAAGATGAAAAAAATCTGTATGTAATGATTACAAATTTGATACAATGAGCACTTGAACAGTGATATTTAAAAATATTAATTTTAGAGACCTGGGGAGACATTTTGCTCAAGACTTTCATGATATGTATTGCTGATTTTGTTTTTCCCATGTAGATGTATTTCCTGCATCAGTTCTTACAGGTCACATATCTAAAATTAAAAAGCTAATTAAATGGGTTACTTTAAGTGCTGCATCAACGAAATTCCCATGTTGATTTCCAAATTTCTTTTCCAAAGCTGAATCAATCTTATACTGTCATCAGGGGAAAAAAAATATAAAAAAAATTTAGGGTTGAATCAATCACATTCCTAACTTCTCCTCTACCAAGAAAAGCAAGACAAGGTTCATTGACTAAAAGTTCAAGATAACTTAATTTAAGCAGGAAATAAGGTGCAAATTTTTAATAATGAAAGTACTGGAAAATCAGTGGAGTAATGCAAACAATTTGAACTCCTAGCAGTGCTAGGTATCTAGACATTACTGTTTCTAGAACACTGCTGGGAACACGAGGTTGAGCTTGTTCCACCAATGCAGTGGTCAATGTCCTGTGAAAACACAATCCATATATTTCAAACTTAGTCTTGATGAACCAAGAGGCACCTGTTAATGCTCCTTCTTTTCTGGGACAGTCACACTGTGCCTTCAGCAGGTGTCAGACCATGGATGTGCCTGGTCCTGGCAGAGCGTGGGGGCACCACGGTTTGTGTGCAGAACCATTACACGTTCATACAGAATTATGGCATGTTCTATTTCAGTGTTACATGGCCAGGTGATTTGGGCAAATTTTAATTGTCTTCAGACATCTAAAAATGAGCAGTCTAGACGCCCTGCACAGGCCCATGGACTGGCATCCCCAGAGAGCAACTCATCCCATCCCAAGGTAATTACCCAAGGCAGGTGGGATGAGTCACTGCGAGGAACCTGTTTGTGTCTGTTGCCTGAGGAGGGTGTAAATGTCTAGACACTCAGCATTTGAATAGTTAAGTGAGGGATCCCAACCAGCACAACTGGTAGCTCAGACATTTTCTTTGTTATTCATCTGAATTAGTTTCCAATTTAGACGCAATTTTCTCCTCTCTCTCCTCCCAGGAACAATCCAGTAGAATCAAGTTTACATGAACCTTGATCACACTAAAGAACTGAAAGTGAGATTTCCAAGAACAGGCATGGCATCAATCTGACACTTCCCTTCTTATTTTTTTGCTTTTATGTGATTTTTTTTTTTTACATTTAGAGGTTTTTTTCCACTTTGTATTTCAGGTCTGCTACCTCAGCAAATGCCAACAGCGAATTTTCTTTACAGGGTCAGCTGAATTTAAGGATTACTTCTTGTGGATCTGTGAAAGCACCCAGTGAACAGTGCCTGGGAAATCAAGGTGGAGCTCTTGGAGGGCTTGGGGTGAGCGCGCGTGTGCACACACCCGCACACACACACCCACACACACACACACACACCCACCACAGGATTTACCTTCCCTGGTGCCCGTGCTGGTGCTGCAGGAGTCTCAGCCTGGCATGCCTAAGCCTGAGCTGTTCCAGAGCCTGCACTGCGTTCTGTAGGAAGCCCAGGCCAGTATTTCCAGGGTCTAATTCCTCACCTGCTGGTTTTGTGTTTTACTGCACAGGTAACAGCTGTACTACCAGGATTCAACTCAATCTTGAGAGTCTGCAGTGTTCCTTATTTAAAAATGAAATCCAAAGCTCATATGATGTCAGAAATAACAGCATTACCTGAATTTATATTGTTAGAGCCAAGGAGCATCCTGTTTCTAAAGTAAGAGGGAAAGGAAGGTTTCAAATCAGTATTTCCTTATAAACCAGATTAAGTTTGTAGAGTCTTCAAGGAGATTATGTAAAATACAAAATTATTCACATGTTGGCCCACTTCTGAATCGATTTCTCCTTCAGTCCTTCACGAAGGTTGCTATGGAATTTGCACTGGCAATGCCACATGGATAGCTGACAGAATAGCCTGATCTGTACTTACACGACTGATGTATTTTATCAGAGACATTCCAGCCCCTGGCCTGCTGCAATCAGTGTGCTCCCGCTGCTCCCAGTGGCCTCTGTAGGTTTCACCTATTGCAGGTATGTGCCAACCAGCAGAGAAGGCGGGGGTGGTCTGGGGTGTTTCTGCTTTATGGTCCCTACCTGCATTGCATATCTACTGAGACACTGACCTAACAGAATTTATGAATGGCCTTTCATCACAACTAAATACTTCATGGTCTTGAAAATTAAATTACATCAATTCTATAGATGGAAAACTATGGGAAATTGGAGATCACCATGGAAACGTTCACTGGAGCAGGAAATGAAACTGCTGTGTTGATCGAGTGAGTAATCAGTTATTTACAGCCCAAAAAGTGCACTGCACCTACCCTGCCCCTCCTGGCTTGGTCGTGCCTGGCCTCTCCTCCACCAGCCTGGCTGGGGCTCTCTCTGCTTTAAAGGTGTTCTTTGTATGAAACAGAAGCCCTGCACTTCCCAGCTCAGCTCACAGGGCTGTTTAAGATGTCAGCTGTACCCGAGTATGGTTCCTGGTTTGTTGTCAGTACAGGGAAGGGGTATGAATGCTGATGCTTCTACTGTTACTCAGAAACTGAAATATTAACTCAGCAAGCAACCTAAGCTTAAAACAATACAGAAAAGCCCAAGGCCTCAAGTCCTTCCCCTGGTTTATGCCTCTGGGAAGGAATGCAGAGCTGGCCTAACACACGTGCCTCGTGCCTTGTTTGTTACTCTGCTGTGGAGGCAACTGCTCTCCAAAGCAGCAGGTGGGAGTGGGTTCTCCAGGCTTGGATGTGGTGATGTTACCTATCCCCCAATCACAATTGGCAGTGCAGCACCACAGGAATGGGCAAAGTTCATTGCCCCAGAAGGCAGATTCCCAATACAAAAGTGTGTTAGACTTTAGTCTGCAATTTGACTATTATACAGGAGAAATGTCAAGGGACCAATTTCAATGACAGGTACTTTCAGCAGATACCATGGCCCCTGAGCTGAGGCAGATGACAGCCCTGGCTCAGAGCAGAAATCAGCCTCTCCCACACCGAACTCTCACCTTGTGGAATTTAGCATTATTGTGAACATCTCATTCAAATCTGCAAGGTTCCTCTCCAGCAAAGGCCAGGGCATGCAGCATTCTACACTCCAAGCGATTAAATTTTCAGCTGCCTATGAAGAATATGCAATCATTCCTTACAGCATTAAACAAAATCACCACAGAAATGCAGATCAAGCCTTCGCCCGTATTTCAGTTTTAACTCCATGTTCTTGCTAGCTTACCCTTCACTTCCCCCAGTTTCACTTTGTCCTACCCAACCCTTCCATTTTCTAACAGAACAAACTCAGTAGACTTCATCCTCCACACCCTTTATCAAATGAGTTAAAGATCCCTTTTCCTTTCACAAACTTAAGTGTTTTCCATAGCTTCTTAGATAATAAAATTCTGGGAATGCTTCACACATCAGATCCTTCAGGCACTTCTACTGCTAACATAAACAAAAACTAAATGTAAGATTGATGTTGTCCTAAACTGCAAAATATTTGAAGATAAAAATCCCACTCAGATGGCTGCTTTCCTCACTCCAGCCATGTATTTATGCCAAGTGTAACTGTTGCCATGGCTGCTTCGTCAACTCATTAAAAATAACAGTTCCCTGGTCTCCAACTCCCCTCCGTTAAAGGAAAGGGATGTGGGCGCTCTCTAAATTGAATCCAGACAAGCCTGTGTCCCTTTACATCACCACTTAAATGCCACATTATTCAAGAGACTCCTACCTAAAAAGACTCAGTCCCTGACTCTCAGAGGTAAAAGGCCTGGCTCTGTTTTAGAGAATTCTTGGTCATTTAGAAGTGAAGCTTATTTTGGACTGCCTGGATAGGAGTGGATCCAGGGAGATACTGGAACTGGTATCTTAATAACAAAGACAGCTATTTCTGAAGCAATGGCAAGCTTTCTTGGGTATCTTGTCCTGGAAGCAGATGTAGAACCACTGTGCAGAAATGTAAAGGCCATAGTGACATGGTCTCCTTTCAATCACAATTCAGCCCTGATGTCTGCAACTCTAGGTCTGCTGTACAGTATTTTCCTTTCCTGTTGCAGTGACAGCTCACAGGCCAGAGAGGCTATTTCTGGTCTGCTTCTGAAGGTACATCATCAGAGGAACTGTTAGAGATGCACCTCTCAGGAGATCTCACCCCCTGACCTGAGCCTCTATCTGCCTTCCGAGGCAAGACCACTGCTGAGAACTTCTGCTCTCTGGCCAACATCATTCCAGATAAAAAGCAGCAACGACAAGGCTACAACATCTGGCAATTCATGTGAGGTGAGGGGAAACAGTCTTCATATGACATCCTGACCCCTTCCTGCCACGGGTCTCACAGAGCTCTAACTGCCATTTCCCCTATTCATTCAAATTAAATTGTATCTAAGAGATGCAGCATTTAAAGTAAACCCTGTAGCAGCCACAGCCAGTAACAAGTTTCTCAGGTACCTGTAAGCATAAGTTCCCCCCTTTCACTGCACTGCACCAGCTCTCAACTCATTTTTGAGAATAAGCACAAATTGGCAATAAACTCATTTTTTTTTCATCAGTCACTGCAGCTGCGAGCCTGGGTTGCAACATAAGCTGTGATAACTCATGTTTCAGATGTGTTCTAGTTTACATCAACTGTTCAAAGCTGTGCTGAAATTATCAAATAGTTTAGATTTATCTGCTGCTCTGGGGGGGTAAAAAACCCTCCAAACCCCAACAGCATTCACAGGGAAGCTTCCATCTGCTAGAAAAGGTCAGCTCAGTCACGCTCAGAGATTTCGTTCTGTATGCAAACCCCTCCACCCACCCCCAAACCTCAGGCAGCTCCTTCCTTTTTCCTCTCAAAAAATGCCTGTGAGAAGTTATGAAGATGTTTTGACTTCGAGGAAGTGATGAGGTGATTTGGAATACCCTTCCCAGGAGGAGAAGCTGAGAGTTGGGGTTGTTCAACCTGTAAAACGTTCAACAAGAGAGGTGAAGAGGGACTTCTGAATAGGGCAGGTAGTGACAGGACAAGGGGGAATGGCTTCAAACTGAGAGTAGATTTAGGTTAAAGAAAAAAAAGAGACTCTTCCCTGTGAAGGTGGCAGAACACTGGCACAGGTGGCCCAGAGAACTTGTGGCTTCCCCATCCCATGAAGTGTTCAAGGCCAGGCTGGATGGAGCTTTGAGCACAACCTGGTTGAATAAGAACTCAGCCTGGGGCTGGGGCAGTTGGAACTCTATAACCTTTTAAAATGTCCCTTCCACCCCAAACCATTGCAGGATTCTACAATCAGAATGTGTTTCTGAAATAATTTAATACCTAAGCACCCCTGCAGCTTGAAAATATTATCTCCAACTGGTATAAACATCGATAATGCAGCAGCTGTCCAACTGTGACACTCATTAGGAGCAGGTGAGAATTCACCATGACAGGTTATTTTCAATAACCAACCCACAACATGACAGGGTGAAGATTTCCTCAATGGTAACGGCCACCTGGTTCAGATTTCACAGCTAAACTCAATTGGTGTGACAGGCATGAAGCGTGTTTAATATGAAGTTCCTTCCCCTCCTCCTGACAACGCAGTTACAGCTAAAAAAATTATCAATAAAAGCCATTAGCACTGATCAGTTGTAATGGTTTAGTTTTGACTGTAACTTCACTATTTAAAACTGAGTAGGTTATTTACATTTTAAGTAGAATGCAACTTGTAGGCAAGAGACCACAGAAGTGAGACCAACCCAACACCCACCCCATTGCAGATTCCTTAGCCAACAGCACTGCCCTCAAACTTTACTAATTTCACAAGCAGTTGGAGATCTCCTTATCTAGGGAAATACCACTTTGATGTACACACAAGTGCAACAAGCACCATTTTTACACCAGTTTCAAGAACCCAGATCTGTTCACACTAACCACATATTAATTTTGCAAGTGGCTCGTGATGGTAGAAAATAATCCCCCAGCTTAGTAGTATATTCTACTGTTTATGGTCTATGCTGCAAGTTTAGTTGTTCTATTTTATAGGAATTTTCTCTAACAGAATTCCCAGCAGAGAAACTAGGGACAAAGAAGCCAAGCAGCAAAGCCTCTGCACTCAAGTACGTAAGATCATAGTAAATACATTTTAGACTGGGCAAGAATGCAAGGCTTGGGTCCCTAATCAAACAGCCTATAGCTGCCAGCTTAACCATATCCAAAACCTGACAGAAAAGCTCAGGTGCAGGTTGTGGATCTGCTCTGAGTTTTTGACTAGGAATTGTTTTACTTGTACATCCTTCTAACTATTGCCTTTTTCTCTCACCTCTAGAGCGAACTTAGTTGGAAGCCAGGGGTTAAGAGTGTTGTTTTGTGACTTGCAGTTCCTCTGTCTTCAGCTTTGCACACATGGGCATTAAGTACAGTTTAGTAACCTACACCTGAAGTGCACCAAGTTGTATTAAGCAGCACACACCACTGAAACAGATCAGCTGTAACAGCAAACTTTAGATAAACCAACAAGCTTGAAGGCACACAACCTTATTACTAAAACATGTAATTTGACTTTGCTGCATTTTACTACACGAAAACTGCAATTCCAAAACAGGATTAATTTTGATTTTGAAATAAATTAACCTTGTAACTCTACCTATGTTCCTCTATCCTAAGATTTAACTGCAGAACCTTAGTAAGTAAACCAGACATTCACCTGAGACACACCTTTCTCTGAGACCACAAATGAAGTGAGTGAAGTCTGCAACCCCTGTAGCTCAAGCATAGACTCTACAGATACAACATACTGTCATGAATTTCGCATTGTCATGGCCAGGATGTACAACATACCATGAAACTCTTCTGGAAGCCCCAGGATGTCAGCAGTTCCCACTGTCACAGGGAAGCTGCAGCTACATCACAAGCAGTCAGCTCCAACCCACTGAGGTGCAGTTGGTGCTTCCCCATCCCAACTGAGTCAGAGTCCACAGAAAGAGCCCACTCTCCTGTTCACTGCTACATACACATTTCTGAAATAGTGTAATTTTCAATAATAATTCATGTGAAATACCCTTTGTGCAGGTCATGTGCTTATGGAAGCACGGTACCTTCATTTACTGGACCTGTACAGCAAGCAACTGAGGCCCTGACAGACCCTGGTTTAGTGTGCAAGAGGCCAGGGCTTGAGAGCCCTTCAGAGCAAACCACAGCCAGCTGCTCTTCTGCTCACAGCATGACAAGATGCACAGAAGAATACTGAACTATCCCCATTCCTGAAAGCAAGCCCATTTACCAGCTCTAGTCCTTTTCTCTTGTTCCACTTTTCCATCTCCAATGGTGAAGAAATTTACAGCCTAAAGCACTTCCATCACTTGCAAACGCAGGAGACACTGTTTGCCATTACAAACATCACCTTTCAACAGAGTAAGTCTTGAGTATAAATGAGGACAAAAAAAAAACTCACTAGGGACAAGGTTCTAGGAAGTAAGGTATTTTGAGTATTTAATAGATGACATTTCAAGCCTGTACAATGCAACATCATTGAACTCTTTTGTAGGGATTTTTAGCCAATTTGATTTCAGAAACAGGCAGCTAATAGGCATTGCCACTCAATTTGAAAACATGCATGTGGCCTGGGGGAAGCTCAAAGCAATACCAAGGTAAAAAGCACATACTCACTGATAAAGCATACACTGGACCACAAGGCAAACCCCTACCACTTCTCCAGCGAAATTACATCATTTTCCTCCTGTCATAACACATCTGTAGTGTCTAATTTTGTCTGTGACTTTAATTAGAATTCATGTGCATGTTCAGACAATGAGTGTAAAAGTAACTTCAAGATGGTCCCAATCTAAGGCAACTCCCATTAATATTTCCTTTCTTAAATGAACTAGTCATCAGCCAAAACTTTTCTACTGGGACACATTCAGAAACAAGTCAAGTATCACAATGTTTATTGATAGATACAAGTATATAAAATCAGGGCATGAACATGTCTCGATAAATTAAGTAGACTTAATTTCAGTACTATAAGAGGGACCAATTCAAATTTCTCACCATGTCATGTTTCACACCCACGAAAACCTCTTCCAAAGGGCATTAAACCATCTCTTCAGCCGATCAGTTTTTGTGCAAGTAAACTGTTCCTTTTAAAAAAGACTTGTGCACTTGCCCAGGCTCAAGGATATTAAAACCTAGCACATAAAGCCCATTACTAGAGGTAGAAATACAGGCAATATACTATTACGGCAACAACCAACCATCGATTACAGTTAAGGATTCTCTGTAACAACCAAATGGATAATCAAATATTGCAACAACTCAAGTATTACACTGAGCAAAGTGCATCTCTACAGTATTCAGTGTTGCTATTCAGTTTTCTAACTTAAAAACAGCCTATGATAACTGGCAGCAAAGAAGACCCTTGCAACGGACTGCTTCTGCTCGAGAACTTATGATGTAATTATTGCATGCTGCTAATACACTGTTACCTAAACATTAAAGGTACTCTAAAATATTTTTATTGTAGACTATTAAGACATACTACAAAAACCTTTTGCAGAGGATATCCTACTGACATACTTCTGCTTTAAATATTGTGAAACATTACAGCGGAATGAATTTTCGCAGTGGTTAGGTCAAATGCAGTTACATCATAGCAACAGTATGTTTGCACAATTTAAGGCTTTGGCTGGTTCTTTAGTCAGCTTCTTCTTCAGATTCTTCTTCTTCAGCAGTTTCCAGCCAGGTTAACCATTGGTTTACCTGCAGTTACACAAAACTGGTTTAAGGAAGCAGGCATTATTTCCCCACTAGGTACTTCTGCAGAACACACTGCTTTCCCCCCCAACTAATTTTTAAAATCTTTCAGCCACACCTGCACTACACAGAGCCTCTAGTAAATAAGAGGTTTAGTCCATCTTGCTTACTCCTTCCTAGCAGAATACTCCATTAAGTTTTTAAACATGAAAAACTCTTACGACACTTTGAAAGTGATCTCAAGCACTCCAGTGCAGCAGAGATCACAAAAGCAAATCTCTACTCTGATGTTAGCAAAATTTACCTGGAATAAAGCTTTGCCTTTCCCTGGAAACTCTTGAGTAATGTCTTCTTTCCATGCCAAGAAGGCTTCTTCTTCAATGATCTCCATGTCATAGAAATGAACAAAGAAGCGCAGTAACATGCCTATAAAAGTAAATTAAAACTCATGTTAGCTTTAGAACCTTTGAACAGGTTACTTGACCAGAAGAAATGCAGTGACAAGCCTAAAAGCCACATACACAAGTTCAATTCTGCTAAGGTCTTGATACACTTACCTTTTGGAAAATTATTGTTGTAGCAGTGCACCTGGAGTGCATATAAAGCACTCACTTGCAGATCAACATGGTCGTGGAGAAACTTCTGCATTACTGGCTTGAAGGAAAGAAGCAGCTGTTTTTCCTGCTCTAGCTGCTCTTTAGATGGAGCAGATGAAGAATCCGATTCGTCACTAGGTGGGTTTACTTCACTAGAAATATACTGCAAGAAACTGAGCAGAAAAAAACAAAGCTAAATTCTGTAAACTAAGAAATCTAGCACTCTAGATTACACCTTCAGTCTGCTACTACAGATACCCTCGTGCTTCCATGAGCAGTCAGATGTATGCACAGGGATTTGTATTGTGGTCAACAGTGCATCACAAAAATCCTTGATTCTGCCTCTACTATGGCTCTACAACCTTTTAGAAAAAACACAGACCTAGACTTCTTCCCAAAGAAAACACCTCCCACTGATGTAAGCCTGGAGACTTGCTCTTCTTTATAAATACTATGGGATTTTAATGAGGATGTTCATTTAGAACCATTTGTCTCCCTGTGCACTACACATAGAGCTACATGTCAGGCTTTACACAGATAGTTGACTTGGTAGGTTTACCAAACAGGTACTAGATCAGAACACTGTCTCACCTGGTCATCAATATATTCACAAATCCCTTATCTACATGAAGTTTGGGTGAAATGTTATCTTTAATCCACTTATAGATGGCTTGAGGGGATGGATCAGATTTTATTTGCTTTAGCAGTTCCTTCTCCAGTTTCAGAAGCGGGAACAAGAAGCTAAGCCCCTTCCCTTCCAAGATCTCCAGCATGCGGTCCTTGTTCTGGTCAATTTCTGACAAGGAAAGAATAAAAGGCACAGGTAAGTCCTTGTGCTAATCAAGGACTGCAGTCAATGGTTCGTGGCTCTTGCCACCTCTTAGGAAACACCATTCCTAACAGTGGTGACAGCTGACTGCACCAAGGTAACCGTGCAGTATTTTACGTTACTCTCACAAACTAGAGGGAAAAGGTCTCAATGCACTAGGACTGGGTGTCAGGAGAGCTCCATGGCAACTCTTACCTGGTAACATTTTCTGCATGTTCACTTTGCTTTGTTGGAACAGTTCTGTTAGCCATTCACGGTCTTGTAACTTAGCTAACTGCTGAAGACAGAGCAGGAAGAGAGGGAAATGGGTACCACTTTCCAGTGGTTGAGCCAGTTCGGAAATGCTCACTAAGTCTGAAATAATGGCACGGGCTGCAAACTGTGCTAAGTAGGATTTCACCAATGGGATGTCCACCTCCAGTTTGGGGCACTGGTCCAATACATTCAGGAATGCCTAAAAGACATTAGAAACACAAGCTGAAGTTCTGAAGTAATTTTGTTCCTCCTGACAGCAATTAATACTTGTACCACACAGGAGCCTCAAGTTTCTTTTCTGCATTCAACCTCGTGCTAAGGTTTCCAATTCAGCAAATACTACCTCTTCTTCCTTTTATCACTTTATTTACCCCTTGCGAGTTTAAACATTATTTTTGCCTCTTCAGCTCAGCATGACTGGAAAGAACACTAAACACTTGCACGCTGACTTTACACAAGCTACACACCACAAAGAGCAAAGAAACAAGGACTGCAAGATCGTAAGAACACAGTACCTGCATGAAGTTGTCACTGGTGGCAATTCCCTCCTGCTTGAGCAAGCTGATCAAAGTGCTTGCTTTCTCCTTGTCTTCATCTGATCTGTCTAGGGATTGAATGATTACTTTACTCAACATCTCAGGAATGAAGTGTTTTGGAGCTCTCATTTCTCTCACAGTATTGACAGCATCATTAGCATTTCCATTGTTCAGATACTCAGTCACAACAGCCTCCTAGAAAGGCAAAAAGTGTAATTAATCAATCTTTGTAAAGAGCATATACAAGGCTTCAAGAACCAGTATTACACACTAACTTACTGTTTGCTTAAGTAGCTCTTCTTTAGAAGGTGGTGGTTTCTTGGTTGTCTTTGCAGGCTTCTCTTGTATAAGTGGTGGATTTGTTTTAAGACCAAGTTGAGGCGGCTGAAAAGAAGATACAGTATGCTTTTTTGCAGCACATCTACCTACACTTGTATCAAGTTTAACCACACGTAACACATAGAACGGTAGATGGAGTCAAACGAGCTTATTTTCATATGTTCTCTCCTCATGTTCTGCCCTTTGCCGTTAAAAACCTCCCTCCCTTCCCACATCAGAAATTTAATTTTGTAAATACAAGAGGGGAAGTATAGCCAACAACACATGCTAAGTTTTATATTTACCTGTCCCAAAGGCGGTGTCTGAGTGCGTGGTGGTTGAGCACTGGGAGGAATCATAGTTATCTGGGGCTGAAGCTTTGGCACTTGGTTTTTATTCATTAGAAAATACTGAGCAGGTCTCAGGCTAATCTGTAAACAGATAAGTCATAAAACTCAAACTGTTTTCAAGTATTCCAGCCAACAAAACACAGCCATGGACTCACACCAACTGATCTCAGTGAAACATGACTCTTTCTACAGTGTTAATACTCAAATACAGATTCAGCCACATGTGTCCTGAAATTCCCCCCAAAGCAAGTTACTAGTACTTAGTTCCACTGGTATCAAGAACTGGAAATGCTCCTTTTAGATGCAGTATGTTAGAGACTCAAGAAGATAATCAGCACATTTGCTGATGTCTTTTACAGCCAAGATAAGACTCTACTAATTGCTCAGAAATCAGGATACAAGTCTGGTTAACACTCAAAATCACAATGCAGTTTACTTTGCATTTGAAATTTTGCCTATTAGCCAGTTCTAAACAGAACAAAAAAAAAAAAAATTAGCCTGGTCCAGCACTTCAGGGTTTGTGAAGTTCAAAATTCTCTGAAGGTTTTAATTAAATGTATTGTTATAACTATGATGCATGGGAACTGATGTCAGAGTAGTGTTCTTGGATGTGTGGGGGAAGCAAGAGACACCCCAAAAAATTGCCCTCATATCTCAGTCTTGCTCATAGGACGCTGGATACCCTAAGGAAAGTGAGAGGGGGTAGGGTGAAAGAGGAAGGGACAAAGGAGTAGGAGGAAGAGGAGAAAGAGTTCCAGCATTAGTCCTCATAATAACGCGTCTTGCTATAATCATTGGGCAATATTTAGAATAGGCTTTAAGTAATGTAGGCATGTCATGTACCTCATCTGCATTAAGCTGTCCTTTCTTAGAAAACCGAGGTGGCATATCCTTCGACTGTCCTTGTTGCTGGGATAAGAGTCCCTGATTCTGGGTATGGTAGAGCTGGCTTTGCCCCTATTTCAGAAAGGGAGATATAGAGAAAGAAGTGCAGATGATGGAGTGGCGTACATCATATGGTAAGTAGTACCAGAGGGACCAGAGGAACAGAGATTCTATTTGCCAGGAAGGGAGAAAGAAGGAGCAGGGATGGTGGGAGAGTAGCAACTATCCCTAAAAAAACCCAGGGCTATCTTTTAAATAAAACACACCATTCTGACCCACCAAAGCCACATGCACCTTTTCTTGCAGTTTAAAAAAAAACCCAAAAAACCAAAACAAAAAACCGAAAGCCACAAAAGTGTATTCCTTGCATCTTCTGCACAATTTAAAAAGTGGTTTAGAAGTTTTGTATCAGCTGAGCATCAGTTCTTATGAGAATCAGATCTGAGTAAGTCTTTCAACATAAGCGGACTATAATCCATAACATACGCATCTGAGCAAGAGCTTCTAAATGAGCTGAAGTCACTGTGGGAATATCTTACCTGACTTTTCAGAAAAGATTTGCCTAGGTCTCCAAACTGGGATTGAGCAGAAGGCATGAGGTGACCCCCATGGCCATTGAAAAGTTGGTTTGAACGATGGCGTCCCATGGTGGGTGAAAATCTATCCTGAATAACCCCTGGACCAGTACCAATTCCGCTACCTGTATGAGATGAACAACAGTTTTAGTTCCTGTTCAATAAACTAAACCCACCCCACTGCACTTGCGGTTTCCTCCTACCTGGCATTTGTCCAAACATATCAGCAAGCCCTCCGAGTGGGTCCCTATCAAGTTTCATCCTGGGTGGCATAAAGGGTCCCTCCAGAAAGAAGTCGCTTCTCATCCCTTGAAACATAGGAGCAGGAATAAAAACTCCCAGATCCTTTAAAACAGGAATTGTAAATTTTCATCAGTATGGAGTAATAGTCCCTGACAAAGTTTTCAGCCCTCAACTACACAAAGACATCTTAACCCTTAACCTGTCAGACTCTGCTGTGAGACCCACTCATAAGTGCAGTATGGGTTTTGTGACACAGCAAAGCCAATCACAAGACCTCACATGCAACACTTACTTTTACTGCATCTTGACGGATTTGATTGATAGTCTTTGGTCCATTGTCAAGAAAAGCTTTGCGAGGAACCCAGTTGTGTTCTCTCAACTCCACAGTATCCTTGGAGGGTAAGAGATTATTAGGAAAGGATCCAAGACAACATCACAAGAGCAAAAGAGCAGTTTAAGCCATTTGCTCATCATACCTGCAGCAGGAAACGAATCCTTGCTGGCAATTCCTTACTTGACATCAAGGAGCGCATACGGGCAAAGTACTGATCCATTAAGGACTGGGGAAACAAAAGTTGCAAGTTCAGATAATTGTATCAGTGTTGTTTCATTCCAGACATCTAAGACCAAATGATAGAACAGGCTGCCCTGTTCTGCCCTCTCATCTCCTTGACATCAGTCCAGTTTAAAGAAAGCTAATGCATCAGAACATCTGAGAGAAACATCACAGCTGAAGTGCCTTACTGTGACACTATTTCACCTTTATATTCAGAACGCCCATCTGTCAAACCAGCTGTGTTAAGATTAGTTCACTTATTTTCAAGCCATATTTAGAGAAAGCCTTGCATTTGTGGCTTCCTGATGACCCTACCTAAATCTTAGGAAGAAGTCTATAACCATTTCAAAAACTGGCTCCTTTTGCTATTAATCAATGCAGGAGCCATAGCTGGCACTCCCCCTCCCCACATCAAACCTCGGTTCTGTAATTATGAAAACTGTATACAGAAGGTTCAGCCAATCAAAGTTCTAGCCACATAATTTAATTAGGTTAATGATTGCACTGGACAGGCACATACCTTGGCTTTCGCATGATCTAATCTAGGCCCCACTGTCCTCATTATCTGACAGAGGCACTCCAAATCCTCCCCCATATCTTTGAGTTGGACTCTCTTCTTCTTTTCCAAAAGCTGAAAGGGGAATTAGGGATTTTAATGTGTCGTAAATGACAATTCACAAGCAACAAACTTTGCACACTGGCACATGCAGAAACATTTCATCTTGTTCTGAAGGCAAACAGACCTGAAAATTAGCATAAGAACTGCTAATTCAAGTACTTATTACTTCTAAGTGTATGTACTTTGAAGTACTTATGGTATTTCTCTCTAGGCCAAACTACATCTTCTCTTGGGATACAATTCCCATGGCTTTTAAACATTACTTCTGAATGATGCTGAAAAACTGATCATTTTCAACAGTGGGGAGCAGGTGACTGTTAGGAAACATTTCTGTGGTATTTCATGCTCAAAAATTCCCAAAGCAGCGTAACTATTTGCACTCTTTCTTTAGAAATCCTACTTTGCTCCTAGCCCTGCCCCTATGCACATACTTACTGTTTTGATGCACTTATGAAGGATAGATTCATGAATAAGATCAAGCTTGCCAAGTTCTCCAATGAATTTGATGTTCCCCAGCATCTTGATCTTGGCAATGGCTCTCTGTTCCTCCTCCTCAGGGAGGAGGGGACCATCATGCTTATCATAGACTGGAAAACAAAGAAGCCTGTTTAATACTGCTGTGGGAAAAGAAGACAAACGCTGTATTAAAGTGGTTTTAAAACTTACTATCAACATTTCTGGTTCGGTTTTCAAATTCATCTTGAAGTTTAGATATTAGGAGGCGTCTGAATGTCTAAGAAAAGGGAACAAAGAAAACAATTAAGCTAATCAGTGCAAATACACATGCTAGCAAAAGTTATCATTCCAGACAGAAATACTCACTGTGCTTTGCTTCTGTCCTGGATGACTCTCTGCTGATGGGCCATCAAAATTGGGTGCATCTTCTGCCAGTCGCAGACATAGTTGAGCGTACAGCGAGCTATACTTGGGCTCTTCAAGGGCTTTGTCTACGATCTAAACAGAGATTTTGAGTAAGGCACCATGCAGTACAACACAAATGCTATTAGGAAAACTGAGATGCAAGACAAAAGGCATTGATCCAGAAGTACTTTTGCTAAATCAAACCCAGAAATAATGTAGTTTAAGACTAGCTTTAATACTGAAGGAAAAAAGGCGTTCTATGCTATTTAAGAGCCTCCATAATCTTTGCCCAACAAACTGAAGTCGATAATCAGAGGTCACTTGTGGTAGCCTTTCCAAGACCGAGAGACTTGCTTCTCAGGGAAAGGAGGGAGGGAGGCAGCGAAGGGGCACAGAAATAGTACTGCTAACTAGCATCTTAGATTTACTAAAAACCCCTGTCATAGAATCCCCAATCACATTTAACTATTCTTGAAACTTGTAAATGAGACCATTAAACCTACTTCCTCCTTAGTATACCCATCTCACACAGAAAGCAGGTGTGAGTTGGTATTTGATAATCCAAACACAGAAGTAGCATGGTAATGCTTTTGGGTATCCCCCAACCTTCTGATTTTTAACATGCAACAAAACTGTAATTTAAATAAATGAAGCCATCTTACCAGCAGTATGACCCCTTTTAGGATGAGCTTAGATTCTACACCCACATTGAGGAGCTCAAGGCATAGCTTGTCAAACTTTTCAGGAGTAAGCTTATTTAGTATGCTAAAGAGGAACAAACAAAAACAGAAATCCAGAATAGATATTGTAAGCATACTACAAGTAATTTTAGACTCAACTTTATTTTTAGTTTTTAAGTCTACTGAAAATAGGTAAGTGCAATTTTTCTTTCAACTATTTTATTTTTGGAGATTTTCAAAATGTATTGCTGAAAATACTAATATTCTTAGAAAAATTAATTTAAGTGTTTCAAGCATTTGCTGTTTTTACACGAAGAGTTTTTGTCTTCTCTCCAAAGGACATTCCTCCCCCAAACTCAACTCATATGTGTTCCTTTCCTTCAGTCCATTTATTAGAGATACTGCTTTCATTAGTAATGGGTAAGGAAAGAAGCAATTTTGTGAAGAACTTACCCTCTTACTTTCCTGAAGATTGCATCATGTCGTTCTTTGTCGTTTGCGGAGTCGTCATCTCGTCTAGTGCTTCGTGAAGGAATCCATTTCTGAGCGTTTTGCCCTGGGTTTTTCCCCAGGAACTCGCTGTAAAATTTTGAAGAATATGACTGTTAAACAGAAACAAATGATTTAAAGAGCTGGCCTTTTAACCTTTCAGTGTTGCCTTACTCAGCCCAATTCTGTCACTTGCTTTGTCAGGAGTATGCACTTAGCCCTACCAACACAGCAACATGTGCCACGTAGTAAAGTATGCACTCAACAATACCAAAACCCCATACACCAAAGGAAACCCTTTAAACTTTTTAAGTGAAATGCATGAACAAGCAGGTTTGTGCACCTCCTATCACCCACAACACACGGTTTCAACAGTCACAGGCTGGAGAATGTTAATTAAAAGGTTATCGACTCAGTAGGTGTCCCTTGTACAACTTAACGCTGCCCTATTTTCAGTTCTGTGTTCACCATCAAGCACGCTCTGCCTTTAAAAATCATGTCAAATCGAAAAACAAACATACCTGTTGCTGGCAGTCTTGGGATAGTGCTGAGGTGCACCCCTACCACCTCCTCCGCCTGAAGAAGCACTGTTAAAAACAACCATGAAATCCTGGGTAAGTCCAGAATCACAACACTTTCAATTACTTCTCAGTTTTTGTATAAACATTACAAGAAGTTAAATTCTCCTCAAAGGACAGTTTTCACTGCTAGTTGTTTATCAAACAAATGGCCTTAGTACCTGAAACGAGAAGCACCCCCTTCTGCAATCGCACTCTCCACTTTGGCGGCTTGACAACGAAGAATCTTCAAAAGAATAAAATTAAATTGACGGGGTGGGGAAAAACAAAACCTAGAAAGACAAACCAAGCATTCATATTATAGTTGTTTTACTATCAGCCGTAATTTTTAACTTACAGTAAAAGTACAAATTCTGTTTAAGAACGAGAACCCTCACACACTGAGCTTCCCAAAAACGTAAGGAAAGTCTTATTTATGCGATACTTGGGCTAGTCACAGAAAGGCCTATTTGATGATTACAGCCGTATTTTCCAACGGGGGTGAGGCCCAAGAGATAAGAGAATCATGGACTCAAACACCCAGAGCATCACATTCACCCGGTCTCCCCAGAAAAGCACTTGCAGTAAGTAACGAGAAGTGTGTATTTCTGATTATACAGCATAATTAATCGCTTATTAAGATGACTTACAAACCGCGGTTAATTACGGCAAGACAAGGTAGCCAAGTTTTAAAGTGAGAAGCGCCAGCCCACAAAACGCACACTTGAACGCAGTAAAACGGATGCACTCCGCGTCCAAACAGCCCCAATAAGTTAGCGAACAAAAAAAACGTACTGTTCACACCTCCTCTTAAATTTTAGCCGGGGGAAAGCGCAGACCCTTCGCTGTAGCGCTGGGGCCGCGGGGAGACAATCCCGGGGCCGGGCCCAGAGCCCGGCTCAGCTGCCGGGGCCGAGCNCAGCCCCGCTCCCCGCCGCCACGAGGGCAAAGAATAAACAATAGGAAAGCCCCGTGTATGGGAAAATCCTCTCGCCACCTCCCCACGGGCGATGCTGAGCCTAAGGACCCTCGGAG
>VXBX01008036.1:940533-958031 GCA_013400415.1 Scytalopus superciliaris
GAGAATGTAGCAGCCCAATTGTTTATATGATTATTCAGTTACAAATGTACATGAAGATTTTATTTCAGTCTATCCCCTTCACTTCACAAAAAAAAAAACCAATCAGAAAATGAAATTTAATATCTACCATTTGAAGTATCACCTTGCATCCATCAGTCACCTGAGTGACTTGTCCAATTTCCACCTCCTCTGTATTTTGCCCCTTGCTCTCTTCCACTTGCTCTAAACACCAGTGATGCTTTAATTCAAATAAGGTGGTTTACAACTGGCATAGTGGTAGTTCTGGATTTGTTTCTGCAAGTCTGAACTTGCAGAATCCATGCATAATTTCAGCTTGAGTGCACTGCCACTGGTTATTTGGAGAAGGGATATCTGTAAAGTGTCATGAGGAACCCGCTGCGTTGCTGACTGCATGGCACAGGAACAGGAGTTGCTGCAACAGATGCAGCATCTGGCTGAGAGGAAGAGGGATGACTCTGGCTATGCACATGGCCCAGAACCTGAACAGGCTGCATTGTCTACTAAAACAACCCACAAAATGTGGGACAGAGTTTTTTCCTTACTATTGCCAAGCTGGAATCTCTGCAACTTATCCATGTAGTAGGTTGCGTTTCAGTGATCGCAAAGCTGAGCCCTGCTGGGTGGGGATTCCAGACAGTGCTGATGACAGGGTAGCTGTGGCAGTGTGGCACTGTACCGTCCCCAGTACATCCTGCATCTCATCCCCGTGCTGGTTGTGCATCTGGCTGGGCTGGGTTTTATGCAGAGTGCCCTATTAATAAAGTATGCATATAATGTGAACCAAAGCATCCATGTAGAGAATAACTACTGCAGTCAGTAATTCACAGAAAATTCACACCCTGCTTTACTCCATGTTAACTTCTCCAACATAATCACCTCCTGCACCTTATTGCTCTCCAAAGAGTTTTTCTGCTTGCCTTTTCAAGCGAGCCTAATTTCTCTCCAAATCCATCCTGACCCACCCCATGAAAGAAGCAGCCGGCATGCACATTTAACCAAATGTACCCCTAGTTTTTCCTGTGATAGAAGGCTGTCTCAAGGAGGACTGTACTGTAGAAAAAAGGCCTGGGGGAAGAAACAAATAAAAAATGAAATCCAAACCCAGACTGAAAAATACACCTATATTTTTAATTTTAACATTTTTTTTTTTTTTTTTTTTTGGCACTTATACTGAAGCAGAACATTCTTAATGGCAAACCCATTCATACTCAATTCAAGTTGTCCCAAATTTCAAGAAGGGCAAGAAGCAGGACGCCAGAAACCACAGACCTGTCAGTCTCACTTCAGTGCCAGTAAAATAATGGAAAACATTATTCTGGGAGGCATTGAAAAACACCTGGAGGACAATGCAGTCTTCGGTCACAACCAAAATGGCTACAGGAGGGGAAGTCCTGCTTGTTGAACCTGATTTCTTCGACAACAGGGTAACCCCCCTAGCTGATCTAGGAAAACCAGTCAATGTAATCTTTTCAGACTTCAGCAAAGATTTTGATACTGTCTCTCACAGGATCCTTCTGGACAAAATGCCCAACCCACAGAAGGATAAACAAGGGTGGGGGTCCTGGTCAATGGCCAGTTGAATGTGAGTCAGCAGAGCCCTGGCAGCCAGGAGGGACATCCCTGTCCGGGGGGGCATCAGGCAAAGCATCGCCAGCCGGGCAAGAGGGGATTGTCCCGCTCTGCTCTGCACTGGGGTGGCCTCACCTTGAGTACTGTGTGCAGTTTTGGGCACCTTAACATAAAAAAGACATTAAGCTGTTAGAGAGCACCCAAAGGAAGGCAACGAAGATGGTGAAGGGCCTTGAGGGGAAGCTGTGTGAGGAGCGGCTGAGGGGACTTGGTCTGTTCAGCTGGAGGAGACTGAGGGGAGACCCCATTGCAGTTACAACTTTCTCATGAGGGAAAGCAGAGAGGCAGGTACTGATCTCTTTGCTCTCATGACCAGTGATAGGACTTGAGAAACCAGCATGAAGTTGAGTCATGTGAGATTTAGGCTGAGTATCATTCAGAGGGTGGTTGGGAACTGGAACAGGCTCCCCAGGGAAGTGGTCACAGCACCAAGCCTGTCTGAGTTCAAGAAGCGTTTAGACAATAGTCTCAGGCACATGGTGTGACTCTTGGGGTGTCCTGTGCAGGGTCCCTTCCTACTCAGCATATTCTATGATTCTATAGTTCTACTGTGCAGACTCACTATTATAAGAACAGTTTGCATTGTCTCTTGGAGAAATGCACTAATATATTTGGTAAGTGCCTAATTTGCAAACTATAGCATGGATAGTATCAAAGCACTGCAGAAGACTTTGTGGTTGTTCTCTACTGGATTTTAATTTGTAGAATATATATTGATTAAATTTCTGATTATATGTAGAGGGGACTTCTAGTAAGGCTGATTTAACAATGCTCACTGATACGACAGCATTCCAACCCTTCTAGGAAGTGGTGGATTTCTAACCACCCGGGAGATCACTTCTTCACTTTTTTTTGGAAAATCCTTTGCAGCAGACTTCACTGAGTCTTCTATCTAATAAAACAGGTTGTTTTGCTTTCATCCAGTTGTCTTCTGGAATACTGCACCCTATACCTTAACTCACCAGCTGGATTTTCTGCTGCTCAGAACCAGACGTACTAAAAAAAAAAAATCCACCTCCTTATTCCCAATTTAAGACCCAGAGGGCTTGCTGAATTTCTCAAGCACAACAATTCATCTGGCAGTTAAAATTGCACAGACTCTTATGGTGGTTCTTTGTCAGAAATCTGGACAGATATTTGGGGTGTGACTTGAGAGTTAGCCAGTGAAAACTGCGTAGAATGCTCAAGTGTCAGAGATACTGATATTTCACCAGGGAATATTTAAACAGGCTGCTAAGGAAAGTGAGGCAGTGCCCATAGCAGCACAGCTTGCTTTGCTTTCAGAGTCCTGTTTAGAGCAGGGAATATTTTTAGCCAATATAATTGTACTAATGCATAATCATCATAACTTTCAAAGAGGAAGATTGCATATGTATTCCCAGAAGGGTTTAGGAAAACAAACCAACCGAAAAATAAACCAAACACTGACTGTTTTCTCAGCAGGTCTAGTTCAATGAAATATGTAAGTTGCAAAATTTTTACATCCTCCAGTCTTCTAATACAACAGATTTTTTTTCCTGTTCTCTAGCTCAGCAGAGTGAGTATGCTGTTTCTGGCATTGGTTAGCACCAGCTTTACAATAAAATAAGAAAGCTTTCAAATTTATAATTTTTATTATTTGCTAAGAGAAGAGCTTTTATTTCTTCTAAACACTGCCAGTTCCTGTTTGAGTTACCTGAAAGAATGTCTATAATCTGGAATTTTTATAGTAATAAGTATTTTTATTTTCTATATTAATGTCTAATTTTGATACTTTTTAGGCTCTCAAGTATCATGTCTTAGAGAGTTCTGTTGTTTAATTGTACCATGTTTAAGAAGTAATAATCCTTGTATCAGTTTTAAAAGGGTATTGGCTTGATTCCATTGTAATCTGCCTGCTTAAGTGGTTTTGTGTCAGTCATCATCTCTGTGAAATACTTACATTCAGAAACACCTATCGCAGCTGAACACAAACTACAGTTGTTTGAGTTGGAAGAGCATCAGCAACATTGCATTACTCTTATCTTTAGAAAACATATATTATTGATGAACTCAAAAGTAAGGATAGGAAACTACTATTTTTAACGTGTTGAGTGTGGTCTTACCAAACTAATTTTGTATTACCTTTTTCATTGCAGAAAATGCTGTGTCATGTTTTGTGTGTATAGGAAACAGTAGGAATACACCACAGAACATTTATATATATTTAGCTGCTCTTAGAAAAGGACTTGTGTTGAATGTAGTGAGCTACTCCTTGCTGTTTGCCTTACTTTTCCATGGGCAGAAATGCAGCACGTCTTCTTGCAATTTAAGGTCATATTCACATGTAACAGTTATCAGTGGTTTCTGTTAATGTAATTTCTACTGATGAAAAAAGAGAACATTAATTCTCTATTAGATTTCTGTAAGGACCACATTTTCTTTTATTTTGAGATCAAAAATCCACTTGAGCTAGAAAAAGGGTGAAGGAAAGCTACTTAGCATTTTCAGTCATCAGGAGGAAGCAAAACCACAGGGAAATCAGACAAATAGTTGTAAGTCCAGGTTACCTTTTTGGAAGGTAGTGAAGTCTTGCTGTTTTCCTTTGTCACTCATTTGAAATGTTCAAAACTTTTCTTTAATTTTCAAAACCAAAATTATTGCTTGTACATATGAGTATGTTATTACAAACCTCTATTTTTAAATGGGTTCAAGAATGTTAAACGATTAGATTACAAAAACAACATTTACATTCTTTGACCTATGGTTTCCTTTATTAAATCCAGTCTATGCAGAGTATGTTAAAACTGTTTTACATTTATGTAGCTTATTTTATATTCTAATTCCTTGGTCCTTAATCCATTTAAACAAGTGTAGCGGCTCATTGCAATGATGTTAATTTTATTCCTATTTTGGTGAAATCTATTTTGTTTCTCAAGAAACTGCATAAAAGAGGCTTTTTCCCATTCTTACCCAAATGGTTGCTCATACCTACTTTGGGAAGAGAAGTGTGGGAAGAGGATGAAAACCACTACCAGAATGTGACCTCAATCAGGACAAACACTAGGAGATTCCTAGATGTTAAAAAGAAAAGGCTAGGTCTGGCTCTGAAGGTAGCTATTATTAACAAGTAGGTATTTCTGGCTTCATGTGGCATGATTTTATGTCACACAGAAAAACTTAAGCTGGTCCAGAGGAGAGCCACAAAAGTTATCAGAGGGCTAGAGCACTTCTCCTACGAGAAAAAGCTGAGAAAGCTGGGGTCGGTCACCTGGAGAAGAGAAGGCTTTGGGGAGAGCTTAATGCAGCCTTTCAGTACTTAAAGACTTTTAAGGATGATGGGGACAGACTTGTTGATGGAGCCTGTAGCATTAGGACAAGGAGGAATGGTTTTAAACTAACTGAGGGTAGAGTCAGGCTAGGTGTAAGGAGGAATTTCTTTACTATGAAGCTCGTGTAACACAAGCACAGGCTGCCCAGAGAGGTGGTAGGTGCCCCATCCCTGGAAACGTTCAAGGTCAGGTTGGATGAGGCCCTGAGCAACCTGATCTAGTTGAAGATGTCCCTGCTTGTTGCAGAGGGGTTGGATCAGATGAGCTTTAAAGGTCCCTTACAACCCAAAGTATTCTGTAACTCAATGAAAATGTTAAATGTGGTCTGCGCATTGAAAGCACTTCATTCTCAGAGGCAATACAGGCCACTCCGGCACCACAGATTTATTTCCTTTTAGCCAGCTTCACAAGCTTAATGAACGTAGGAAATGAGTAATCATTAACAGAAGGTAAAAAGGACTTGAGAGATGTATTTGAGTAACATGATCCCATTTCTCTGAGTTCTCTCTTGTGTAATTTTGACTGAAAATGAAAGGTATGAAAAGATTCTGAAACCCTAGTTCTTTTGAAAGTTCTGACCTAGTAAGGCCTTTGCCACCTGGCACAGCCTCACACGGAACTGCAGGCATTGCCACATTATGGTTGGTGAGTGCTCTCAGGAAGGGTTGCAAGGTGGATGGGGGTGTATGGGAGAGGTAAACTCTATATGTCCTTATTATAAAATACCTGCAATCAGAAGAGTCTCCAACTGGGGCATACTTTCCTCGATTTTCTTAGTATAAAGGAAGTGGGTTTGGGTTTGGTTTATGTATTTTTTTCCTTGTTGTTTGTTTGGGGTTTGGTTGTTTGTTTGCTTTGGGTTTTGGTTGGGTTCTTTGTTTGTTGTTGTTGGTGTATTTAAAGTGGAAATCACACACGTAAGCATTATTTCATACTAGGTAGTTATTCAGGTTAACAGAAATGTTTTACTGAAGTGATACTACTTTTGCAAGGCTTTCAGACTCCGCATTCACATGCCCTGTGTCTGAAACAGAACTCTAACGTGCCATGAATCCAAGCTAAGGCACCAGCCCACAGACACATGTTTGTGTCACATGTGAATTGACTGAGATGATATTGGGTTGAATTACAAAAGTTTCTACAGATTAAGTTCTTAGGTAATTTCTGGCATAAGCATTGTTCAGATACTGTGAGAGCTGAGCCTCCTGGGATTGAAGTATTTAAAAGACTGACATAAACCCCACTCTTGAACTAATGAAAAGCTTTTACTCCTTCTACAGACTCTTAGTATTGTGTTTTTTGCAATGGAGCTCAGGTCCTAAACACACGCAAAAGAATATAGCTTTGTAACTAGTGACTTCAGGTTAGCTTTATCAGAGATGAATTTGACTCAGCACTTTATCCATATTGTATACTTTATTGACTCATTTATTGAATGCAGCAGCTTTCAGAGAATTAGCTGAGAACAGAACTGTAGGACAAATACTGATTTCCACCTGGCTCTATTAGTAAATAAGAGGTTTGTTAGTGTTGTTTCCTAAATAACTGGAGGAAAAACTTAAGAAAAATAGGATTCAGTAATTTAAATTTAAAGCCTGTTCTTATTAAAAGAAGCAGTTTGGATTGTCCATCTTCGCAGATTAGAAGCTGAACTAGAAAACCTCAGCAAGAGCTCAGATTCTTACTCCCTTTAAGGGGCTAAAGTACCTGGGGAAGCCAAAAGCCAAAAAAGACATAAACAATGTCAAAACTATTCCTCCCAGTGGGTATTTCCATCCTCAATTAGCCTGGTAAAAGCTTTCTGGTGTTCTTTACACTTGTCCTGCTCTATCTTGGCTCTGATTTTCTTAAGTAATAGAAATATTCTTAGCCAGCTCCCCATTCATCTCGCTCCCAGCAACCACATGGTAAATATACTCACATTATGTCTTTTAGCAAAACAGATATAGAATCACAGATAGCACTGTGACAAATAGTACAAGGCTGAGGATGTGTCAGCAGGAGAACACTCTGGAAGATGAGTCCAAATGCATGATGTTTATGGATTAATTGAAATTAGAACCTGAATACTTTCAGCCAGGAGTCTTAAATTAGATTATTAAAGCACTTTCTTAAGTTATTAAATTATAAAAACAGTTAAACTAAAAATATTTTGAGCAGTAAGAATGTCTGATTAGAAATATAGCACAGTTTGACTGGTCATTTGAAAAGATAATTAAGATTACTTTCCCCAGGTATACCTACATAGAAACAACAGAGCAGTTCACCCGATAGAGGTAAATAAGGGCCAAAGCTGTCAGCCCTTAAAGTGGAGTGAAACAATACTTATTTTCAGTACTCTAAGCTGTGTTTCTGTTTTACTTTTCACAGCAATCCGAACCCATAGGGGATTGATTTTCAACTAGAGCATGTACAGGAAAAAAACCCCAAACCTTATTTTGGTAATGCTAACTTTTGCAAAAAGGAAAACAAATGGTGCACTGCTCCATGGTGCCACGGTGCTAGGGTGTACTAACAATTAAAAAAGATAATTTGCAATTTATTTTGCACACATTTAGCAATTTTTTTCTGTGCTTTTTTGTCTTTTCCTGACTTGCATTTTCCTCATTAACTGTATGTACAGCTTCCTCATTTTCATATTTATACCTTTCAAATTAAAGTAAGGACAAACTGTGCTTTTGTTTCTTTAACAATTGATTTGGATGGTATCCTTAATGTCTGTATTTTCTGAGCAAGGACCATGGACACTATTAATTTCTTCAATATGAATATTATTTTCCAGGAAATAGATAATGTAGTTTAGCAGAAACAGGTGTAGTCGTGTCAGTCGACTAAGATGACGAGGAACTCATACAAAGCTAGGTTGTGTTATGGGTAAGAGATTGTCCATCCTTCAACATTATACTTTTCCTGTTCAACACACAACTGTACGTACAGAGGATGCATTGCCAAGAGGGTGGCCAGCTGAGGAGATACGCTCTATAAGAAGGGTACACTTAGAAGGGACTGAGTTGCTTTGCGTGTGAATTGTGAGCAGCAGCACGGCATGAAGAGGCATGGCGAAGAAAGGTGCCAGGAGCAGTGACACTCCATTTTCACTGACTGCAGGTGAACCCTGGGTGCAGACTCCTCTCTTCTAACAGCTTTTTTTTTTTCTGTATTCTGTATTCACAAAGGTTGCAAAGCAGTAGAAGCCAAGCTACAGAAGACAGATTTTATCTGTAACAAGCTTCATCCTGCCTAAATTGTATCATAACTGCTACAGAAACATCAGATAGAATACAGGCAAAAAATCCAACCCACCTGGGCAGGTATTTTACTTTCTAGCAGCTATGTTTTGGATACTTCTGAGATCCTTTCTCTCCTCTTATCAAAGACGGTAGACACTCTAAACCTTTAAGTGTAATCTTATCTAGTTCAGTGCCAGTGGAACAGGAAATTTAACTCTAGACTTGCTGGAGAGTGTCGTCACTTCTCAATGGAAATAAGAACAAAAAGACTTCTAAAAAAAGTTGTAATCAACATTCAGTCCAGTGACTGCCCAGATCTGCAGAAATTCAAAGTAGGACATGGCATTTGAAGATCTAATATTTGTGTTGCTGTGATATGAAATTCATTAGTGACTTCCTCCACTCTGATAGTCGTCTCTTTCCACAAATCTTTGCAGGAAGGATGGGTTTCGCAAGTTGCAAGTCTTTATCAAGACCAAGAATATTTCGACAGAAAACACATTCTAGTTGGTATGGCAAAATTTGATCAGACAATTATTGCTCCTTTGTTCAAAGTGATTTACATTGTTTTGCATTGATTTACATGTTTTAGGCCGAAAGAATCTAAAAGAAGTCTTCAGGCTTCTTTTAGAAAATACAGAACATCACCACAGTGTTTATGTTTGCAGATGTTAAAATCTCTGTAAATATTACTGAGAAACATTCACTGTTTTCTTTGGGGTTTAGCCAACTAGCAAGGAAAAAAAAAAAAAAAAAGAAAAAAACCCCAACAAAACACTTCAGTATTTATACTCTAGGCCAGTAAGGCCTCAGAACCAGTGAACCCCAGGATTCAAAAGAGGCTTTTGCAGCTACAAACTTTACTGGAAAGTAAACAAACAAAACTGATGTCAGAAGTCTCACCCCTCAGTCTTGCTAGAGCTAATCTTAAAAGGGTTGGCACTGATGTTCCAAACCATTTGTTCTTTTACAAGATGCAAAGTTGTCACTTCTGTTATCCCTTCTAAGACCTGCTGCTGCTGAGCTCTTCAAGGGAAATTGCTACTAATGCAACTGGGGCTGCCTGGAAAAAAAGAACTGAGAACCTGTTGGGCTCCTTTTGATGTCAGTCGGTGATCTGGACTCCTGTGATGGCAGTTCCTCTGTATAGTGTCATAACCTATTACAGATAACAACTGGAATTAACCGTAATCTGAAGAACTATGGCCAGACATCTATAACATTGATTCTTGCTTTTATGGTCTGGTTTTTAAGAGACAGAATTCAAAGGACAACATCTTGCCTCACAGACAGGATATGCCTGGCTAAGAGGACAATGAAGCAGACTGGGATGGAAGTTTCCCCCTTAGAGTGAGAAACTACAACACATGCTTTATCTCAGTTTTTGGTACGGTTACACAGGGAGTGCAAATCTTCAAATCTGTAGATAAAACTATACCAAATACACTTGCACCAAAATGTGGTTTCCATTATTCAGTAGCAGGATTTATGCAGACCTTAAAATTACTGCTTTTTGAAAGGAATTTTAGAAATAGTCAGTGAAAGCAATGTTTGCAGTTTGGGTGGTAAAAAAGGAAGAGAATAAGACTATCCAAAACAGTGTACACCACACTGACACCTAACTGAAGAAGCAGTGGCATTACTACCTTGCTTGCAATATTGTGATAACTTTTAAATGCTTTGAGCTACATATATGTGTAACGTGTTTTAATATCAAATTTACTTGTTACGACAGTTTCTTGGCTATTTTCTGATGTATAATTTAGATAAAAAGATAGAAAAGAGTAGTCACACTTCATACATAGTATATAAACACTTACAAGAGCAACTCTTCCACATTCTACACGCTGGAGTATCCATAAGTAACCAGGATTACTGAATCTTTGTTGGGAACATGAACTATTTTGGTTCATACATTCAAAAATACCAGTTCCTTTCAATTTGTCTCACAAATTAGATATGACCTTTGCTATGTAACTGACAGCAGATACTTGAATATTGTTTCAGACCATAGTGACATGGAAATATGAAGTGGGCTAGATGATGTACAACTTTCACAATTAATTAAGAGATCAAACATAATAGGTTATTTTTCTTGTGACTTGTCAAAAGAGATCAAATTAAAAAAAATGCAGTGAAGAGCAGAGCTCAAATGACAGGTGCATGGCACTGAAATTAATAGCTCAAGCAATTACTTCTTGTGACATAGGGAAAAAACTAAAAGTTGGGTTCTGTACCTATCATGTCAGAATAGATGCAAAGATGACCACATCACCCCATATGAGGAAACTACTTCCACCTTGGAAGTTTCTGTTCAATTTGTTCTTTTTCAGAAGCTCTCTGAAATCACTGTTAATAGCACAGGATGTGTATGAAAGTCGTGAGAATCAACAAGAGATCAGAATGAGATCAGAACCAACTCTGTCTCCCTCTACAGTTTTTCCCAATGAGATTACGATTTTTTATGCTGACTACATGGATTTCCTTAGTGCCAGATTATTCTGGAGATCTGTGAGAGAGATGGGTAGAAAGGGTTGACTATACAGTCTCAAAATCACAGATGTGTGTGGGAAGGTTTAGCCATGCTTTTCATCCCAGACCAGCAGATCTCTGTAAACATCAAGTGCCTTGTAAGGGATGTGTATAAATAAATCCTGTTGTATCAGCTTTTTAAACATAGAGATGGGAGGCACAGAAGTGATTAAATTATTAGAAATCTGTGAAGTATTAATATACAGAAAGTACTGTAACGAAATCACCAGTTGATTTGCATCTCAGTAAATTAACACTGATCGAACAACTTACCATGATTCACATGTCAAAATCTTCACTTGTGTCTCTTTAATTTTTATCTGCTTTTGCTTTTCTAGATATTTGTGTAGTTTCTATCACTATAGTGTCTGAACAACATGGAATATTTATTAATGTAAGTTCCTTTTTTAGTGAGACCTTTCATGCAGTAAATATAATTTATGTCCCATTTGAGAGTGTTTCACACTGCTGTAACAAGAACAAAGGGGCCACAGTACAAGACCAAATTAGGATGTAGTTAATTGGTCTGTGTGATAGTCTTTACAACCGGGGAAGGAAAATTAAGAAATAAAGGCACTGTCTGCATGGAAAAATTAATGCTTTTTAAGTACAAAGGTGCTAAGTATTCTGTACAAATGTATGTCATAGACAATGAAAAGGTATTTTCATACCAAAATACGAAGTTTTCTACAGGATGTAAAAGTGCCTCTAAATTGAATGAGGGAATGTTTGAGGAGCAGGATATATATGACTAGGATGCTTGTGATACTGAAACTATTTTTGTCAAGCACTGCACTGTAGAATGTGATTATACCTTTGGATTTTATGAGGACTGACTTTGTTCAAAATAGTGTAATCCATATTCAGAGTAGGAAAAGCTGCCTTTCTTTTCTGTCTGGAAAGAATGTTTATACTAGGCGTTAGTCCAGGGTTGGTACTGTGCTCCAACTGAGGCTAGTTTTCCTTTATGTTTACTTCCTTGTGTAGACAAACCCCAAGTAAGTGCGTCACACAGGAAGTCTGTGGAGTTGCTCTTGATTTATGCTGATGTAACAGGACACATGAGAGAAATTTTATTGCTGTTTCTGTCCCAAGCAGATGGAATACTGTTAAGTGACAGCTCCAACAGGAACAGATTTTGGGAAGTACTGTTATAAAGGCCTGTTAAAGAAGAATGTTTTAAAGAAAGGTTAGAAGTAGCAGAAAAAGGAGTCATGTTTTTTTTTTTTCAAGTTTAAATAATGCATGAATAGTGCATTACAAGTCCACACTGCTTGTAATTCTGGGATACTATGTAGTGGCCTCTGTTTTCCCAGTTTTAATGTGGACTAACTGTTTAAATTTAGACTATAAGGTGAAAAGGCCAGTGTCAGTACTGCTCCAAGAAGTAAGTACTTCTGATCTGCGCTGGACCTGTTTTAGCTAACCTTGGACTGTGATCTTCCTGTTCTTCCTCTAAAGGTACTGAAAGAAAAACATTTGTAATGCTGAAAGAACTGGGAGAGGAGACCTTATAAATATGTTAAAAGGCATTAGTTCAGTTTTAAAACTCTTCATGAAAAGTGTAACACAAGTGTGAACTTTTGCCTCTCCACCAGTGTAGTAGATGTCATCAAACTTTCCATTAGTACCATGCTGTGTCTTCCAAGAAGAGAAATGCCATCATGTTCATCCAGTTCAATTTTTTTAAAATTTCTGTCTCCAGCTTCCAAACGTTATTGAGGGGGCTGCACAAAGTTAAACACAGCAATTCAAAAGTCAGATCCATTAGCCAAGATGGAATTAGACTTTCTGCTAAAAGAAGAATGATGAAAAGTACTGACAGAGTGAACAGACTGAGGCTTTCTTTTACTCAGATATTGCAGCTTCTTAATATCACATATTTCCTGAATAGATTTCACTGGATAGAATTTATTTTTTTCTGGCCTAACATTTCCCTTCTTCAATAGCCTTATGTTCCTTTTTGTATGATGCATTAGATGCATTAAATAATTCTATTCTGTTCTCTAATCAGTATTTGTTAGCTTCTAGGAGTCAGATCTTATTGCTAGGCAACTAAACAAGAAATCTCCATCTTTGGAGGAAGCAGTTTGCTGTATCCATGCGTGACCCTGTGCTTATCTATACATACATCTATACAATTACCTAAGTGCAGCTGGAAATCTCAAATGTAAACATGCTGCATATATTACACATACTGAATTTATCTTGAAACTGAGTTGTCAATAGTCAAAATAGCTTGGAAAAAGACATATATTTTCCATCTTCTTTTTAGATGTTTTTTAGATGTATTTCCCCCACATGCAACTAGCTTTGAGAGTAGCCTTGGTGCTGAAAATCTCTTCTGTCTTTTGGGCTTCTAAAAAAATAGGGATTTATATATTAATTATTGCAGTCTTTTTACATCAAGATATTTCCCTAATTTTATTAATGCCTCTGTGAGATTTTGATTACTGTGGTTCTCTGTTTGCAAGTTTTCCAAAGGAATTATGAGAGGGAGGAGTCAGTCTGAAAACCAACAGCAGGGCTTCAGTGGATTGCAGTGACAGCAGTCTTTCTGCGCTTTTAAGAAAGCCTATACGTTTAATAATTTAATGAGTTCCTATCTGCCATCTTGGTGCTTGATTGCATTTCCACTGCCAGGCAGTGTATTTTGTTGATCTAATAATATGTCCTCTGTAACATCATGGTCTCGTTACTAAGGATTTTTTCTGATTTTCCTCAGTGTAATTTCTGTGGCTAGAGCATCACTGTTCTGCCATGGAGGGGCTCGCTGTGCCTGGAGCCACACAGACACTCCGAGGAGACCAAAGTGAGGGACAGGTGACTCCTGTGAGCATCACTGCTGGCACCACCCTGTAGATGGTGACTTGGCTGGCAGAATTAGTTTTCCGAGAAAAAGCTTTGGAGAGAAGAGGTCCCTTCCAATACCCCTTTCTGCATTTTTAATTACTCTCTGAACCAGCTTCTGATCCTCTACTGAGTATCTACCACAGGACTTTATGGATACTCATTTTTAAATTCTGATTGGCTCATATAGGTACACCTAAAGTTGGTTAGTATAAATAAAGGAGCTGAACTGATCCATTTTCTGTTCTAATTTTGGTTCAGCTGTGATCGAAGTTGTTCCGCTGTCCTTCCTGTTCAGATCAGAAATAGACTGGCAACTGACTCATGTTAGAAAATACAGCATTAAAAAATAGAAATGATTGCATGCTGTGGGTGATCCCATGGAAAGGGGCTTCAGGTGAAGGTGGGGTTTAGACTCTTGTTTCTGCTTTGCTGTCAGAGCACTGCTATTATTTACGGCTCCCACACGGCACCACTGCTTTTCTCACCTCTGCAATCTCACTTGCCGTATTTAGGAACTGAGGCAATCTGGCAAGTACAGTTGAGGAGACAGAGGAATTAAATTATTGTGTTTCATACTGTTTGTTCAGTTATAAATTTCAGTTTAAATCCCTAGTCCGAGTCATAGAATCATTAAGGTTGGAAAAGACCTCCAAAAGATCACCAAGTCCTAGCACCACCAATGTTCACCACTAAATCACTAAACCATTTCCTCAACTGCTACATCTGAGCAAGCTAAATATACTATAAATATTCTTTTAAATATCATATCATATTATACACTGGCTATTTTATTTTAATGATTCTAGCCCCTTTTTTTCCTCATAATAGGAAAATTCTGTTGCAGTGTGGCTAAGTGTTACAGATGGAAGCTGGAAAATGATAAGTTATTAAAGAATTACAAATAGTACCTGCAATGTTAATAATATTTTTGGTTTTCATGCAACTAAAAAAATCCTCTATTTTTGTGAATTTAGCTTGTTTTCATAAAACAAAAAAAAAAATGCTGTAGACTTTGATTTCTTATAGGACAATTTCTTATAGGGCAACTTTCTTAATATACATCACCAAATCTCTTGATTATGAAAACTTGTATCTATGTGGTCAGGCAATTGGACTAGATGATCATTCCAATGGAACTATTCTGTTTGATGCATTTATTTTTCTTTTTCTTTGACAGAAAAATTGGGGTTATTTTCAAAAAACAGTTCAGTCCTCTAATACAGCTGGTTCATCCACCCTCCTCAGCCTTTCCATGATAGTGCTTCAAAAATAGCAAACCCCATCTCAGTTGTGAGTTCATATCCAGACTAAATAAGTGCATTTTATGAATCTATCAGATTTTTGGTTCTTTCTCACTGATTCAGCTCTCATTTCCAAACTTGTGTATTTTTTACAGGGCTTCAATGGAGACTTGAAGACGTTGTTTGCCACAAAATATTCTGAAATAAATACATAGGTTTTTAAACTTTATGTAAAATGTGTTGTATTCACAGGGTAAACATGATAGCAGACTCTAAACATGATAAAAAGAACTATGTAATCCACACAGTCAGTATGTTCGTCTTTGCACTTGCAGATAACACGCTGTGATTGTGGAACTTTGAGTTTCCATCTCAAACTTCCTGACATATGTGAATCTAGCTTGGTCCATTCCTGCTAAGCAAACAAAAAGATCTATTTTTAAAATCATTAAATCAAAGGAAATTTTATTAATAGGGAAGCTGAAATGGAGAAAGGAAATACATCCTGCCGTGCATAATTTGGCTCCAGCCTACCCACTACTCTGAGCTAATATTGTCCGTGTCTACATTAGCAAGTGGTGCAGTGCAGTTTGAGCCAGTTTCTCACTCCTGCCAAGAACCTCATGTCCACACTGTATGTGAGTGGGTGGAAAAGAGGGAATGTGCTTTGAACTGGGTCCAGTTTGCTCCTAAGAACTGCAAGTCCAGTAATAGCTGGAGCACGTGAGATGCTGTGTAGAGCTTTGTTTCGTTTCGGGGATATCTGCCTGTGCTCTCTGAGCTGTGCTGTGTGAACAAAGTAAGGTAAGAGGGAGTGAACAGGAGATTCCACTCAAAAGCATACTGCTGATCTGAACTTACAGGCTCGTGGAGATGCATCTATTTATTGGATGGTTTGAAAAGCAAACATATACAGCCTGTAGGGACTGTATATATGATCAGTACAGACTGTAGGGAATTAGTACCTTCTCCCCTTTGAAAATAAATTCTCTCTGTGTTCACTGATGCTGAAAAGAGTCATTCCAGTGTATATTCTCTGTGTTAGGATGAGAGAGAGGGAAACACGATAGAATATAAGCGTGTCCACAAGGGAAGTTGTTAATTTAGTAACAAAGGACTGGTAAGTGATGATATCCTGTTTCATAACTAACATGGAGCGTACATGGACAGAAAGTTGTCTTCCATATATGTGATTTTACTATTTGAAAGCCTTCACTATTTACCTTTTTCTAAATCTACAGCTTAGAGAGCTTTCCCTGATTTGAAATAGTTTTGTTCTTCATAAAATGAAAACTGATAAATTGAAGACCTTGCATGAAATCTGGTACACCACTTCATTCTATAGCATTAGTTGCAGACAATACAGGAGACTATTGCTACCTTTGTTCTTCTGAATCAGTACTGTAAAGTGCTGCAGCAGTGAATACAGAGAAATATGATAGTTCTGTAATAATGGTGGAACTGAGGAAGGTTATGTAATTCAAACGCTTGTGAAATTAGTAGAATTATGGATTTCTTGCCAAGGCTTGCCTTCTGAGACTGTGATTGTTTACTGGAGTTCTAGCACAGAAGCCTGTGAGGAAAGATGATACGAGGAGGCTGATTCTGCAGCCTTTTATTCAGATGAAGCAGGACTTGCTCTGAGCAATGAATGTATTCATTTTCATGAGACAGCCCAATAATGGATTACTAAATCAGGATAGAATCAAACCCTACATCTTAGTGTTCAAACTCTGTTTAGACAACTATATGCACAATGCTTTATTGCACTTGTGTCTGGGGTGGTTCTCAGTGGAAACCAGTAACAGAGTATGTAGCACCCAGGTAAAAGCACAGAGGCCATGGAGCTTTTTACACAGACTTTGCTTGAAATAGGTGATTGATCAAGTGAGCAGAGGTAATGAGCCATGTAGAAATCTGTTACCAAAGCCTTTACAAGCCTTAGCATGGTGGCTGCAGCAGTTATGTAGCTTTAAACATGAGTGTTGTTGGCTTTATGTAAATACATAACTGAAAAGCTGTATTTTAAAAATTCTATGATTCTATGATTTTAGAAAATACACATAAAATGAGCATTCTTGTAACTCAAGCTTTCTCTCCCCTTTCCTGAACCACCGTGTATCAGTGTTCCCCATGTCCTACTTCCTTCAGCACTACGTCAGCACGGCTGGTGGTCAGTGGGAGTTTTGCCAGAGTACAGTCTAAAGCAAGTGTTGGCAGCCCATGACTACAGATTATAAAAGGCTGGCAGCAGAGTTAGTGTGGGGTTAGGAGATGTAACATTGAGAGTTGGCTAGGAGAACCGATATCTTCTTCAGAACTCAGCAGAAGCCCTGGAGCTGGGCAGTCCTGTCATCATACTGCTGATTTTAAGATCATGTGATGAGCAGCATTTCATTTGTTTGAGTTGGAGACATTTTTAAATTCTGATAAGTGTCTGTGAGCATCCTCAGCTTCTCATTTGGGAAAAAGAAGAGTTTAGTGTCACATAACACATCTGAAAAATCTCTGACCCCTGGCCCTTTGAGGTGTGATATCTTACTGTGAACATCTACTTTTTAATTGTATTTTGGGCCTGAGTAATTCTAACCATTGCTTGATTTGTAAGTGCTACTTGGTCCCTCAGGGTTTGATCTCTCTCTCTCTCTCTTTTTTTTTTTTTTTTTTTTTTTAAAAAAAGGGCTATGGCTTTTTAAAGAATT
>VXBX01008036.1:958074-1074915 GCA_013400415.1 Scytalopus superciliaris
TTTTTTTTTTTTTTTTAATTAAAAGAAGGGCTATGGCATATGTAAGAATTAATTAAATCCCTGCAGGTTTTTGTATTTTATTTAACTCTCAGTCTGATTTTCTGGATCTTTCTGCATATTGATATGTATCCAGCAGCTAAGCAGCTGTGGTTAAAAACAAAAAGTCACTGAAAAATACCAAATTTCTATTTCCCTCCCCCAGCCCTTCATAGGATACCTGCAACAAAGAGGGTCAGGAATTTTACTGCCAGCTGACTTGAGACCCAGGAGAGCAAATAACTGCAAAGCATTTTTGCCTGTGTAATTTTTGGTCATTATTATTGATTGAAATGAAACTTAAAAGTGTGTTTCTTCTGAAGTCTTTTGAAAAATGGTCGCTGTCAGTACGTATTTAAGGCTGGAACATCTATCAGCAGCACTGTAAAGATGGTGAATTAATTCTGAAGTGGGGGTGACACCTGTGTGAGCTCCTCAGTGTGCCGGATGGTGAATCAGGGGCTACTCTCAAATTTTGGATACAGATGGAGCAGAAGAATAACAAGTTCTGTGTGATGTGTCAATTTATGAGCAATGAGTAAGTGCAATGTGCAGGTTAAAAGCACCTTTTCTGAGAAAGCAGCAAAGAAGAAAGTATAACATTATGTACTAAGTCTGACCCCAAAAATACTCACTCTTACAAAAATTATTCACCGAGAAGACCTGTAGAACTCAGAGAGAACTTTCCTGGGCAAAAATTATTAGTGCTTCAGTATAACTTCATTAGTTCCACAGTTGTGCTCTGATTATTTAGACGCTTGAAAATTTAACTTCAAATACAATTGGCATTCTGATTGGACTTGGATAATTAAAAGTAAAAGCAGAAATAATCACAGAAGGTATATGATAAGAAAAAGAAAACCTATTAAGTCTGCAAATTGCAGCATTTAAAAACAGGAAATGCCTCAGAATTTAAATTACCAAAGCTAAATTGTTTGATCTGAAAAGTAGGCAATATCTGTAAGTGAGATCCAGAAAAGAAGATTTCAACCCAGCAGATTTCTGCGTATTGAAATCTGTGTGATTGCAGTCGAGGAGAGGACCCTGAGATGCACTCAGGGGCAGTTACACACCTGCCAGGTGAGGGATGCCCTTGGTTCATGTGCAGGGCCTTGTGCTGCTCAAGAGCACAGCAGTGCCGGGATCCCGGACAAGGCAAGTCTTAAGGTGACAGATGGACAAAAGAAAAGGCAAAGTACGTTTGTTGCAAACCAGAACACATTTGCTAATTGTGTGTATTTGGAAAAAACAAAAAAACCCCACATTTCTGGAAGCAGTTACTAACTGGGGAGGTGGGTTCTAACACAGATGTCACTGCAATTTTCAAAAGTACCAGACAGTCAAGATCATGGAAAGTTTAGGATTTTGATTAGTTAAGGAAATTTTCTTGGAAAGCAGCTCTTGCATATGAGCCAAGTACACTTTGAAATCCAAATTTCACTCACCTCTGAATGTTTTTTCCCCTAATCTTAACAAAATGACCATAGTCTATAATTTCAAAAGAATACATTCTGATGATTGAAGAACTCCTGTGGACAATGTTTTTTTTTTTTTTCTGTGTAGACATTATGTTGTCAAAAGACAATGTATTTTGTGCTTCCTTTGTTGTATTTTCCTTCAAAGTGGTATTTGACATATGTCAAGTGGAAGGTCCTGCACAAGAGTGAAAGTTATTTTATCAAAAATTACGTGTTATGGGAATAGTTGATTTCCAAGCACATGGTCATGTTTCTTGACAAGAAAATTTGCTTTAATTTCTGTTTAGAAGCCAGCAGTATTTAAATAACTCAAAAAAAGAACACAACCCCCAAAAAACCAAACCAAAGAAAAAAAAAACAAAACCCAAACACCCAAACCTCCCAAAGCCCCTCATGTGTTAAAAATAAAGACAGGTGTGTTCTGGTAATTCACACAGTTTATTCTTAACAATTTGCATAATATATTATGTACAGATAATTTGTGAAGTCCCCTCAAGCAGAACAATAGCTTTAAAGATACTCTTAAGATCTAATTGATGATATTCATAAATGTTATCATTGAGGAAGTGGAAAGCAATTTTCCCTGAACTTTACCTCCATGAATAATTGTTGACAAAGGGCTCTTCAGAATGAAATGTCACATCTTTTTCCTGCAGCTTGTGATAAGTCACACAATCAAAATGCTGGGGTGACTAATTTTTTGTTAGGAAAGAGCTTATTATGTCTACATGTCCAAAGATTTTCCAGTTCTCTGTAACTGATGGCACAATATGTGATGGAAGTAAAGGAAATCGAGGTAATATTTGTGCCTGCTAATAACAAACACAGCTGTACCCCCTCTTACTAGTTAGGTAAATGCTCTGTCTGCAAAGTTCAGATCTGGAAGTAAATATCAAAGATGACCGCTGTTAAAGCTGTTGTTTAGATTAGGTCCAGTGTTTAGTTTGCTTCCTACTATGGTTTTATGTACAGACATTGACAGTCCCCACTCACATAAAAGCAACTTAAACAGATAATTCTTTTGCCTCTACAGCTCAATAAAATAAACTCAAAAGCAATTTTCTTTTCTCAAATATGGTTATGTCTTTATGGAGTGAATTGCTGCATGAAACTAAGTAGGGTTGTGATGTTCTTTCTGTCATCCTTTTAGCCAGCCTTTCTAGGATGGATCAGGCCCTATTGAGGATTTTTCAAAGATTGGATTAATTTATTATAATACGTAAAACAAATGTAATTTTGACTCATTCTGTGTATAAATAGCTCCTCTAAGGTAATAGATTTTTCTCAATTACTCAGATTACTCATATGTTTCTTAGGTTATCAACACATTTTTTATATAAAGAAGGAGGAGGATTGATTCTGACATTTTCTCAGTTGTGTGCGATGACACTTTTGAAATTGTAACAGTCTCCTGCCAACTGTGGATATTGACTCAGGCATGAGATTTTCAGAAGACATGCTTACTTTAGAGACTAGTTTATCATGTTTCCATCTGTTGGATAAATATTTTTTTGACTAAGTGTAAAACCCCAGATACATGTCATCCCAGATGCTCGAGAAATTTTTCATCTGACTGCTGAAAGGCAACAAGATGAGATGCAAAATCCTTTCAAAACACCTGCCACACCAGACTGTGCAATCCTGTCTCAGGCAACTGGAATAGTCACCTGAGATTTGGAACTTCAACAATCCCGAGATTGAAAACAGCAACGTGTGAGACAGCATGGACAAATCTTACTGCTGGAGAGCATGTGATTGCCCAGCAGGTGGGGGATGTAAATCAGTAGCCTGGAGAGAATCAGGAGACATGAGAATGGCACAGAGTTGTACACTCAAGCGTGTGCCCTCTGCAGCCTGGTTCCAGGAAATCTGACCTCAGCTTATTTTGGCTACTGGCAGATAAAAGCTTTTCCTTGCTGTCTGAGCACTGTGGCTGAAGAATTTTGCTTTCCTACTTCTTGCATTTTATCCCACTGGATTTACCAGATGAGGGCAGGTGAGACTGAAATTCTATTTTGCAAGCTCCCTTGCTGGGATGCAGAGATTTCTGTCCCTCATAGGGAGTATTTGTTGGATAGACCTTGGGAAGTGTTCCTTCAGGGTTCTAAAACAACATGTTCATTTGTAAATACTCTTCTTTTTTCCTTCCGCCATTCACTGAGACAAAAAAAATGCTTTGGTGTTTGTAATCTCTTTCTGGCTTCACTTGAATAGATGGGGAGGGACCTGTTGCTCAAAGAGAAACCTCCTCTGGAACACCAATGTGCTTTCATTGATACCTATTTTTTCCTTTTTTAAAAATATTATATCTATTGGTGTATTTGCTTAGGAAAAGCAAAAGTAGTTAAAGTAGAGAGAAGCAAATATGACAGAAGAATCACTTTATACTGTTAACTACTCAACAGCAGGTTTGATGGGAGCAGGTAAAGACAATTTTAATTTTTTTTTTTTGATTCATTTATGAGTTTTACATACTGAAGCCACTAGTAGACTTGGTGGCCCTATGACCCATTTTATATGGTGTGATTTTAGCCAAGCAGTTTTCCCTTTTTCTCTGTCAGGGTAACCTGAAAAGGAGGTTTCTTTTGTACTTAAGTTTGATTCTGATCAAGGCAGTGAAGGGCTATGGTCTTGCTGTAGGTTGCTGCCTTTTCCCAATACTTTCCCAATCTCTGCCTGCAGAATAGGAATGTGAAACTGGAAGTGACTCATTGGATCACAGAATCCATCTCTCTGCTGCAGCAGGCATCACATCTCATAAATCCCATTTAAAACTAACCAAACTCAGTCTTGAATCTACTTCGTCACCCTCCTCACCTGCATGGAGATTAGCCTACACTGTTTAAAAAATGCTGTTCATGAACTTGAAAGGCCTCAGCTCTGCTCACTGCTGCTGGATAAACACATGGAAATGGGATGTGTAGGTGTTTCTTTCCAGTTGCTCCTGCCAGAATGCTGTTCTGGGACCCCACTGCTTAGAAACCTGATTCCTTTGTTCAGCCTTCCGGGCTAATCGGCCTGTGCTTGGAAGGTATTACCCAGCTTATGGACTTGGTTGTGCAGCTTCTTGGGTTGCTAAAACCCTTCTGGGGAGGTTTTCTTTCAGATATGGCTAAGATTTTCACTGGGGTAAATTATCGAATGCACAAATGTATTTTATCCATATATATATTCTGTGAAGAATGTAGGAAGAGGGTGGAAGATCCAGGGTTGCTAAATGATGCTGTAGTAGGGGAAACAATGCTTTCTTTTTCTGAGTATGACAGGCTGAAACTGGTTACAAAAGCTGTGTAAATAAAATATTTCAGGGAATCTCAATTGTGTTTTTAAAGTCAGCACTACAGAATTCTTCTCATCCATAGGGAGGATTTAATTTTAGAATGTATTGAAAAGTAGTTCTCTATGACAGCTTTTCTAATTCAGTGAAAAAAGGTTCTTCAAGAATGATTTTATGCTTTTGTGAAAGGAAATATCATGACCCAAGCCTGTCTTCTGGCTGGAAATTGGAAAGAGAAAAATCTCCTTAGAATTTCTCTTCTCCAGATTATTTTTTTTTTCTGATTCAGAACTCCCATTGTCTTCAGTAAGGAAATTCTAACTTTATACATCCTTAGCCATGCCATTACATTGTTCTTTGTCCTTCCAGTTCTGTATTATTACCTGGACTGATACCATAACAGTCTGAATTGATTCCATAACTTATGACTTGTATTATAAGTAAAGCCAATTGCTTTATTTTTAATTTTTAAAATTAAAGTATAAGTGGATTCAACCTTCATCTGATATTCTAAGGATTTATTAGCAGTCTCTGCCAAGTGAATTCATATGGATTTTTTTAGAAAAATGCAACACAAACCATATAGTTCCAGAAATACCACTCTAGCAATATATTTGTGTGTGCATGTCCTAGTAATCATGGAGATGTTCAGGGGAGATTTTACTGATGAGGTAGGGTGGGGCTCTTTCATAGAATCCTTGGAATTCCTTATTGATGCTTCCAGGTCATAGGTGCACAAATGCCTGCTCTTGGTAGGGCTCTGGCAAAGCCAGTTTGATCTCAGAAGGATGAAAGTCAATCCTGTAAACGGGACCGTGTACTTCAGCATTCTAAAATGGCTGCTCAGGGCTTGGTGGCTGAGGGAACGTCCTCGGAGTCCAATCGTTCAGCCGCACCTCTGTAACAGAACTGCAGATCACTTTGATAACCCTCTCTTGTTTCCTAATATCCAATATTGGACATGGCTTTCTACATGCACAGACGCTGTCGACAGCATTGAGTATTTCTGCCTGCAAGGGGTAGGAGGGGTTTTTGTGTGGGAAAGTTACAGGGTCTGTTCGTATATTATTCTGCCACATGATGTCCTCCTAAGCCAGGTTAGAACCACGCAGTGCAGGCACTCCCCGTTTAAAACCCCACAATTCTGTGGCATTCGGACATGCCTTTATAGAAAAGGTAGCAATCTTGTTATGAACTATTACTCTAATGAGAAACATATATATAATTTGTTTCAGCTGCTGCATGTGAATTGTGCATATTTCTTCTGAGTCTGAGCATTGTAAATACAGCCTCATAATCACCTGTATTAAAATCCAAAGCTTAAGAAATTTAAGCATTTTCAATTTGTTCTGCTGTAATGAACATAGTCCAGCTTAGTGGTACTGGTACTGCTCACTGCTTTATACACATATTTTGTGCTGGCTGTGTATTTTTTGCACCAAGGCACGTTTTGAATGTTACACACCTTATGTAAGAGTTGTAATCAAACTCAGGAATTAATTACTTTGAACAAAATTTCTAGTACTTGTATTTAAGGCATGGCACAAACAGACTTTAAATTTAGATACAGATACTACTTGTCCTTTAATTTGTGTCCTGTTATTTCTTGCTTTAAGTAACATTTTTTTGTCAAAAATGAATATGCTTTATAATGCTAATGTTGCATATTTTTGTGTGCTTAGGACTTCATGAATGTTAGTTTTCTGCTGGTTCATTAAGTTTGAGGGATAATCTGCCATCCAAATCAAGGAAGGTATTGAAACTAAAGAAAAATCTTGGCAGCATTGAGGATTTGGCTGACAGTGCTGAGCACCTGAGTCACTGGAGGTCAGGAGTGCAGCGTGTCCTTGAGCACTGACCCATCCCAGCTGGGTCACAGGGAGACAGTGCTTCAGAATATTAACCAAAAAGAGGATATAAAAAAGCCCTTCTTTGTTTTCAGCAGCCAACAGGCCTGTTTTTTTTTGCACACCTCATCCGTGTGTGTCTGTGCACAGGTATCTATATATGTGTATACATACATTTCACCATGTAGAAAACAACAAAGCTACAAATGAAACTTCACCTCTTCCTGCTCATCTGAGCTTTTAGGTGGCTTTATGGTAGGGATTTACAGAGAACATAAACTATTTGCAGGAGCACAAGTTTTACAAGGTGGCTGGATGGTAGCAAAAGGAAAATTCTCCAATATCTGTATTTCAACTTTTGAAAGCTTGCTTGCAAGTATGGCTCTTTCTGGGTCCACTAAATTAGTCACTGAAACCTATGTCACACTGCAGGGCTTTCTCCTCATATAAAATTTAAGTTTGACCTAAACTTAGGATTTTTAAATGAGCCTGTTCTTCAGTTAAAAAAGGAGGAAATTGGTTACACAGAATATTATTAGGGAAATGAAAGGAACTCTTTTCCATGCAATAGTCAGTAGTTGGTCCATCCCTCTCCCCTAAATGCATCCAGTACTATTGAAAGTAATTATACTAATCATCACAGTGTTTAGGCCCAGATTACATTCATGAAGAAAAATGAAAGTGCTGTTCTAGCATGCCAGTGAAATCTGCTTTGACAAGTTAATCTAGTATTTATTTAATTAAACAATGGTAATAAAATATTTAATTGCACTTCAAGATTTCTATTTGTTATCGAACCAGGCAGAAAATTCAGAATTCAACGTCTGTCAAGCAATGAAATTGCCTCAAGCACATCAAATATCACCCTGTTTTATGGATTAGTGAAAGAAACTGAGTTGCAACGTGCACAGGTATGAATAGTTAAATATTTAACTCCCTTTCTGCTCTTTGAGTCTGAAGCAAAAGGGAAATATCCCTCTCCTCCCCCAACCCAGCCCTGTTTGTTTCTGAGGAATGTTAATCAGCTTGCTAGTGCCAGCAGGCTACAATCACCAACTACTAATTAGTTTTAGATAATGATATTGGTAATGAGCCTCTAGTTTCTCAGAGGCACCAGACTGAGCTTGACTCAGATTTATTCACTTATTTATCAGGAATGTTATTGTGACAAGCAGTGTGAACAGTTTGAGCATGTTTAATGCCAAATATTTTTCTTTCATTTGGTAGTATCAACACACCATTTTAAAACAGATTTTGCTGATATAGCAGTTGATTTTAAATTAACTTTCCATTAAACAATGATAGTATTTGTCTCCTTGTTATTCCAATTGTTTGATTACTCTCTTGGACATCTTTATTACTCAGGCAGTTATCTAATCACCTGTGGTTAGAACACTTAATTGGGGAAGTTTTTTTAATGAACTTCCTGTCACATTGTCTCTCTAGCAGATCTGTGGCTGGTCCACTGCTAAAGGCTGCTCTTTTTGTAAAGCATAAAGTTCTGTGATAGGTATTCTACGAGTAAGGTTATATTTTGTTGGAGCTGCCAGCTGTGAGGGTGAGAGAGGATAGTTCAGTCTCCCCTCACGGAGAGCTGTTGCTGCAGTTGTCACATGTGGGGTTAAATTTGCATGTTCCAAAAAGTTATCCTCAAAATACTTGCCACCATTATCCAGCAGCTGATACCAAATATTGTGGAATGGTTTCATGCCTGGAGCTGTAGTAGGGAGGCAGAGAGGAGGCATTTCAGCACCTACTTGAGGATCTCAGTTTGGTACCACGTTTCTCCCAGGTAAGTTTGCATTGGAGAAGGATTGTGTTTAATGGGTAGACATGTGGAAAAATGCCACACCTGTTTCCTTGTAGCATTGTGTATTGAAAGTGAGGCTACAGAAGGTAGAGATGTACTTTACTTCCATGTTTCTTGGCATCCTGTCTCTGCTCCTGCTAAACGTTGTGGGGCTTGTTTGACCTTTAATTCCTTAGAAACACCAATCCCCTGTCAGAAGATTAACAGTGGAAGACTGTAGCATATTGAAACATTTTGGATTTTGTGCTCTTTTTGTCTTTCTATGGCTGTTTTCCATTTATACGTGCTCACTATCTTAGAGTAAAAGCCTGACTCTTATTCCTCTTCCCAAAAGATTAGACATTTAAAGGCATAATTTTTGGAAATTTACATGTTTAAATTGCAGTTCTGAAAATGGTTGCAAGTGCTTTCTCTTGGCATGTGGAGTCCATTTGGTGTACCTTTTGTCAGTGGAAGTTCCCCAGTATGGCCAAAATATTCTCAGTTTTGACAAATTGAACATTAGAAAGTAATGAATTTGTTATTCTTTTGTGTAAGTATGTGGTGAGCAGGCTTTAAGACATATGTATTTGTATTTGTGCTATCAAGAAAATGGATGATATTTTTATATTCCACTCAATAGAGCATCTGTCTGAGAAGAGGCATATATTGGGATTTTGTTCGGGCTTCTAGTAAGGTTTCTATCACTAATAACAAGTCTAAGGATCGTTAATGAGACGCTGAGCTACACTCTCATATGTGATCCTTCTACCTGCCCCATGAAGTCTTGAATTATCTTCCTCACAGTAGTGCAGCTTCATCTGAATGTTGTAGAACAGCTGCCCCCTTGCTTGTTAATACATTCTCTGGGAAAATGGAAGACATGAATTTGAGCTCCCTCATTATGAGGAGGAAACCAAAGTTGAGCTTTATGTTTCATAGGTGACTGCTGCATTCTTCCATGAGAAACAGCAAATTCTTCAAGTCAAGTTTTGCAGCTCTAATTCAAAATAAAAAAATATATGCTGAATGTTTCAGCATTATAATCAAACCAGATGAAGGCTAAAGATATCAGGATATATCAGTTATAATGAAAATACAGTTTATATATAAGTGAGAACCTAGGTTCTCATAGGATTCAGGATAGCTGTGTCCTTCTCCTCTGCTCACCAGCTATAGTCCATGTAAAGTTTGTTTTAAAAATATGCTTTTTGTGTATTAGGATTGTGGAGAACATTTTTTTTTTTTTTTCATTTAATATAATGGGAGGGAAAACCTATTCAAAGGATTATATTTTATAAACTCAAAACTTTCCACAGTAGGAAAAAATGGTATTTGAGGTTCATGTATTAGAATATGATATTTCCTGGGTGACTGTGAATAGCTGTGAACTTTGACAATTAGGAAGAAACTTTGAATCAGGTGCAGGTCACTTCACATCTTTTTATTTTGCATACTATCAAAGCTTGCTTATCAAGCATGGGATACATCCCACCTGTGAGATGCTGGAATCTGATTAGTGATATCCCAAGATCAACAGACAGCCTTCTCCCTAATTTTACCAGGCACTGAAATGAGACTGACAGGCCTTTAATTACCAGGGTCTTCCTTACCCTTCCTGAAAACTAGAGCAACATTTAACATTTGCCACTTTCCAATGAGCTGGAACCTCTCTGGACTCCAAGAGTTCTGAAAAATAATGGAGAGAGGAACTGCAATCATCAGCAAGCTCTTTCAGTACTCTGGGATGAATCCCATTGGGCCCCATAGGAAATGAGAAGGAAATAGAACAGTTTGGTTCTACTCCCAAGGGTTAGCTAACTTTTCCTTTTCTGCCTGGAAGCATATAATGCACATGGACACTTTTCCCATTTATGCCACACCAATTTTCCGCTTCCTTTTATCATGGAAATGTGGAATGATTGCAGCTTAGCAAGGTGACAATAAGTGTGAACTTGTTCAGTGAAGAGCTGCTGGTTTATCATGCAGGCATGCCATATTGTTGTGTGTCACAAAGCATCACCCACAAGAGGATTATGATGGGCTTAAACGACAAATGCATCAAGCTCCTCACGACTTGAATTTCTATACTTGTTCATAAAAAAAAACACTTGATGGTGGTGATTTATATTTCAAGTTGTCTGTTGGTCTCAGTTCTCTGCAGCCTGTCTGCTGTGTGAGAAGTGCAGACTGTGAATTTGTCAGTCAGGAAAAGGCAATATTGTTTCATTGCCTTTTAATTGTTTGAAAAAAAAAAACCAAACAACAAAACCAGAACAAAATTCTGTACACACATTTGGCCAGTGAACTTCTGAGGGTAAAGTTATCTTGAGAGTCAGAGCAATGTAATAACAAGTACTGCTACTTGGAGGAATTCTGCTGACATTTATTGTCAAGAACTCATTTCAGTTGACTCTTAAACTTGCTCTAGAGGAAAATTAAAAAAAAAAAAAACAACAAGAAGTAGTGTAGCCAGGAGCATATTTTATAAATATGAAGAGACAAAGCAATTAATAGATTGCTAGTCACATGAATGTTGGCATCCAAAAAAACATTCCTTTAACAAAAATTAAGAGGTAGGGTAACAGCAGGGTAAAGTTTGCACTAATACTGAAATTACTGAAATGTCTTTGATCACTTTAGCAATCCAAAATGAAACACTTAAATTTTACTAACTGAAGATCTGGATTTTAATAACAATTTTCTTCTACAGAGAATCTTGAGGCAGATGTCGTACAACATAAGATACTATACTTTTTTTTTTTTTAAAATGAGAAATGCAAAAGAAAAATGAATCAATTAATCCAAATTAAGACCAAGGGAGTAGAACTCAATGATTGTCTGTAATTTGTTTTGGAATTGTCTCCTGAATATCTGTTATAGCTGGGTGACATGCTCGCAGTTAAACACAGTTTTGTGCAACCTTTTCTAAAACATTTGGAAATGTAATTTTAGAGTGGCTGAAATGGAGATGGATGAAGTTCATTTGACAGCACAGTCTGGAAGGTAGATAAATGTTCAAGCATCAACTCAAGTGCAGTAGTTGTATCCAAGTTTATGCCATATTTACATATCAGTGTTGGTTTTATGGACCTGTGAAGGAAGCCAATTTTTCAAAACATCGTCTATTCAACTCCTTCTGTGGTTTGTAAGACAACTTTTAATGCTCTCTTTTCTTTCTCCTCTCTATCCTTTGTGAATTTTATGAGTAGTATTCTTTCCCCTCAATCTTTATACCCTAGGAGTTGCAGACATTGGAATTAAGAGTTGTAAAAGGACATTGCTTGACTACCCCTTTAAACAAACCAAAACCACATCAAAAGCAAAGCAAGGATAAAAAAGTATTTTCACCTTGTCAGTTGACTAAGAGGCTAAATAAATCAGGGCTTTGGCAAGTGTGGCTTCTTTCCTCCAGAAGGTAAAATGGATTTGGGTTGTTTTTTCATAGTAAAGCACTATGCAAGCGCAGTGCAAATCTAAATCAAACTGTAGTGCAGATATGCACTTTCTGCATCTATTTTTCAGGAACTCCTGGTGGTTCAAGTTGTCTTCCTCTTGTATGCCAGTGTAGTATGAAATTTTGACCATTCTCCTGAAACTGGTTTGTCTAAGTCAGAATTTCAGCTTTTGATTTTGGGAAGAATGCTTGTTTATCCCCAATATGCATCTCTTTCACAGAGCACTAGCACAAAATGTGGGAGATCTAGATTTAAATTTCTATTTTTCTTGGTTCAGAACAGTTTATCTCACATTACCCAGAGGCATGAAGTGCATGGACTTGAATATGTATCCCCTGTTTTAAACCGTGCCATTAGACAGGCTTATCAAGTCTATGTGAATATGTACATATGTATGCCTCTCCTATGGTACAGCTCTGTGCAAAGAATGCAGCTTAAAATAACAGTTATGCTAAAACTTAATAAAATATACTCTGTTCATGTCTGTGTGTATAAATAGCAAATAATTAATTATACTCAGAATAACTCATTAAAATTCCATTTAAAGCCATTAAGGTTAATCTGGGCATTTAAAAGGTCGTTATCAAGCAATTAGCTTGCTTTCTGTTGAATATTGGCTTTTCTTTAATTGCATCTGAAAGAGGAAATTGCAGTGGAAGAAACTTGCAGACAAAGCAACAAAAATAAATAAAATTACTTGCTGTCTGGTGAAAGAACCCTCCAGAAAAGCAGATATGAATTCCAAAAGTAGGGCATTCTTTCTGATAGCCTCTTCTTTCCCCTCCTGCCTTAACTCCGCGGAAAAGTTATGTTTCTGTCCCTTTTCCATTTCCATTGTGGTTACATCCCAGAAGACCAAATTATTTTCTGAGGGCTGAGATGGGGGAAAAAAATATACTTGCAAGATAAAGTCTTTATTCAAATACTAATCACCAAGTTCCAGCACTCTGTGCTCAAATGAAAGATAATGTCTTAAGCTCCCTGTTTCTTATCATCATCAGGGAGGTGTCCCTGCCCATTGCAGGAGGGCTTTAAGGTCCCTGCCAACCCAGACTATCCTGTGTGTTCTGCAATGGCTGCACAGTAAGAGTTTCCAAACACTGGTGCTTGTCTCAGCTTGACTTTTTTTTTTTGTAAAATAACTAGCAGAAGAACAGTGATGCTGATATTTTAATCATATAAATTAATTACTGTTCGAAATTATCGTGGTAGTGAAATAACTGGGAGAGCATGAAGTCAAAGGGACAGACATTTTGGGGTCACTGGAGTCTCAGGCCATGTATCAGTTTTCAGCATACTAAATATGCCTGGGGTTAATAAAAAACCCCAAACTCAATGCTTTAATTAATGAACACAATTTGATGGTAATTTGCATAACGATAAGATGTTATTAAGCAAATGTTATGAAGTGGTTTAGGTACTGAATGAGGTAAGAAAAGAGATAGAAGTTAGACTGTTATATACTGATAGTGCTTTAACCTCACCTTCCTTTTTTAAAGATGGGTTTAATCCTATACTGAGCTATTTTTTTCATTTGTCTCGAAATTTTGTTTATTGAAACACTTTGTAAGTGTTACTGCTTTGTACTCTAGAGTTACATATCAATGGGTCTGTAAAATAAAACATTTTCAGTGGTGTGTTCACAGAAGAGCATAGCAATATATTCTGTTAACATTTCTAAGAGTTTCAGTCTGAAGAAAATGCTGGAAGTCCTTGTTGAGAGATAAAGAGCATTCTACCTGACCCTTGGACCAAAGTCAACTAGTAATTTGGGTTTTCAGTCTCATCACTTGTCATGAAATCATTGAAGCATCAACTTCTTTTGCAGATATTTTACTCTTCTTTAATTAGTGCTGTTGTGCTGCCACGACTGGTGTGAGAGAAGGCCCTTTTGGTGATGCCTCATCGTTGTTGGAGTTGGCAGAGGTGCACCAGTCCCATCTTGGAGGACTGGCTGTCTGGCTCACTGCTGACTCTGGCAGGCCTTGGTCACTGACTGCATCCTTTGCTTTGATTCCAGTTATTCCCAGCTTGCTGTCTTTAGTGTTTTGTAATGAGGGATGAGATGAACTGGACAGTTAATTGGACTGGAAAGGCAGACTTAAATGTTTAATTCTAGGGAAAGTGAATTGCTGTATCTGTGAAAGATGAAATCCTCTTAATGCCTTTTAATTGACGTCTTGAACACTGAGCTCAAATAGATGGGTGCCACTTCCCTGCTTTACCCTTCCAAGGAGATAAGCTATGTTTTGGAGAACCTGTGTCTGGCAGCAGGGCTGTGGGTTGTCCCACAAGGGAGGAAGAGCCAGGAGCCACGAGTGACCATGGCACTGCCCCCAGTGCGGTCCCTGCAAGGTCCCTGGGCCCTCGGGCAGTGCTTGTGTGGCTGCAGGTCCCGGCTCAGACTGCTCTGGGCATTTAGGGACTGGGGGGGCACTCAAGGCCCTGATGGAAGCTTTGTAAAGAATAGATGTCATGGGTGAGTTGGCAATTTTACACAAGCTTTTGTACAGCTGGCCTCTGGCACCAATTGGAATAATTGAAAATGGCTTAAATTCTCTCTAAGATAAGGGAATTATTCCCACATACAGATTAATGGAATACACTTTTGCCATTTTCTGAATACAACATAATGTATGTTTTCATTGGTGGAGAGTGGCTGAGTTAATAGACTGAATATAAAGAATTAAATCTCTCTATCAATATTTTTCAGTATTGTGTGGTTTTGCTCTATTATGCAGAGCGCTGTGTTAATACAGTCAGAGGATAAAATTATGCATACTGTGTAGCCTTCAGAGCTTCTGGCTTCAGAGTTTTTGAATCACAAAACTTTTGATTGCAGCATGGACCTTCTTTGTAAAAATTTAGAACATTTTATGTACTAATTTCAGTGGTCAAATACCATACAGAATATTTAAATTCCTTACCATGTAGGTTTCTCAAAATCTTGTGAAAAAAGAATAATTAACATTTAGACCTTAAGTTGCTTTCTCTATGATATTCATTTCTGAACAGTTTTGGATCGAGATTTGATTTCAGGCTCTGTTCTCATGTGTTTTATCCTGTTGTACAAATCCAAATTATTAGTGTGTATGGTTAGTTAGCTTGATCTGAGAGGAGTTGGGTTTTGGCTTAGAAATAACTCATCTTTGAGAAACTGTAAACTGGCAGTGTAAGGGAAACCTAGCCTGTAACAAGGCAGATATTAAAATGCAGATCCCTCAAAAGATTAAGTACCAACTTAATTTATACTTTCAATAGCTTTCTTAGCAATTTTTTTTCTGCGTCGTAGTGTTTGTTGCATTCTCTAATCTTATCTTGTGTTCAATGTATTTTTGAGTAGCAATTAAATGTAGAACTTAAAAAAACCCCCAGCTAAAAACTTAAAATGTTTTGCTGAAGAAGTCTGTTCTGTGATGTGTCTAGGCCAAAAATGAAACCTGTAACTTCTAAAACAAAAATCTAAAATATTTTATGTGTATGGCATCTTTTTGCAAGAGTTACTTCCCAACCTGCCAGCTCCCCTTTAAGTCAACTCTGCAGGGAACTATTTCTATTTGAATGTTTTGCTCTGCTTGTCTAATGGAGCTCTAATTTTTAACGGTGCTTTTAGATGCTGCTGCAATACATACATAAAAGAGCCCAAACAAAGTAAAATACCCCCCCCCAAAAAAAAGAAAAAAAGCCAAACAAACAAACAAACCGGAGCCAACAACAAAAAAACCCAAAACACAAACCAAACCAAAAAACCCCACACCAATGTGCCAAAACTTCTTGACACCCTTATGATCCTCAGAGGATCCATTAACCTGGACTGTTTAATGGCAAGGCAAACACAGTGGCTCAAGGTTGTTGCAGCTCTTTGTATTCATTTGGTTTCGTTTCAGCACAGGCAATCTGCAGTGACTATTCCTGTAATGGCATTTTCCAGAGAGCCTCGGAGACACTCACTTTGACTGGCAGTGCTGTAGGACTGGGCATTTCTGGTGAATTTATGCCTGTTATAGCAGCCACTCAGTGTTGCTGCTTAATGTGCAGTGTTCTAGCAGGGCTATAATTTACAGCAAATTGAACATATTTCCCCGTCCATTTAAAAACTGTCCCATTGTTAAAAGTCTCGTGTCCTCTTTTAGATTTTGTTGTTATTTTTGTGACGTTTTCTGAGTTTTGCCTGGTACTAGTGGCAGATTTATCTTGCTTGTTCTGTGTTTAATTATAGTTCCAGTGGAATTCTTGCTGTGAAAAAACAAGTCTGACTTGCATTCCCTCTGAAGCTATTTTGACAAGGAAAACACAATGATGTTCTGCATAGTGCTGTTCACAGTGTTTCAGGCCACATTCCTGACACAGAGAAAATAACTGAGAGAAATGATGGATATTTAAAAGTTCTCCTTCCTGTTTTTGTGGTGAGTAGTTGTAGGGTCCCTGTTCAGATTTGTGTCTGCACAAGGTACTGTGAAAACCTGGAGCTCTGACCTTAGTAACTGCTTCACCCTCAAAGCTTCAAAAGGATGAGTAATTACACGCAGCTCATACTTACCCAGAAATTCTTTCAGCAACAACATAAACCTGCCTTGAAAGTTACATCATATTTTGTGACTGTGTTTCTGTTTGGGCAATGAATCTTTGTAGCCATTTTTCCTTTTTATATTGTCAGTGTGTGCTGGTAACTTCATGAAAATGCCTTCAGGGAGCCTCATTTGTACTTTTTACCAACTTTGCAGTACAGTTGTCTTGTTAAATATATGGTTCCTCCTTTTGGTTTGTCCCTAGGTAGTGTACTTTTGTCTGTGAAATTAAATTCCCGTCATCTTTTAATATCAAATTCTTTAGATCTGGTTACACAACCCTTTCTTTACTTCTCACTTGCTGCCCTCTGTCTCATTTAGTTACTCCTTCAATTCTTTGTCAGCTTTTACAGCCAAACCACTGGGTATACAAAAGCTCAGCCCAGGCTGATGGGGTTTGGTGCAGACACAATGATCTTTCCTCCTCTGTTCACTGCAGATTTTGGACCCGAGGGAACCTTTAAATTCTTCTGTTCAGAGAGATTTGAGGACCAGAAACATCCCTTAGCCTTTCTGATCTGTTTATTCTGTTTACTCAGGAGACTCTAGTCCCCTCTCTATGCTGCCTGTGCAAGTCATTGCCAATGTCTTCACAGATTTCACAGAACTTTCTGAGTTGGAAGGGTCCCACAAGGATCACAGAGGCCCACTCTGAAGTCAATGGCCCTTACTGGGTGTTACTGCTGTCTTCCTCTGTTTCATTCCCAAAATGAAACATTCACTGGGTTGACTTCTTAGGAATGGCTGTTGGTTCAGTGTCCTGGGTTCAAGAGCTGGTTATCACCGTTTGTATCTTTGTTTAATCTGATGTGACTCTTGGCTGCTCAGGTGACATCAGCACCCTGTTTGGGTAACTTTTCTCGGTGTAGTTAAAAGGACACATGTAAACAGGGACTTTGTAATCAAGTGTCTTTCTGTTTAAATACGTCAAAGTAGCATTTCAACTGATGCAGATTTATTGATTGAAATGGAATTATGTTGCTTTAAAGCAATTAAAGAACTGCCCTCTGTTTTTTATTCTTAAATTGTACTTGCCATGTAGGTAGAGCCTGCAGTTTCACCTGTGCTTGATGTTTGCAGTACTAGGTTAATAATCTCCTTTTACTTTTCTGTAACTTTTTCTGGTTTTGAGAAGTAGGCCTGTTTTTTTTTCTTTTTTTGCTTTCCAGGCTGCTTTTAATTATGGTGAGACAACTGTAGGCATTTGACAAATCCTATCAAAAAGCAGACTATGCTTCTATCCTTAGAGTGTTTCTTGAGCTGTTGCATAAATGTGCTAGATATTAAGGTTGATATATTTTCCACTGAAGTGAAGTCTCCCACTAAAATAAAAGTGTGGTACAAAAAGAATAAATGCCTCTTCATGCAGCTCCAGCTGCAGGACTGAGTTATAAATGGATGGGGAAAAAATGACAATTTGCTTTCAAAGGATTCAGTAATCAAGGACTGTTTTTCTCCTCTACTGAGAAAAATTTCACTCATAATTATAGTGTACCCAGTGCATCAGGGCATGCCTTTCTATTTTTATCTGAGTTGTCTTCCATGTTTCCCATCAAAATGTTCTAAGACTTATAATCATTCTCAATTATTATGGCCACTATTTCTGTCTCTGAAGAAAGATCTTTCTGATATTTCACACTTCCAGCCATATTCCTGGTTTAACCAGCTCATCTACAATGCAAGAGTTAGAAGACCTCTATGTTTTCTATTTGTTATAGGGGGATATTTCAGTGCTCGGTTTTACTTTATTTCACATGTATTTTAAAATACACTCTGTTATGCAATATTGCTTAGTTATGACACGTCTTCCCATAGCTGGTTGCCCATTTAGTAATTAATAATACTATGCAAAGTGCACATACTGATTAGAAATGAAAGTCTGTGTATGCACATATGCATCTCATCTGTTGTGGCTGTAAGAGGCTGGTCCTTTATGCCTGTAGAAACCAGTTTTGTGGAGTGAAATTCTGCTTTGGGGTAGTGCCACTGATCATCTGGTCAGGCTTGCTTTACCACCCTAGTGAGCTCCTACTACTCCAAGGACACTTTGGGTGAAAATAATTTTACTCGTTACTTACGGAAAGAGTATTGTACGGAGCGATTTATTCTGAATAATGAACACTCCCACAGGCACCCTTGTGCCACAGTATCTGGTACCGTGCATAGTTATTTTATAAAATAAAATTTAGTTGACTAAAGAGATTATCAGTACACTAAGCCCTACTTAGAATCTGTGAATGGAATGCTAAGCACTGGAAAGGTGTCTTCCCTAAAATAAGGCAGGTACTTGCTCTTGCTTTGGCATATTACCTGTTTTGTCTAAGAATTTGGAATAATACTCAACTCTAATTACTTCCATACCTTTTGATACCTGAAATCTACTGCAGCATGTTAGAAATTTTATCTTTTCTTTATTAATGCTTATTTGATTTGAAAGCCAGGGAGTTAGGAAAATTACTGGAAGATGTAAGCAGAAAAATGGCAATGCTTTTGAATATTGTAAAGATGACTACACAAAAGGAAGAATATTTCTGCTATACCCTTTAAGTAATTATTGTTAAACTTCGGAGTTAAATACTGTCATTTTTCTTGGAGAGGCAATATTGTATGTAGGAAGTGGTAGTGAGCTCCTGATTGTGGATTTATATTTGCATAGCTGTCTAACTCTAATGAGTATGGATTTACTTTGAAACAGGGGTTAGAACATACTTGGAAATTCTTTCAGGAGCATAGAAATCTTTCAAGAACCTTCATACAATCACCAGTGATTAATTTGCCTGTTTTGTCTTCTATCAGTGCCTGGTAACTCCTGAGTGCCGTTACTGACAGGGGCAGGGAGACTTTCCAATGCCTACCAGGCTTCTGCAGCAGACACTGTCTGTTTAACAGAGAGATTTTGACTGATTTGAAAGTGAGTTTGCAGAAATGAGACCTGATGTGGTAAGATCCATTAGCTGCAGGCATATGATGAAAAGCAAAAGCTCTATTTTCCCCTCAATCCTTTCTCAGAAGCCATGTTGAATCTAAAATCAAGCAAGGTGGGAGAAGGAGACCGTGAAAATGGAGCCAGAGTAGTGGGAAGCTTTCTTCCCAGTCTGGTCAGAGAGTAATGGAATGAGAAGCAGTGTGTTGGAAATACTGGGAACACCTGAGAGGAGGGGAATATCATGGATCTCCCTTATGTGTATAGGAAAGGAAGTAGGGGAAAGGATGCTGGTGACATGGAGCACATCTCCCTTTGCTTGAGTATTTGCATCTCCCACAGCTCACAAGTGCAGAAAAATGTACCTGGCACTCTGGAGTGTATCTCCTTGGGTTTTTAGTTTGATCAAGAAGAGTGTATATCCAAAGTGATTAATTGGGGAGACAGCCTTTTTCACAGACAAGAGATTTGCTTCTGTCTTGTACAAAAAAAATAATTCAGTTTGTCAGCCTTACCTGGCTTGTTCACTGTTCAGTTCCATTTGATAAAAACATAGCAGCTTCCATTAATATCTCTCTTACCTCATAGTATTAATTGCCATTAGGAAGTTGGTTAGAGTATTACCAAAATTAGTTAAATTAGTTATTGATGGCAATAAATACATGTGCAAATGTATTAGAAGGAGCATGTTAAGTTTTTTGTGCAAATCTCCAGTTGCTCCCTGGTTTAATAGTGAAGTCTAAGGCAGAGAATTTGTCTGGGTGAAGCATTGGTAAGAATTTTGTGTCTTAGTTCAAACAAATCGTGTGGCACAACTGTCAGCTGTGTGGAAATCCAGTGCTATTTCTCATTCTTGCACACCTTTGCCTTCCCACTGACACATACAATACAAAACAGACAAGGTCTCCTGAATATTCATAACACAAACAGGTTATTACAGGCCTTATCTGAACTAAAGCTGTCTCCACAATAGCATGAGGAATGAAGAGGATATAAACTCTTTCCACTGGATGTCACTCTTAGCTTAGATCTGTGGTGGTTTAATCCTGAGGTGTCTACAAAAAACTGATATCTGGTTTTGCTGAGACCGTTTTTTTAATGTGAGGTTTTAAAGAGGTTTATTTAACCTCATGACTTTGATTATTTTTTTTTTGGGGGGGGAAGAAAAATTGCTGAAAATGTTAATGATGATCTGTAGAGTTAGTTTTTAATGGTGTGATTCTAGTCTATTTCTGAAGGGGAGATTAAATTGTGAAATGTAATAAGGAAGCACTGGGATAAGATTCTCAGGTGTTAAGACAGCATGTATTAATGAGTCTCCTTCAAGCAATTCCTGTGCTCGGTAGACTTAATTCTCCACAATAAATTTTTCTCTTTTTTTCCCCTTTGATATCTAACCTTTCCTTATTTAGTCTTTTTGTTTAAAATTGTGGGGTTTTTTTTCCCCATTTCTTTTTTAGCTTTGTTTGCAATTGTAGCTTTTCCACAATCCCAAGATAGATGTGACTTGCATGGGGAGGACAAAACTGCATTCCTTTCCATCACTTGCTGCCCATTTCATACATTGAGTATATAAGAAGGATTTGACCCTGGTAAATACATTTCCAAAAGTCATTTTAGGTGATGCCAATGAGCTAAACTGCTTATTAATTGATGTTCTGTAATGGTCTATTAGAATAAGCAATTTCAAATACATCACTCAAGTTTTATTTGTGTTCCATTAAGTTGTCACAGGATGCTTCTGATTCTGTGGTGTTTTATTTTATACTCCTCAGGGTCACACAGAACAGCACAAAGCTGCCCCTCTGTAATTACATTTCAGTGAAATAATTCAGAAGTGTAGCTCTTTGTTTTGATGTTTACAATGTCAGCATATATTGGTCACAAATGAGATTTGAAATTAATGTTCCTCTAAGGTGATTTGTGAAGTTTGTACATTTGGTACTCAAATGTCACATTACTTTGATTCAAAGTCAGAGCAGAGGGGACAAAATTTATATGGATGCAGGAACCTCCTCTCCCTTTCCTGTGACCACATATTACAGTAAACACTTCAGTGGGCTCAAAGTGAAAAGCACCAAGGCTGAGTTTGGAAGTTTTGCTCCCACAGAGGTAGTTTGAGCAGCTGATGCAAGTCTGAACAGCTAGAAACAATACAGAGATTGAGTACTGCAATCTGTTTTAACTTAGTTTTTCAGTTGTCTGTAGCATTTACTCCATGTAAGTCCCCCAAATGCCAAATCAGTTGTTTTCATTCTAGTCTCATCTGTGAGTTATTCGACAGACATAAGGAGGCCTAAATCATTGCAGCTTATAGGTGGCCATTGGCAGCCTTCCTTGCCTTGCCCTTTGAGACACTGACAAGGAGTCAGCCTTGCCAGTGCCTAAAAGGGAGGGATGACATGTGTGCATGGGCACTTCACCCCACATACAGCCTCTGCAGTGGGGAACAAGGGAAAGGTTAATCAAAGAGAAAACAGGATATGGAATTCTATAGCAGTAGAAGAAACATCCCACCCAGAGAGTGGCAACTTGGGCTGTTTGTTGCAGTATCTCCTCTACTAAAAGCAGTAAGGAAATCGAGCATCTTGGTTGTGCCAAGTGAAGTGATTTGGTATTATTTGACTTCAGTTGTGTGTTCCTCCTATACAGACTTTTTGTTCCTATTTGAAAGCATATACTTTTGATATATATATGTTCAGTTGCCTATTGACAGTTTTCAGTTGACAGTGTTGGCAGTGATAATCATTAATGTGTTTGATGATAATATCTGAATATTCACACCTCTTATCCTACAGTCTGATTAATTTTTGGGAGGCTATTGGTAAATATTGTGGCAGTGTTTTCATGCCTAGCCTCCTGCTAATGGAAGTTTTCCAGTTTAGAGGTAAAAGGCAATACAATCTGGTTTAAACAAACCATTTTAATTTCCTCTCTTGTATCTGCTCGTTTTCAAAAAAAAGGTTATATTATCCTTTGTAAAAAAGCATAGTCTCTTGCATTCATTGTGTAAATCTCACGTTCTCTAGAAACTACAGGATGAGTGACCTCCCAGTTCTAACTCTGCTCTTTGGTTTTTTTCTTGGAGGAACTTTCAGCAAAGCGGTGGCTACCAGGAGTTGAGTCTTGAACTGGTTTGAATTCTGGGCATAGCATATGATCTAAGAACAGATTATTTATAGGAGAAGTTTAACTTTTGCTCTATTTTTAAGAACAAAATAAAATTTTTATCTTGAAATAATTAGATTCTGAGCAGCTTATGCCTTCAGAGTTATGCTCAGACTGCATTTGGGTCATTCATTACAAATGAGAAGCTGACGTAGTCTGTTCAAACAGGCATTTACTGGTGAGAAGAGACACTTTGAATATTTAGGCCTTTGTGTGCAATTGGGAAAATTACCCTCCTCAGTATTTTTTCATCAGATATTTAATGTGTATAACAGTAAACCTAACCCCCTTTTCTCTGTGTCTATTCATAATTGCTTAATTTTTAATAACGTGGTTATTCCATCTTATCCTGAACATATGTTTGCGTTAGGCATTGAAATGCAAATTGTTAATGGGTTCAGTTGTGTGATTATCTCATAGTATCAGTCATCACAATTTTCCAGTTGAAAGGCAGGAGTTTGTAGCATGATCTTCCCTCCTTTCCTCACCTTCCCTCTGGCAAAATAGAGAGACACGAACGCGATGGCACATTATAGTTATACAGAACAGTTCTGGTACCAGTTTTTATAAAGAAAAGCTCTCAAGGGCCTGTCTCTGTGGTATTCACAATACCTTCATTTATCTGCTCATTCAGACTTTTAAAAAAAAACTCTTCACATCCCTGATACTGAAGACAAAATTGTGTACAACTGACGATAAAGAAAAAATGGTGTGATTTGAGGATAATATCCCAAATTGTGATTGGTATTTGCTTCTGTGCTGGAACAGGATCCCTTAATGTGTGAATATTGTCTGAACCTTGCCCAAGGGCAGCCTGAGGACCTGATGGAGTCATGCAGGCTGAGAGCTCAGCTGGAGATACTGTGATGCTTTCCAGTGTGATCATGTAGATCACTTGTTTCATTAAATACTACTCATTTGTTAAGTTCGATTATGCTTCACTAACAGGCTATTTAGTATTTTGCTTCCACTATAACTGATTTGCTGCTGTTTTAAACTGTAAGAAGTGGCACTCTGTTTTCTTACATTTGGGAATGTGTCTTGCAGGGTTTTTGGGTGTGAATTCAGATGTAATAGTAGCAACTAAAGTCGTGTCTAGATATTGGAAAAAATATACTTATTAATATTTATATGATAGAGCTTCTGAAGGGTAGTTGCTTCATCTAAAATAGCCAGAGAAGCAAAGGCCTGGAAGGGAGAGAGAGGACTTAAATACAAGCTTAAAATGTTCACAAATACATGCTTTAAAGAAGGAAAAACAATATGCACAAAGGACTATGTGTTATCTCTTACCTTGGAAATTAAAGGCAAGAATCTCCCTGAACAGCAATGGAAACTATAACTTTTTCCCCACCTTGAATCATGCAACAATTCAGAAAGAAACCCTGGAGTGGCATTTGGATGTTTTTTAGAGACTGGGAATGCATGAATTTGCCTCGCTCAGGTAGGGATGCAAACACATGGATCTGTAGCACAGTGAATCTCTTTGCTAGTACAGGAGTTTGTTTCTAAGAGTCAGACTGGAAGGTATTGATCCAGAATACTGTCCTAATTCCCTCTGGGAATAATTGTAAGAATGAAACACACCAGTCTGTGAGAAATGATTTGGCTGATCTCAGAAGAAAATATTCCTATGGGAAATGCAGCACAGTGTTGCTCACCACATCTGTGCTTTTTACATCATGAAAAAAAGAAGGCTGCTGCAGTGGAAACTGAAGTATCAGGAAATTACCTGAATTGGAAGTGGGAAGACATACATAGTTAAACTGTGTTCAGGGTACTGTCCAGGGGGCTCTAGGAAATGGGAAACAGCAGGGAGCAAGGAGTGCATGTGTGTTTGACATCATATTTGGGGTATTTAGACAGTGAATTTATTTGCAGATACATGTAATCCTGTTCTGACTAGCATTTAAAATGAATTCACAGATTAAACTATTAAAATTAAACTAGGTGTAGATGTCAACTTAGAAATTCTCTCCCCAGGCTAGGATTAATATACATGGGTTAAATTAAGCCCCTGCTACCTGGCAGGTGTGAAGAAATGAAGAAATTCCCTCTCCATGTCTGGCAAGTCTAGTACAATTCAATTTTGTATTTTTGTGAATTGAAACAGGAAATATAGCAGTACAAATCAATATATTTCTGGTTTCACTGAAACTGTCTAATATTAAATATAGGTAAGAGTCCAGGTATATGTTACTGCTAAACAATGTGAGCTTTTAGACAATGAAAGGTGGGCAAGATTGCAAAAGTAAAGGAAAAAGAATGAATCAGACTCCAGGTTCTGCTTGGAGGTTCCTGAAGAGATGGAAGGATAGGACATTTTGCATTAAAAATGGTATCTACAGCACCATTATGTGTTTTCCTCCTGTGTTTGTGTATGAGGTGCATTGGCCAGAGGCCATTCCATCTGAAGTGCCTTAGAACCAGTCTGTCACTCCTCCAATTTACCTTGATTCTCCTTGGGCTGTCTTGATATTTAGGGCTTGTTACTGATCAGAGGTGCCATCTTTTTATTTGTTATTGTATTTAAAGTTTACATTTTTATTCTCTTTTTATCTCCTTTGCATGCATTCATTGAGAATTGATCACTTTTATTTGATCGTTCAGTTTTCTGCTCTTTTTTTAACCATTACCCATTTACAACAATTTTGGGATATGATTTCTCGCTTGGAAATGCCCTAAATATAGAAGTGACTTATTTTTACAGTTCTTGCATCATTATTTCACCTCTTAAGGTACATTCAGTGTCTTACTGGGAGTCTTGAAGGCTTTTTTTAAGTTGTCATCATGAAAATAGTTGACAGGCTACTAATCACTTCATGCCACGAGGAAGTTGGCAGTGGAAAAAGAGAAGCAGAATCAGCTTCTCTGTTTGGAAATGGGTGACAGAACAAAAAACAATGACCTTACTGTACAGTGTTATTTTTTCTGAAAATGAGGATTTTTTTCCTCCCTTAGGCCTCCAGTAAGTGTGGAATTAAATGAACAGTGTAGTAAGAAAGGTACGACGGACTGCTACGGAATCAAGCTTTGTAAAATCAGTTTGCTCAGTTTTCTGTCTCTGCATTCCTGTTGTTTTCTTCACAAGCAACACTTTTGTCGTTGCTTTAATATGTCCTTTTTCATGTTGCTTTGCATCATGTGTTCTGCCTAAAGTACCTCTCAGCTTTTCTCTGGCATTAGCCATTAAACACTGATCAGCAGAGTAGTGCTGCAGAATTAGGATGTAACTTCAGAGCTTTCTGTGTTTGGGCTTTTAGAAACGCAGAAATACCAACTGACATAAATTCAGGAGTTTGATTCCCTTTTGGCAAAACTATCAACTTCTGAAATTTCTAGTTACTTCCCCCCTTTCCCCCAACAGAAAAAGAGATTGATCTCTTCTTTTTGCAGCTCTCCTGTTCGTGTTCTTACAACATTATTCTCAGAGAATTCCAGGAATGATAATCTTTTTCTGGCTCTACCTCTTTTCATTTTGCTAGCTGACCCAGTGCATAAAAAGAAATGGCCACTGTTCTGAGCCTAATGAATCCAAAGTCTATACCATCCATGCTGCCTTCATGGTAGAAGGAGCTATCAATTATCAAAACAACTTAGATATGACCTATCATGTATTTTTTTCCTAGTCAGGCACAGGTGAAAATCTACATTACTGTCTTGTGACCTTTAAAAAAATATTTATATTGCTATTCATATACTATTTCTCAGACAACTGTTTTTCCATGGCGTGCCATTCCCCCCTCACTGAGTTTATCACCAGTTTTTAACCAAAAAATCTATCAAACTGGAGATTCTGTGGGGAAAAAGAAAACATCAATCACTGCTTGATATATGATGCACAGTGGAGGAGATTGTTTGGAAGTAAATACTGTTTGGCTTTCTTTACATTGTGGGGAGGTGATTTAACCACTGAGCTTTTTTGTTCACCTTCAACTCAAGTATTTCAATTGTCTGGTTTGTAAAGCAACTTCCCACACAACTCCATCAACACGGTGGAGGCAGGAGTGAGCCTGAGGTCAGAGCTTGCTGCAGAGGGATGGGGAGACATTTGTAAATGGTGGAGAAGAGAAGCCACAATCTGTATCCTCACATAGACACAAGAACAGAATTTCTCCTCATAAAAAGGAAACTTTTTTTTTTTTGACAGAAACTGTATTAAATGTATGGAAAAATCTGTGGGGTTTTTTAACTGTGTTTCAACCCCACCACACATAACATTTTCTGCTGAAATTTTTTGTTTGTTGAAAGTTTTCTAAGCATTCCTTATACCAGCCTTTTGAAAGAAAGGGCATGTAGTGACATTTAGGCTATATTATCTGCTGATGGGCAGCAGGAGCACTTAGAAATTCCTACAGTGCTGTGGTCCTAATCTATAACTCTGGTTATAGAGAGAAGCATTTGTCATGCTGTGGGTTAAATCCAGTGTCATAGTATGGGTCCTGTTACTGGTTTTATTGCTTTTTCCTCCAATGATCAATTTGCTTGGATTATGAACAACTGCAGCAGGATATCTGTGGAAGGGACAGAGCCCAATGGGATGTATAGGAGTCCCTGTGTAGAGGGAGCAGGGTGTGTACTCACCTCCCTCTAGGGAAAACCTCCATTCACTAGGCAAAGTTCACACTTGTTCTAGTGAACTGGTAAACTGGGATTGTTAGGAATAATAATCAAACTCTTAAAAAAGTTGAACTTTGCTGCTGAAGTGCATTGGCTTTTACATGAATAGGAATGTTAAATAACCTAGAAGGTTTGCAATGAGCTACAAGAGAAACTTGCTGTCATGAAGGTTTTGTGGATGTTCTTGTGCACAGTGATGCATGTCTGGATTATTGCTAATGCTGTAAGAAGTACAATTGAGGCAACTTATATTTTCCTAGTTTGCTGAACCAGGGGATATAAGCCTGACTGCTGACAATAGCATTACAAGCTCATTTTTCTAGTTAAGATTTAACAGTATTTGTGCTTTTCCTTGCTACTGTATTAATTAAACAACTGTGATGCTGCTCAAGCTGCAGATCAAGTCCAGCAAATAGGAAAGAAAATGAATCATAACTAGGCTATTAACCCAGATGAGAGTCATAAGGCATTCTAAGCCTATTTCCTATTTGAGTTCTGGGCTTTGAAATTCATGTTGAATCAGAACAAGACTGCACTGTAATCTATGGCCTGTTTCAAGTAATTCTGATTCCAGTATAAAAGGTGCTAAATCAATTAATGCTAACACAGGTAGCTAGAACAGCTAGCTTGGATCATATTCTTATGTTCTGAGACATCACTAAAGTTGAGGTTGGAAACAGAGGAATTGCTTGGGCCATAGTGACTTGGAAATTTCAGGTGCTCAAGAAACTGCTTGTGACATGACTGACCTCCTTTGTCCCAAATGATCCCAGAAGGGGTTGCAGGCAAATGTAGAACACTGCACTCAGCTAATTAGGTTCTGTGTCAGTGCAATCAGGTTGAAAGAGTAAAAGCACAGCCAGGCCATTGTGGAAACCCTCCTTACCTTGTGAGATTCATTAACTTCAATGCTAATGCTCCTAATGGTGCCACTGACAGGAACGGCACTGCTGAGATCACTTAGCTTAGCTTCATGAGAGAACCTTTATTGTACAATTGCAGAGAGTTATTAAAAGATCTGTCTCTTACTGGTTTGTGGTGGTCATAACTAGTAAAAAAGTAAAGCTAACCTCTTTTTTTTATATTGACTTATATGAGTGGCCCTCATGCTGCTTTAATGCTTGTTTATGTGAGCAGAAATCCTAGAATTGTCAGTTTTCACATTGTTCTACCTGAGATACTTTTTCAAAAAACATTAGTAGTTGATATCACCTGAGATACTAGGTGTATTTGACAGAGTGAGCTCAAAATTCAGTTATTTTCTGATACTTTCATACACAGGAATTTGTCTCTTTCTGTTGTGCTATCAGAGGTTTTCTCAGTCCTGTTTTTCTGTGATGGCTATTCTGGAGACTCAAGCCTGGATTGTCAGTGTGTAGTAGCTCTTTTTTCATTCAATCATGTAGTCTTGGTGTGATCAAGAAGTTAAAGAAATTGTGTGGACTGGCAGAATAGGCCCTAAAACATTCAAATATATAAATTTGTAAGATGAAGGGATTTTTTTAATGTGACAATTAAAACTAATTAATCTTTAAACCATGTTTTAATCCAGTGAGATTTGATTTGAAAGTTTCTTTAAAAAAAGTGCTGTAACTTAAAAAATGTGTTTTGTTAATTTAATGGTTTAATACATTTGAATTAACTAAGTAATTTGAAAGACAATTACTTTGCAATCACTTTGAGACTTTCTTCCATTGGTTTCTAATGGGACTTGAATTCCTTCCCACATATAATCTGTTTGAAGAAGGTGGCTTTGTGTTGCAATACTCCTTTTCATTACATTTCCAGAACTTAACTCCTTTTTTCCTCAATAACATACTTTTGGCTACTAGTACATAGCACTTTCCTGTTTCCATAATATGCTGCTTTTAAAAAATAACACTGAAGCTCAATGGAGTTTGCTTAAGGGCATTTCTTGATGTCTAAACTGAGTATTATCAAATACCTGCAATGTTTTCAACATGCAAAAGTGATCCCTGAATCTCTGGGTTTGTTTTCATTTTCTGGACCTAGAAGAACTGTCTAAGGGGACTGAAGATCAAGGATGAGAAAATAGTTTTGGGGGTTTATTTTTTTTAGCAGCAGCTTTTGCACAAAGCCTTTATGGAAAGGTTGAGTGGGGCTGCAGCACAGCTCACTTATGTCTGGAAGTCTGTGTGCAGTGTTTGCACATTGATGATTCAAAACTGCAGTACACCCTGGGAGAAGTCCTGATGGTTTCTTGCTATGTGAGAAGATTGTTTCCAGTGCCTGATGCTGCTCCATAAATGTCTTTTACATGGTATTTGGAATGACTCCTACTCCTCAGACACGGTGAAGATGGTAGACCCCAGTCCTTTTCTATTTCAGTGCTGTTTTAAAAGCTGTATTTAAGTAGATGTGACTGATTGTGCAGTATCTGAAGGGTGTCTCACTAGGCCGTTTATGTGGGTTTTGTTTGGCTTGGAAAAGAAGTGCAGTCAGAGGTGGTGTGACAAACTTGCTTTCTTTTGTAATGGTGAAAGCAGCTGTCAGGCTTCCACTACACTGACCATTCCACTTCAACTAAGCACTGTCAGAAAGCAGTCTTGGCCCATCAGACATGAAATATTAATATTATGTTGCCTTTATTAGTTTCGTCTGTGTTTTTATATATTGATTCATTTAAAGAAGAAAGATTGACAGCCATGTATGATAGGAAAAAGGAAGAATCTCTGAAGACAGTTGTTATTCTTAGACTAACTTAGAAGCACTTTTTCAGTATACAACTTTTTAGGAGTTGTTTTGCATATTCCTCCATTAATTTAGGAGTTTTGCTTGAACTATTTTGTTTTTCAAGTTGTTTCTGGGTTTCCTGCTTTTCCATCCCTCCCCTACCCCCCGGTGTAGTTGGGCTGCTGGCCTTGAAGCTAAAGCATGGTTTCATCTTTTTAACATCTTGCTGTTCAGCTCTGGTTCAGCTGATCAGTGAGTTATGACTAGAGCATCCTTGGGGGAGGCTGTGTTTGCCTTGATAGCTGTGTGCACCGATTAGAGGAGAAATAGCTGCCTTTTGTGCCCTTTTTTCTGGCTGTCCTGTAAAGATTGGCCCTGTATCAGAGCCAGTTTGTGTGCCATTGCTTAGGTAGCCTAAAATAGTTGGGTGCACACAAGGCCCTGGCATACTCATTGGTTTGTATTTTCCTTTATGTGAAAAAAAAGTCCCTCTTCAGTGAGACCTGTGTGCTGCATTAGAGATCTCTGTTGCTGGTATTGCTGCCTTGCATGTGGTTGGAAGAGGCTACAGGCCAACAGCAATTGGTGAGATGGAAAGTGATCCTGTCTGAGCAAAGTGTGAGAGTAGTGTCTTTCAGATCCAAAGACATTTCCCCTATTAGTGTCTAACGCTTCTACCAGCCTGTGGTGCAGATGCTCATGTATTTATACAAGCTCCATAAAACAAAATGCTCAGAAATGTAGAGGAAAATGTGAAATAACTATGAATATGCAGACAGCCACTGGCAGTTCTTCCTGCTTCTGAGAGTGAGAGGCAAAAGATGTTCTTACTGAAATCCAAGTCAGAATGTGTTAAAATTGGCATTTCTATACAGCCAAGGACCATATGTGAGGTATAACTGGGTGGTAGAACTCTAAATTGAGCCAATAGTTAAATTCAGTGCTGTGATGACTGTAACATATTGAATTAGTCATGTGCTTTTTCCATTGAGGCAAAATGCTAATCTTTAATCTGGATTAGTTCCGAGTATCTCAAATGCAGTTTTAGACTGCTTTGCAAATCATGCTGTAAGGACCTGGAGTAGTTCTCATTCCAAGTGTGTTAGCTGTCTGGACCTTGATATAAACGGCATGCTCTTGGCAGCAAGTGACGGTATAACTCTCCTCTGCTTGCAGTGCAGGAAATTCCAGACTCTGGATCACATGTGTAATGAAATGTTTACTATATGGTACAGAGACTTGGTGATGGTTTTTTTCCATATGGGTATATCTACAAGTCTAAGCTTTCATTTCAGACATGTACTTGTTCAAAAACACCAAAACCAAAAACCCAAGACCAGTTGTTCTAAAGGGAGTTGTGAGTTCTAAATCTGGGTGAATGTATTTTGTTGTCCTTAGTGGTTTTGCTCTTATTTTACTTTGGGTAATAAGCTTTCTAAGACTTTTGTTCATCTGGTTACACAGGCATTGGCTATAAGCAGCATAGTTTAGCTGGTTTCTGTATTGTTGTTGGATTCAGAGATGGGAAAAATTGCCACACTAGTGTTTAGCTCACTGGGAGTGTCAGGACTCAAAAGACACTCAATAATTTCTTTAAGAAGTGATACTTTAAAGAAGTAGGTAGCACCCTTGCTGGCACAGCAGAACTGGCATGCTTGACCTGTCTGGTGGGGTGTTCCCTTGCTTGCCAGGGAAAGTTGCTTCTTTCCTCCTGTGTCTTCTGACCATGGGAGTTGGTTTGGGTTGTATGGCATGGCCACAACAATGGGGTTTGTTTAATTTGTTTAAACCTGATTTAGGCTGAGGTGTTCAAACACAAAGCTTCCCAGCATCCCAAGGCATCATGATTTGCAAACCTAATTATCCCCTTTCCCATTTCCTGGCCCTTTTTTTCCCTCCTGCTGTTGTACTTCCTTTTCTCTGCCCCAATCTTTCCCCTTCCCTGCCTCTTCTTGGTTTTCCCCTGTTGGTCCCAGTTTTGCTGCATGTGTGCCCAGGTCTGGCATTTCTGAAACCATTGCCTAGATGATCCCAGTCTTCTGTGGTGCTTCTGGTGCAGTCACCTAAATGCTGCTGGCCTCTTCTGTCCAGAAAATCCCCATGGAATTCATCTGTTTTTCATGTAACTTCCACGTTACCACCTGTCAAACCCATTTGTTCTTCATGGTGCTGTCTGTACCTCTCGTCAGCGTCTCCTCTGTGGCATTTTTGTCCATGCCATGCTCAGCAGCTTTCCATGTCCTCTGCTGGCTTAAGCTCATGCCAAAGCCTGGTCAGTGCTCTGGTCCTTTCCCTGCAGCCCTAGCAGGCGTAGAGAACACACTCTGTCCTTCTGCTGTGCCTTTTCCCCAGTGGCAGGGCTTCTCTGAGCAACAGCAGATTTTTTGATCATTCAAAATGTCTACAAAAGGCCTTCTGTTTGCCCAACAGCCCAGAGGATTGAAATAAAGCTGCCATGGTGTGTCCCTGAGTGCTGAAACCCTGTGCTGACATCCAATTTGATCTGTTCTGCTGGAACTCAGTTGGAGTAGTGTATCAGTCTGTTATTCTGAATCTGCTGGGCATTTTTATGGGAAAATCAGCATGAGTGCTTGTGTGATACTGCTTCACACTGGCTTTCTTACTTCTTAAAGAAAAATAAAAAATTGTAAGATCTCTGAGCACCTTTTCTTTTAGGAATATGTAGGATTGACATTACCAAACCTGAGCAGCCCACATTTGAAAAAAATTGCCATAATTTATAAGCTTTTTCTTAATGTCAGTGTATTGGCAATGACCTCTTAATTTAGAGGGCTAAGTACAAAATCTGACTCTTTAAGAGGAATAAATACTCCATAGATGGTTAAAATGGGCTGAAAGCTACCTAGTATTTCTTCACTGCAGTTTATTTTAAGGAAAAGCTGAAAGATTTTGTAGCTCATGGGCTTTCTGTTGTTTCAAGAGTCATGCTGTCATTTCTACAGAGACAGTGATTGTTGTTTAAAGGTAGCACCAATGTTCCAAAGGTTTCACAGGCTAGCACAGCAATTCTCTTTGGTATCCATCCAGATCAGAAGAGGACTTTCAGAACAGTAGGCAAGAGAAAGGATCAGTTATATTACTGATCAGATGATCTGGTAGAATAAAGATACATTATTATTCATAAGAATAGAAAATTAGTATTTAAAATAATAGTAATAATTTTACTCAGACAATGCATTTTCCAGCAACTTCAAAGGGAAAAATATGAGTCTTCTTTAAATTATATCACTTTTACCCATTTTCTCCTTGGGCACAGCTCATCATGGAAGTAACAGGAGAGACTCCTAATAATCCATAAAGGATGTAATACTAGCCTGCTAAAACATAATGTAATTTGGAAGTAGCTTGGATATTGCAATTTTGCAATTGTGTGGTTACGGGGTTGGGAGACATTATAAAAGGAACATTATCAATTCCAATATACAGGCTGTTGTGTGTTTAGTTTGTTTTTATTTGGCTGTTTTTAGTCCACAAAAAATGCATAAATAAAGAAGTTTCGTGGGAAATTCTTCTTGCACACACGGAGACAGCAGCGTCGGGGGCAAAACTGGTTTTTGTACTCATGTTTTTAGTTCCTTTTCCTTCAGACGACTCTTCTACTTTAATTCATTTTAGACAAATGTATGTTGGTATTGAGTGTAGAAGTCAGAGCTCTCTATCATTCTGGGTTTGTTTTAACCTTATGTGATTTCTTTTTTTCTCTCAGAATTTACTACAGTCAAAATGTTTCCTTTGATTTTTTTTTTTTTAAATGGTCTCTGAACCCAATTTCTAAGAATAGCTACATAAAATAACTCAAGCCATGAATGGTTTTACAGTCATTAATAATGGATTTGTGCACTGCCAGATCACTTAACCACAAATTTGATCTGGATCAGGTATGAGTAGAGAGCATCACATTTCTGTTTAATTATTCAGAGCAGAAGATAGGCTATCTATGCCCACAGAAGTCCTTGGCATCTTATTTTTTCTCCTTTAATGCATGTGTCCTGTGTCTTTTTCTCTCCAGTGTGTATGCTTTCCCTGTTTTCCTGGGAGGATAAAAAAGAGTTTTTTTGGGAGGGAAAGGCCCTGGTGAAGTTGGTGAATAGTTTCATGCTGGAGCTAAAACTCAGAAATTGTAACTGGTTAGGCAAAAACTGTGACAAACATAAAGGTTGCATCCTTAGTCCATAGCAAATCACAAGATGAAAGAGAATTGTGTTAGGAGACAGAAGAAGAATTGATAGATGCTGGAACACCAGTGGAAAGGACTGGAAGATGTATATTCCATTGATTCTGAAAGAGTACAGAAAAGCTCATGTCTTCACTCCTGCCACGGCCTTGTATATGTGAAACTGGATTAAATTGCCTTTTTTACCTCAAACATTGGTGAATTTTGGATATGTCTCTCAAGAAACAGATTCCACAAAAGTCTCTTTAGCAGATAATATGCCCTTCTCTGGTGGGATTGGTATTCAGAGGTGTGGTGAGGTAAGATTTGTTAATCCTGTTAAAACTGTCTGTGAAGCAAAAAGAGCAGGATTGTGTGGGCTAAAAAGGGAAGGATGCCTGGACCCATATCCCAGTGATGAAAGCATTTACCTGGGAGAGGGCAGGCCTGGTGTGTAGTCCTTTCTCCAAGACTTCCTTTATGTATTTTACACTGAATAGTCACTGGGTAAAATGCTTAGATATAGTCATCACTTTGTGATTCTGATGGTTAGGAAAGATCAAACAGACTTTAGAGTGAAAGTTCAGAGCCTGAGGAGGAACAGGAAGCTGCTCTTAGTTGACACATATCTAGAATATCGAAAAGTTTGGGTATTTTACTGAAAAAGTCTATTAAAAAAAAAAAAAAAAGAAGCATTTTCAATAGACATGAAGGGTTTTAAAAAGCTTGTAATTGTGCTTCCAGTGAGAATTCTTAGGGATATTTTGTTTTAGATAGGTTCTGAAGTTGTAATAAGGAGGTATATTTTGAAATGGGAACAATTAACTGCCTATATATAATGACTTTGAGGGAGATTTTCAAAGGCATATAGATTCCCTTCTTGTAATAGCTGAAGAGTAATAGTAAGGACATAACACTAAGATCCCTTGCAATAAACAGAATCTTCCAACTGCAGAGCTCAAGGCTGCTTGAAGTGCAAAGCAGCTGCTGTAGTAGATGTCATGTGAAACCCTGCTGGGCACTGATGAGCCACAGTGAGAACTGGAATTCATTTGTAAGGGTATTCCTAGGAAAGCACTTCTTTTTCTCTCAGGCTACTGGGGTTATACACACATTTCCACATAGTAAGTAATTTTCAAAATGAAATCTGAGAGAGATATGGGAGGGCACTCAAATCTCTCTCATATGATACTGCAAGACTTCCAATCACATATTAAATGCAGGAAAGATTGGCTCAGTTCTGCAGTTGATGTATTGGATTACTGCACGCCAGAGTGTATGGGCTGCCTGGCTCTGTGTAATCAAAGTGTGGCAGAAAAACACCCCAAAGTTCAGTACACTTGTGGGTGAGGAGAATCTCCCTGAAGAAGGACCCTTATGATATATTTCTTGAATGACTCTAACTTCAGGCCTTCAGTTTGTTTAACGCTAATGCAAAAGGCATGCTTGAGATCATCATTCCTCTTTTTTTCAGGGTAATGAAAGTTTGCTTGTGTCAACTCTGTTGTGAAACTGGATTTGTTACTGAAGAGTTTTTCAGTGGGGACCTGTAGATTCAAATACAAAATCCATGGACCTGTTCATACAACAGCACGAAGAAACATGGGGCCCTGTAAACTTTTGGGAGCTGGGGGAAGACTTAAGAACATGGTGATTTTCTGGAAATTGGATTGGCAACAGTCTTCTCACTCAGCCTTTTGCCACACTTTATTTTGGTTCTTATAACGTGCATGTAAACACTGACTTGGCAGAAGTTCTGCATGCAAGCTCTCAGACTGCCAAAATGCTCCTTGCCCTTAAAAACTGCAGTTTTATCACCTGGTTGCTTTCCAAGAGTTATTGTATTGGAAAGGAATACCTGCAGGTCTTGGATTCCACTTGGAATCATCTTTATGCCTATTATACTGTTTTTATATAATAGGAAAGAGGACATGAAAGACCCAAACCTTCTCACTGACCTCCTTGAGAACTGTCAGAAAAGATAATGCCTCTGCCCAGGCTGTTCCTGCACTCACTGATGTTTTGTACCACTGCAGACATTGAATCATGGAGAGAAGTTTGTACAATAGGTCTGTATTTACATTCCTTAGAGCCTTCATGGTGGTTTTCTTAGGGACTGATACTATAAACAGCCCCATTGGCTTGGCCTTAGGAGGTTTGGTGCAGGCACGTAACTTGGAATGTTCCTGTGTATTCTTGGAAGTGATCTGGGCACCCTGTCTTCAGATTCACTCTTTCAGATATAGGCTACCAGGAAAAGTGGTAGGGACTGTGCTCCTGTGTCCTTGCATGCCATAATCCTGTTATCTCAAGTACATCCTAATTGCTGAAAACTTGTGTGGTGCAGGCAGGGCTTCCAGCTCTCTCTGATGGACTGCTCTGGCTGCTGCACCATCCACAGACTGCTGGGATAGTTATCCCTGATAGTGCTGGGAAATGTCAAGTGAGACGTTCTTATGTTTTGGGAGCTGCCTGAGACATGGAACAAACACTTTACATGGGTTAAGCCTGTCTTCAAGTTAAGTACCATCAACGTCTTATGACTACCTGGCTGAGAGAAAATATACTCGATTTGATTTATAATTCTCAAATAAGTTTTAGGAAGTGGGTTTGCTTTACAAAAAGCTGCATAGTATAGATGGGCAGCACTTTTAAAGTGAAATGTTCAGGAGCTAGAATTTCAGAGGCGTACTGGGGGGAATGTGTTAATACTGTGAAAAGGAAGACAATAAGCCAGCCAGTTTGCTGGAAAAATGATGCAAAGAGGCTTAGAGTCACCTTATTTGTGCTGTTGAGATATTCATCTAATTGAAACCTAACTCTGGGTTGGCTTTTTATGTTCCCCCTTGTGTTTGGTTAACATTTTGATTTTGTGGTGATGGTTAGATACTGTGCTTTTGACCTTGTTTGCTTTTTTAGTGTAAACTGAGACCATGATAAGAACGAAGTCCTGCTGCAGTCCAAACACCAATTAGATAGATGGGGTGAGAAAAGTCATACTCTGTTGAGATCTGTGATTAACTGTGAATGACTTCTGAATTCATTTTTAAGTAAAATACCTGATAGGTAGTAACATACATTACCATCAGTGTCTCAGACACACATGATTGTTCTGTGTAGTCTTTGTCTTCCATCCCTGGCTACTGAAAAATGTATTTGCCTACTCCTTCAAATTTCAAATTATATTGTGTGCCATCCCTGCTGGCTGTTTTGGATGCCTGTATGCTTTGGAGTATTATGAAATAATATTGGAATTTAAATTTTTCAGTCTCTGTAATAATTTGGAAAGTCAGTGACGCTGGATTTTTGGATTGCTGCCTTATGAGGCACTAGCAGTAAAGCTATAAGCCACACCTTGAGTTGGATGCTCTTACTAACTAGAAGTGTATTTCTTGAAAGGTGTTGTTGCTGAGAGTCACAAACTTCTGTATGATGATGGTTTACAGCAGAGCTTTGCACTGAAATAATGCAAAAAATCAACCCTGGTTGGATGATTTTAGCAGTGAAAGTAGTCTGCATGAAAGGGAACATTGCCATTCAGATGCACGTGGGAGAAATCCAAAATAAAACAGTAAATTTATTGTAGGTGGTATGACCTAATAAAATACAGTTGAGTAATGCAGAGCTGTAGCATTGCTGCTTACTACAGATAGCGGTGAGGTGAGGGCAGGGGGTCACCTGCTGTGGCTTACAGCAAGGGTGGCTGGAGATACAGACACCAGGGGCAAGGGAGCAGAGCAAGAAAACCCACAGAAAGCCCATTCAACAGCCTTAGGCTTGTGCTGGCTGGTTTTGGATGAGGTCTCTCCCTTTGTGTCTTTTTCTGGAATGGCTGTCACTACAGCTTTGGACTTTTTCTTTTCCCAAAACTTAGAAAGTACTTCATCTGTCTTGGTACCAATTTGATCTAAAATTGTGCCTTTTTCTAGAAGTCTCTAAGCACCAGAATCTAAGTCCGCTCCACAGTGTAGCAGTTTGATGTATGTTCAGACAGAGGTAAATAGTAAATAGCATTACTCCTCTGTGTGCTGTAACATTGGATCTACTGTCTTGTTTGTTGTCAGTAGAATCCAACTACTTGAACAGAATAATTGAGAGGAACTGCCCTGAGGAATGGAAATGTTTGCATACAGCCTATTCCAAAATAATAAACAGGTCTGAATTCCTCCTTTTAAGACATTTGTTCATCTTTTATTGGATTTTCAATCTTCTACTTTCTTCTTACATATACAACATGCAAGGGAAAGAATAAGTGAATTTATCTCTTGGACAGTAGGGTGGGAGCACAGTGATTCAATGGCACTCATCACAATTGCTTTCACACATGGATGTGTAGCTGGCCACAAGGGAAATATTTTTGTTCAGTTGATAAGCAAATGAAATTGCAAATTGCATGTGTTTGTTATCCTTATCTAGGAAAAAATATCTTAATTCGTATATTCATGTAATTTAATTTTTTTTACATATGTTGGGAATTGCTTTTTGTTCCTGGTATTTCCTATTTATTTTGAGCCAAAGTATGGTGAAATCTGTCTTTTATTTCCATCTTGAAAGGTCAATGATCCTGCATCCCATTTTAAAACTGATGTAGTAGGAAGCCATTCTTTGTGACTGTCAACATGGAGAAAGACAACACTGAGGTCTGTAGCAGACTGTCTGATGACTATGTATGAAAATTAGTCAAAGGATGGATTTGCTTCTAGAACATGTTTCTGAGGATGTTGCCATTAGTAGGCATAAAATTTTCCTGCTACATTGTGCATCCCACAGTGGTTATTACAGTGGTTACCATCTTATTCCATGAGTCTGAACTAGTATAGAAAAACAATTTAAAACCTGTGATTGATAATAGAGCAAAATGAGGGGGAGCATGTCGGGCCTCCTAATATTTCAGTCCTCTGATTTGATTTCTGTAAGAACTTTCTCCACTAGTGACAGGTAAATCCCCAAACTAATTTGTGTACTTTGTCTTCAGCTACATCGTTGAAAACTAATCTTGTTTGGGTTTCATTTTTGTTCTGTTTTTTTTCCCCCTAAAGGAACTTGTGCTTAAGTATGTATTACACTGGTGGTTTCAATCTTGACCCTTCCTAATATTATGCAAGAGAATGGTTTCTTAACAACAACAAAAATATTACTTATGGCATTTCTACAAGCAAAATATATTAATTTTACACATTGCCAATTCAGATCTTAAAGAAGTATATGTTTTAATTGTGCTTTGGCTTTTTAACTAAACCAATATACAGTCCCCATTTGCATCCTACTGCTGAAAGGAAAAGAAAGATGCAAAAACATATGAAAGGGTGTGATTTTTGATTTTATTTAAACTCCAGAGAAAGATATGGGAATTAAGTCTTGAATATTTTAGGAAGTTTGCAGAACGGATGGGTGTGTTTTGAAAGTGAAGATTGTTCCTTCTCTTTTATTTCTGGGCAACTGCTCTTTCGTAAAGGAAGAAGTTGTCTAAAGTTCAGTAAGCTGTGGTGATAGGTGTTTGACTTTTCTGGACAAAGAGACATTGGATAAAAGTTGGCTCAGCATCTGAACTTAGAGCTGCTTTATTTGAATATGGCTTAAGACTTTCCAAAAGTCACACAAATGCTTCTCTCTGAAGTCCCAGCTCTCAGTCCAGTCCATATCTGTACCTCTGTTTATACACTGGAACTGTTTGTGCACAGAGAATCCATGGGCATGAGATGTCTGTAATCTAGAATTACATGGAGATATAATGTATGTACCTGTTTCAAGTTAAGTACTGAGTGATACTAAAAGCAGAAAATTTCCTTCAAATCACATCTCCATGTATAGGCCCATTCAGTATTCTGTAAGCTCTTCACAAGAAATTTAGACGTTTCTTGAGTAGATTTTTAGATTGGCTTTTCTTTTATAGGCTACAGGTATGTATATAAAAGGATGTGCTGGGTGCAGAGGCAGAGCACTGCTGGCATTTTAGGACTCTTACCAATTTAAGAACACCTATTAGTGCTGTGCTCTCTCACCTTCTAAAGTTATTCCATGCGTGTGTTATACAGATCCTTCTATTTGTCCATTTACTTCCATCTCTGGACTTGATACCAGTTACTTAAAGCACAGAAATTTAATTACTTGTGGGAAAAGAAGCAAAAATCTCTATATCAGTTACCGCAATTTCAGCAGTGGAATCTCACTGAGATGCAAAATTTGCATCAGGGTCATCTGGGTCAGAATTCCGAGAGGATGGTAATAGATCACAACACTGTAACAGAAAAACAGGATAAGGGGTGAAGGCTATCCATGTGTCTGGGGACATTAATAAAAATAGGTAATGACTTCTCCATGAAACACTTTTTGAATGAAAAATATCTCCCCCTGCTCTTGCTTCTGTTAACCTGAAAGTTGCTAGGTGACTTAAATTGGCCTTGGAGCACTTTGTATGTGACTCGAGCTCATCTCCTGGCATTAACATCCAGTTGGTTCTGGAGAAAATAGGTGACCTAAGCAGCAACCAGACTGGAACTCTGACAGCAGTTCAGTCTCAGCTGAGCCACAAAACCTAGGAGCAGTATTAGATATTAAGGGGGAAATCATTCAGTACTAAAGGCACACGTTTCAGTGCAGAGGTTTGTACACTGTGTGAGGCATTGTGTTTTAAGATGCAAATGTACACTTTGGAGAGAGATTAATTGTTTAAAACCATATGTTTAAGATGGAGGTTTGAGGACATGACTGAACGGGCGTAAACAGAAATTATGAGCAGTCTGAACTGCTCTTAATTTCATCACAAGGAGAGCTAAGCCTTGGAGCAGGCTGCTCACAGAGGCAGTGCTGTGTCCATCACTGGAGTTTCTCAAGGCCTGGCTGGCTGAAGCCCTGAGTGTGACCCTCCTGCTGACCCTGCTGGAGGCTGGGCTGGGGCACCTCCTGAGGGCCCTTCCACTCCCTGGTCTGTAATTCTGTTTGTGCCCCGCAGAGCACACACAGCCCGACTCAGTGTGTCAGCAGGAACTTCTGCACTTTGAAATTCTGCAGTGCTTTTCACACATGTCTAATGCTGCTTGGGATATATCCTTAGCCTTAATGCTTCGTTGCCGTGACTGTCTGTGCATGCGCTTATGGGAAATCAGCCCAGTCCCTGGGGAAGTTAAGAGTTCCAAGCTGAGGGTGTGAATTTTAGGCGGTCGATAACCGAATCTTTCTGGGCCTTCAGCCTGGCTGAATTTCACATCAAAGGCTGCACAAACACTGGAACAGACTTGTCTCTGAGTTTTTCCAGACCNGGAGGAGCTTTTCCACAGACTTTTTTGGCCCATCTTCCAACCTATACTCAAAATTTTGAATTTAAACCACTAAAGAAGGTAAATTGGAATTAAATTCCACCCAACTCCCCTGTTAGTAAAGCTTTTCACCTTGAGAAGTTCCTCAGTCTTTTGCTGGTGGTATATGCTTGTCTGGGAAGATTTTACAATTTCCCTCTTCAATAGTCCTTTCATTACATGGCATGACTTTTATTTTGTCAGTATTATTTTATCATTACTAAGTGTCTGTGCCACTGTATTTCAGATAAATATCTCCCAGCCCATAATCATGCCTCAGAGTTTCCAGAATATGTCAAGGATAGGTACGAGCAAGCTTTCAAATACCACAGTCACTTAGAGCTTGATCTCTCAAAGTACTCCTGAGCACATTTGTGTTTCTGCATGCAGAGATATTTGAAACAAGGAAACACGGAAATGCAATAAAAAGCCCATGGGAATGGAAAGATTAAGTAAAAATGCTTAACAAGTGGTAACTATTTCTTAAGATTATTCCTGAGTGTAGATCTGAAGAACTAAAACATCTCAGGAATCTGGAAATGCAACTTCAATTTCTGTGCTCCCAATCCTGCCCAAAACATCCAGTTAAGAATATTTTGTGAATAAAGTGCTTCTGTGTTAGGAACTAGTATCTAAGTTACCACATATGGAGGAACTTTACATTAAATGGACCTTGTGTCATATTAGATACCTTTCTTAGCCTTTCTAGGCAGCCTTATAATGTACATGCCTTCATGTGTGTGTTTTTTAAAGTGCTGCATATAAAGTCAGTGTGTCTCCCTGGAAAAAAGGTTGGGCACACATCTTCTGCTTGATTTTTATTATTTTTAAAAATAATATCTGTTTTCATCTCCTTCCAGACAAGAAGGATCATACTGCTGCTTAGTGCTATCCCACATTTAAAAACCAGCCCCTCAGTTTAGTTCCTTGGAACCCTTTAATCTGGAAACCACAGCGGTGCTCAGCTATAACCTTTGAGAGAATCCCTGATGAGATCACAATTTTGTGTGTCAGAGGAGGTTGCTGAAGCTGGTTGGCTCTGTGCTGATCTTTTGGAGGAAAAAGGTAACACTGAAGGATAAAAGCAATGTAAAGATCAGACAACAGATTAATTTCAACATTTCAGTTATTAATTTTATTAGTTTTAAGTTACTTTGATTTTTTTTTTAAAATCACTTTTTTAAAGTGTAACTTTGGCTTCCAACAAAAATTAATTTAAAAGTTTAGTGGATCATCCATTTAGATTCAGATACCAGTCCTTCCTCTGACTCCATAAAGATTCAGAAAATTTAGTGTCATTTCCTTTGAACTTTTTCTGATCTCAGTGGTAGTGCTGACAGAATTTAAAAGGCTATGCTTTGGACAGAGGAAACCTTTTCATAGAACTCTTCACACTATTTCATTGTGGGAAAGAGGTATTAATTAGAAATAGATTCTGTTAGGGAAAGTAATATCAAATCCTACACCCTTGCTGAAAGTTCTGTCTGAAATTCTTCCACCCAGTGCAAGGGATTTGTTGTGTGTTGTTTTGTTTCCCTTCTCTTAATTCTCTTATTTTTATGGAATTCCTATCCTGTCTCAGGAAAATGTCATTATGCCTGCTGCTAGCTACTGCATTCCTGCTTGCTATAGGTACCCTTGGGACCTTTATAGCTCAAAACTAGATTCCCTTTTGCTCCTGTTTGTATGCAGCAGATCTCCATTTATACGTTTTTCCTCTGTAGCCTATAATAAATATTTTCAACATGCAATGTGGTAAAACTAACCAGTAAAGACCACCCAAACCAGGTAGTTACATTCTGTTCCTGTAGGTATGTCTTACAGTTTCCAAGGAAACTTAAAAACTCTGCCTAATAAGAGAACTGTACTTAAGTGTTAGAGAGCTTCTTATCAGCACTTGGAGAGGACATCAGTGCTTTCAGCTCATGGGTGTTCCAGGATTTCCTCTGTGACAGCTGTTATTTAGTTGCATGGCCACGGAAGTACATGAGATAATGCCAGATCATCCTCTCCGTCCTAGTTGCTCCATGGATGGCAATACAATGATTTTTACTTTGCATCAGGTTACACACAGGCTGTTTAGCCCTTAGTAACTTTTTAATTTATCTGATGGGTTTGTAGTTTTGCAATTAAATGCTGCATTTTACTGCAGGTTTTTTCTGTGCAGCTCTTGGTGCAGTGAAGTGCCTTTGAATCCCCTTTAAGGTATGCAGTTACCAAACAAACAGAGCAGAGGCATGTAGGGTTCTCCCTGTGGCACATCAGAAGCTTATACAGCAGCTACATATTAAAGAGCTTTTAGTTTCTGCTCTCCATGGGTGTTGAAACAATGGAACAAGGCATCCTAGAGCCTGCCTGCTGCTTTAAAGGTGGCATTTTGAATACATTATGTGGTGAAATAAGTTCTTGTATAGATAATATATAATTAGTTTTATAAATATATATAATTAGTAAATAATATATAATAGCTATATCTCCACATCAAAGGTAATTGTAATTCTCCTTTTACCTTCTGATCTTGTACTTGCAATATGGAAAGAGAAATACCATTTTCTTGTTCATCAGATTGGAAAAGCAGAATTTTCTCTCTACAGTAGGCAGTACAATATGCAGCACCTCTGCAGTCAGGGAGCTGGAAGCTTCAGCTATGGCTGTGCAGGAGATCTCATAACCTGTTTCACCCTTGCTTCATTGAAATAATTCTTTTATTATTACAATTGGATACCACTGTCAGATTAATCCATGTAACAGAATAAGTGATTTCTTTTGGAAAAAAGCAGGATACTCCATTTTGATGTGAGAAATAGACACTAACTATTCCTCCACAGTTATGGATCAGCAGAGGTCTCTAGTAGGCAAGTTACCTTGGGATTGATGAAGGGCTATGGAGAAATGTCCTGACTGCAATTTCTATAGCCCTTCCCAGCCATGGAAATAGAAAAAGAGCTGTTAATTCCCTCTTTCACTGAAGTTCCTTGAGACAGGAAAGTGGCTCTAAGCCTGGCTGTGTGGCAGGAGGGGGTGGCATTTTAGGAGAAGTCAGGATAGAGCTGGGGTGGCCTATCATGTTTTTCTCAGAATATGGATGACAGTGTCCAAAACTTAAACAAGATTTCAGAAAAAATGTGTCTACTTATTTTCAAACTCTGTTAGAAGGTGACAGATTGAGTGTAATGGGATGAAGCTGAGGAGGAGAGATTATATTAAATGTCAGAAATAAACCTCTGTACTATTTTGGAGTAGTTTCCCAAGGGATGTGTGGGATGCTTCGTATCTTTGAAGTTGTGTTTAAAATGAGACAGGGCTAGAAAACATAGTACAGTGCAGTAAATGAGTAATGCATCCTGCCCTAGGCGAGAGAAGGAAAAGGGGCCTGCTTGGTGCTTTCCAAACCTAATTTCTCACACTTTATACACAATGAATGAAACAGTTTTTCAGGAATGACAATGCTTTATCTGAAAACATAGTCTGCATCCGTTCACAGACTGTATTTTGAAGTTTTCTTCTTTGCACTTGTAATTAGTCAAATCAGCCATTCCATGAAATCCAAATGTCATTAAGTGTTGCTGTAATGTCACTTAGAAGATTAGCCAGCAAACAAGATTTTATCTGTGACAAATTTGACTTCTAGTTTTCAGAAGATGTGGAAAAAATTTTCATCTGACATTCATCTTCTTTTAGTCCCAGCTGGGTGAACAGGGGTCGGCAGTTGCTGCTGGCAGGGTGTTGGTCTCCTCTGCCTGTTCGAGAGCCCTGGGCCCTGACTTTGCTGCATTGCTTTAAAACCTTCCAATTCCAGTTTAAAATATCAGGAGTCTATCTTCCTGGATGGCATAAACTTAGCTTGCTGCATTAGGCAGAGCAGGTTAGGCTTGATTTGTGGGAGTCCCTTCTGTTCTGTCCAGACCTTGAACATACCATGCTCCTTCACAGCACTTCATAGAATCTTCCTTTTTTATGCCTTGAGATGTCTACTGCCTTCCTCTTTATTTTTTGTCCTTCACCTCAAGGGCAGGTGTATTTCAAAGCATATTCAGTTCTTAAAGATCTGTATGTAAATGTAAAATGTTATTTGTACTTCTCACTCACTCTTATTAGACTTCCTAATTACATGAGGCAATCAAACCGAGTGTAGGCAGAGGCTTTAATCGATACCCAGCTCGGCAGTAAAAATGTATTGCATCAAACCTATTAAAAATAAATAGTAAAGGTTAGCTGGCTGAATTCAGCATCAATAAAATTAACTTAATCTAACCCATGAACGCAATCAGTAGATGAATAGCACTTCACAAAAATGCTAATGGGCAGTAGAATTAAAATGAAGCAGAATTTGGAACCTGATCGAGATGGACTTCCTGTTACATTCCTGGCTTTTACTTTAGCCTTATTTTTGCTGTTTGTATCCAGAGCTTTTGGTGCTCGTTTTGCTGGGTGAATGTGGTTGTGGCTCAATGTGCTTTCTCAAGCATTCCACGAAATAACCTTTTTCAGTTTTTATCTGGTTTCCAAACATTCAAAGTAGAACAGCTGTGTGTTTATGCCATGGTTTTGTGGTGATATCAATTGGAAGCTTTTTTTTTTTGACCCCTCCCACTGACACAGAACAACAGATGCTTTCAAGGTCGCTAGACCTGACATGGCAAACACTCCAGCACAGTGTGTTCTGGACTAATAGAAAGGCCATTTCTCCTTTGGGAGAAAATGGTGGTGATATTTTCAGTCAAATAATTGACTGAAAAAACCCCAAACTATCTTTTTATGAAGCATGTCTTCTTCTGCCACCCTCTCTTTTGGAGTCTGACTCCCACAGCCTTGTGTGTCACAGCCCACCATGTCACACCCCGCTCTTCACCCCACAGGATGCCTGACCCTGGTGATGCAGAGAGATGAATTGAGAGCTGAGGTGTCAGACTGGCAAATGTGCATCTTGCTGTAATGTTACCTTGTTTGCAGATGTGGTAGCCCATGATACACAAGGCAGTAAAAAACCGTTTTGTTTGCAAGGTAGTATCTTTTGTCAGATTAAATGACACACATTAAGATGTTCATATGCCACTCAGAAGAGCAGTAGTTTGTGAAGGACTGAGAGTATTGTTATGTGATACACATGTACATCCTGTGATGTGCTAATGATACCTGTTCATGTATCACAAAAGAAAAAGGATGTTTTAACATAATTAATGTGCAGAACACCCATTTCATATATCATTGCACATATTATGGCTCAAGCTTGGAGGGTAAACATATACATGGTATAGAATATGAACAAGCGTATATAAAAATAAGACAGAACTAATTCAAGATCTTGAATGCTGTGTTCAGTTTTGGGCTCCTCACTATGAGAAAGATACTGAGGGGCTGGAAGGTGTCCAGAGAAAGCAGCAAAACTAGTGAAGGGTCTAGACCACAAGTCCTATGAGGAGCAGCTGAGAGAACTGAGGGTGTTTAGCCTAGAGAAGAGGAGGCTCAGGGGAGACCTCAAAGCTCTCTACAAATACCTGCAAGGAGGTTGTAGCCAGGTGGGGGTCAGACTCTCCTACCAGGTAACAAGTGATGGCACAAGAGTAAACAGCTTCAAGTTGTGCCAGGGGCACTTTAGATTGGATGTTAGGAAGTGTTTCTTCACTGGAGAACTTGCCAGGCACTGGAACAGGCTGCCCAGGGAAGTGGTTGTGTCACCATCCCTGGAGATATTTTAAACAGGTGTAGATATGGCACTTGGGGGATGTGGTATAGTGGTGGGTTCACAGCTGAACTCAATGATCTTAAAGGTCTTTTCCTAACCTTTAGTTTTGTACCTCTTCCTGAGATCATAGAAGCTTGGAATGTATTCTTTTGTAAATAAATAAAAAAAAATCAGTATCTGCTTTATTACACTACAGAAATTACCATGCATATCTGAAAATATGATTAAATGTCTTCAAAAGAGGAATTTAATCTTCTGAGCCCCTGACGCTGTAAACTCTCGATGTTCTTTGAGCGAGCAGATGCAGATATTTTTCCTGGATTTTCAACTTTTTAAAGATTTTTTTCTTTTTTTTCCTCTAACAGTTCTTTTCTTTATACAAGGACCATCCTGTCAGACATTATTCAGGCAAAAGATGAGCTAGACAAAAGCCTCTGAACTTAATAGCATTAGTATTAGATATGTCTACAGGATATTGTCTTTCATGCTATTTTCTGAAGGCTCAGACATTCTAATCTATCTTTCTGAAGTCTGTCCTGTTTCTGTACGAACCCATGCTGTGATACTGAATTGATGGAAGACTTGTTAATTTGTTTCACTAAAGAAAGTAATTAAAGAAATTGGAACTAAATGAAGTGAAAGAAGTTGAAATTGAAGAAATTAATGAAATCTTTTAAGGTGTGTTTCATTACAGACCACACTGCATAAAATCCTTCTGTTTATAGGCAGAATGGAAGGAGTGGGAGTTAATTCTGCAAACCCGTAACTTCATGTAGAATTTTCTATTAAATTTTATTTGATGTTCTGTTTTAATACAGTTTTCTGTGACCTTCCAGGGAAAAATTTCCTGGCAGAAATATTTGGACAAAGCTTGAGTTGGCCGCACAATAACATGCTTATCCAACACTGCTTTCTTACTCAGAAACTAATTAAAGAGATCTTCTGGAAAGGTTTTGGTGAGCTGAGCAGCAGGTTATATGGGGCTGGTACAAGGGCTTGCTACAAGAATCTTTGCTTCTAGTCCAGGACTGGGACATGGGACAGTTTGGTCACGAATTCAGAGTAACATTTGTTAATTAATTATTTCTTCAGTGTAAGTTCTACTGAGCCAATAATGATGCTATTTGCAATGTAACTGGCTGTGATGAGAAATGGAAATCTGCTTAGCTGTTAATTATGATGGAAATGCCCTTAGAAATACAGCTGATCATAATCTAGGGAAGACCTTTGGTAACTTTTTTGATCATTTTGAAAATATCCTGAATCTCTTATTTGCTCATTTATCAAGTATCAAGAAATGGATTTTATATCCTGCTTCAATCCTGTCACTGAATTTGCACTTTCAGAAACTGATCTGAGTGAAGTTGCTCTTTTTTTATGAGTGTGGCTCAGCATGGAATATTGACCATTAAATTTGATGGGCACATTAGTGTACACAGAAGGATTAAAGACAAATATCCATTGTTACTGGAGGTCTTTTGAAAGAAAAAAAGTGTTGCTTAAATACTGAACATTTTGCCAAACTGGAGGTCCTTACCAGTTGTGCTAAAATGGTTTCTTAACCATCGTGGTTATCTGTTGTGTTTTCAAGTGGAAAGCTATTATGGAACATGGAATTTGGACAGAATTACAAGAAAAAATGGACTTCAGAGTGAGCACGGATGTGTTCATTGTGCTGTTTTATATTAAAGATAATAATTGTCAGAATAAATCACAGAATGGCCTCAGAGCTGTTACAAAATAAAGACAGACTACATAGGTGGAAAGGATTGTGGGAACTAAATGAAGACAGAAGCTGTTCTCTTTTTTTTTTTTTTTAAATATTGAATATTACATGGAATATTTTGTGAGAATGAAGTGAGGAAAAAAAGTATCTCACTTCTGAAGGTACTTTGGCAGAAAAAATGTTTTGTCCAAGTCTTCTTTATACAAAAGGAACGATTTGAGGCAACATTTCCTAAAATTTTGTGCGAAGGCACAGTCCTGAGATGAAGAATTTATCCCTGTAGTTGAGGCCAGTTTGAACTGTGGGAGCTCATCAAGTGTTATAAGCCAATCTGGGCTGCATGTTTGCAAAGCAGTGCCAATATTAGGCCTTAATGGGCTAATTAGGAGGCTGTTTGTATGGTAGGCATGTCAGAAGGGAACAGGATTTTATTAAATTTATGTACTAGCAAGTCATTCCCTTTGAGAGTCACATAATTTGATTACAGAGCACATAAACATTAAGAAAATGTCTTAAAATTATTTGAAGGCAAAAAGTACCTCTTGTTGCTTTAGAACAGTTATACCCACAGGTTTCACCTACTATAGTTCATATTTATTGCATATCATTTAACTTGATCATTGAGCAACTGATTGAAATTGTAGGGGAAATTTTCTGAAGCAATGAGCCAGTCATCATGAACAATTCTGACATTAAGGCCTTGAGTAAATGATCTATATTAAATGTACCTGTCAGCTAGTTCCTGTGTCTTTATTGGATGAACCGTTTTTCAAATAGTTTGTGCTTGTTGGGGGTGGGATGGAGTAGTTCAGAAATCACTTGAGTTTTATCATTTACTTTGGTTACTGTCCTGATTGTCCAGGCAGAGCTCAGACTTCAGGGAGCCCAGTGAGCTTGCAGAAATTTTTCTCTCAAATATTTTAAATGCTTGGATTTGTTTGTGTAAGCAGTTCCATGGGGAAGGAGCTTGAGCTCTGTGCTTCTGCTGTGCTGCAGCCAGTGGGTATCAGCACCCCGAGAAGGAGGTGAGCCCTGCAGAGCTGCCCGTGGGGCGGCTGCTGCTGCTCCAGAGCAAACCACAGCGAGAGGGTAGAGCACATGCAAAACGGATGGGCCTTAGAAGTGATGGCATTATTCAGTCACCAGGTAGCTTCATGATGGATTTAAGGGATGAAAAGATATTTATGTGCATAAATAGGAGCATGAGGCAGCAGTGGAAATGAAAAGTCACTGTAATAAAGTCAGCAAGAGATGAGCTGATTTGGTTACCAAAGTGGTTTAGTTCTTGGGAGTGGTAAGGGGCCACACCAACCCACTTGGGATCAACCCGGGGAGGACCATGAAAGAAAACAGCAGTGATTTTTCTCCCTGTCCCCACTCTCACTTGAAAGGGTTGTTTTGTCATAATGGAGCAGTTCATTCCTTCATGTAAAAAATCTTCTGACAGCTCAATTGCAATGCTGTCCACAGAATAATAAGTTTATAATTTCTGTCCAGGATCCTTATCTATCATCTTCAATTATATGGCAAATGTGCAGCCTAACAAACCTTATAGTCCCACTAGTGAACAAGTCTTGTTACACTCCTGCAAACTAGCATCTTGTTTTAGAAACAATTGTTTGTGGCAGATGTGACACAAAATAATAGGAACTCAGCATTTGGGACAATACCAGAAGGTGTGTCTGAGAAACAACAGCTTCTGCTGACTTGGGAGCTGGGATTAATTGTCATGCTTTTGTGCAATTTACTGCAATGGTCACGTCTGGGTTGTAAACATGCATGGGATGGGGAAAACTTGCACTATCATTAAGCTTCTTGTCCTGCTCTCTCTACCTCATGATGTTTAAACTAAAGCTTTCACTAGACTGCTTCCTTGTGATCAGCTTGCCTATCTCTTTTCTGGTGGTCTTGTTTGTGTCTGAATTCCCTAAGTGTTCCAAGTTTCAGGAAGTAATGATTTTGTTGTTTGTTTTTTTCCCAATTTAACTTGAACAAATGCAGTCTCTTGCTGTTTAAAAGAACAGTGTATCTGTAGCCTCCATACCTGATCCAAAAATAACTAATTGTTCATTAGAGTAATATTTTGCTGTCATATTATATTGAATTAGTTATCTCAAGTGATGGTTACTAATGTTGTGAGAATAGCAAAGAACACTGCTTGATTTCTCTGTAGGGTAATAATTATGTTAAAAAATGTGTAATAAATTTCACAACCACATAGTTTTCTGAATCTGAGTAGGCTTCAAGCACCGAGAGAGGAAGCACTTGTGGTTTGTTTGGAAAGTAAATCTCAGGTAAATAGCACCGACAAAGTAATGATTTGCCTTCCCTCACAATAGGAGATGGTACTATGTGCTGGAGTTTAATAAATACATTGATTAAATCCAGCCTGGACACTTCAGTCCTAGTCCTTCTAGGTAATTGCCTCTGCATTTTTCGTACTTACAGCTTTAATAATTGGAGTTTAAAATGTAGCACAAGTTTTCTGAAGGAAAGGAGTACTTACGGTTTGCTCTTGCAAGAGATTAATTGGGGGATGACTTCATAGTACAGTTGATACAATGTTATCTGACCTTGAAAAATGGATATTCGTGGATATACAAATAGGTGAAATACAAATGGACAACTGTTGTAAGTCAGAGTGTCTAAAGTGAAGGGAAGGGTGATCGGGAAGAGGCGAATAGTTGTTTAGGACTGGACTGGCTGTTAACCAGTGAGCTGTGAGTTGCTGTAGAGCACCAACTAAAGCCGAGACTGAAGCAGGCCAGGTGAGGTGTCCCCCAGATCGCCTCTTCAGAGCTGCAGAGCACGTGGGAACGCCTGCCCTGTGGATGGGTGAACTTGCTGACCTGTGCTGGGTCACAGAATGAGGGGAAAAAAACAAAAAGAGGCTGAACTAGAGATCCAGTATTCCATGAGACTGCAACTGGCCCCTAGTGCATAGTTTTGATGCCTTTTGTACAAAGTAAATATCATCTTGAAAGCTATGGATACCACTGGATAAATGAGAGACTCGGTACCAGGAACTAGAGGATAAATAGAGGCAAATATACAGCTTGCATTAGCAAAATGATAATTGTATTGAAAAGTTAAAGGTAGAGTAGATTTCTGTAAAGGATAATATTCTTTAGCTCAGAGATGGAAAAGTAAAAATTATATGTGTAGTTCGTCATGAGAACAAAGACTGGCTAATCAACAAGTCTGACATATTATTTCTAAGGGAAGATATTGTTAGAAGAAGGCAAGAAATCACAGTGACAAAGAATTAAGTAATCCTGGGCCATAAAAGGCTTCTGTCTGTTTGCAGTCCATTCTCTGCTCCCTAGTAGTTTTCTAATCCTCTTTTGAAAAAAAAAAAAAGATTGGGGAACTTGATGGCTTGAGTGTTAGAGACTCCTTCTCAATGAGAAATCTGAAGTCTAAACTCTGGGTAATATATCTAGATAAATGTGCTGCTCTAGTCAGGTAGAAGGCCATACGTCTTGGAATTTGTAAAAACAGACTGTCCCGAGCATAATGAAATTAGAAATCAAGACTAATTTATAGGATCCAGTGCAATACACTGTTACAGTCTTAAGAACTGTAATTCTGATAGCTGCTTTGAGCCTGATGAACTTCAGTGGTCTACCAGAGTAGCCAAGATAGAGCATATGTAAAGGAATAAAATATTGTTGTTGGGGTTTTTTATTAAGGAGTAATGAATCTACTACGATCTGGTTGACTAGCCTGCTTGTCTGCTTTAAGGGAGACAATTGAGCTTCTGCTGCTTTAGAGATTTCCCCCCAGTCAGATCCTGAATATATTCCACAGAAAATGTTTATCTTTTTTTGAAGATATTTAATTAGTAAAGAGTACTCATTGGGAAGTGAAAAATTAAGAATTTGGATTATTGCATTTTGGCCTGTGTACTAACAAGGGGAAACTGAAGGAGCACTAAATAGGTCAATTAGAAGCAATGTAAAGTGATAAAATAGGTACCTTTTGTAGGTAAAATTTGCTTTGATGACTGATTATTTTTTCCTCTTGATACTCTGAGATGTTTACACTTGAAGAAGAAATGAAATTATTGATTATGGAAATAGAATAGTAAAACTGAATGCACATTAAGTGTACAAAAAGTGCAACAGTGTATTCTAGGAAGAGAGAAAAAGCAGGGAGTAATCTTTCATAGATTTTAGAGATGATATTGCTAAGACCTACCAGTTGTTCATATTATATTATTTTGTAATGCAAATGGCCATTGCAAACACCATTGATGGTACCACATTTGGATTTCAGTTTCTTATCCGCTCCACACAAACACATAGAAAGACATTGATACCTCAGGAATTTCTAGTGGGTTGTTGGAAAATGAGCCTCAGCTGCCCTCCATTTGAAGTGCGGGTGACTTTTGCAGCATCCATCTCAGTCTGACCCTTTATATAGTCTCTAACAAGTTAATCTGCTGGTGTAGAATTTTAATGCAATGTTGTCTTTTGTCTAGTGTGAATAATGTTTTCAGAAAGGCAGATAAGTCTGGAGTAGAAGGAGACCTCAAAGGAGGAAGGTAAAGATACGGTCAGGAAATCCAAGAGGCGTAGATATGTAAGGAGCAGAGATAGTGGAGGCAAAAGAAAGAACACCCAAACTCAAGGGTAATATTGAAAATCTTTAGCATATGCACATTTATCTTCTGAACTGCTATGAATAAGCAATAGATCTTCCCCAAGAGAGGGAGAGGGCTCCATTTCCTTCTGCAGCATTCAGAATAGCTGTAGTTAAACCCTTATGAAGCAGATTCAGCATGGAATGATACTCATTCAAGGGGATTGCTGTCTCCTGCTCATCGTGCTCAAGGTGGACTTAAACTGCTTTAAGCTGTTGCTGATGAAACAAGGGCAAGTCACAAAGAGTCAAAAGAAGGAAACCGAACTCTGATGTCAATGCACTGAGTGGACAGTTGAGTGAATCCATTCTGATTAGAAAGAGCCATTTCTCTGAGGTCTCTTCTACTGTATTACTAATTTCCTATGTTATTTAGAAAGGATAATGTATCATAGAAAGCAACTAATCCCCATTACTTTAGAATAGTCAAAAACATTAGTTTAATTCCAGTAGCTTTTGGCCTTGAGGGTTCACAATGAAAAATAATTCATGAACTTATTGTAGAAATTCTGGAAAAAAGGGTTTCAGAATTTTCCACATACTGTAGGAAACTTTAGTGATATGCATACTGAAAGATACCATATTGTACTGGGTTTAGAGTTCAAGGTAAGTAACACAAGAGAAATGCCCTTTCACAACACAAATCACAGTGATTAAACAGTGCCACGTTTTCTGATAATTAACTGGACTTGACCTCGCCTGGTGATCGTAAGTCATTTACATCTTTTCCATATGGTGCTGTAAGTTGGAAGTTGGTCATCAGAGGAGCTACAGTGCTACAGTAATACTAAGCTATTTGCAGATGCATTTTAGCTTTGTGAATTCATAAAAATATTGTATTGGAATATCTGTTGGGTAAGATAATGACACATCTATCAGAGCTACTGCCACCTTTTTTCTTGTCAGATTTGTTGCTTTGTAGTAGTGTTGTGAAGAATTAACTACGTGTTCCTAAACTCAAGAGGGAAACTCCAGCTCTGAATTGCCAGCAGAAAGGTTGAGTCTCTCAAACTTTTTGTGTGGCTTTTACTTTGCTGAACCAAATTCTGACTTGTAATTTTGATTTGCAATTCATAATATTTAAAGGTCAGAGTTGTAGACTGAAGTGGAGGCATTTGATTAATCGATAGCTGTTCTGTGCTAGATGTTATGTAACTTTTACTCTAATATAATGGCAATGTTCAAACCATTTATGTGCTATTTTTTAGTTTAGTTATGTAAGCAATTTTAACATTATATAGATGTCTTGTGATACATAAATAAATGTTTCCTCTTTGATTATTGGTGGATAGTAGATAATTTATAATACATTCTAAAGTTCTAAGGTATATTTTTTTAACTCTGAAATATTTTTTTATATGAACAATTTTAAGTTTTCACTTCAAGACTCTTGATACTGAAGAGTGAATTTGTCCCTGTTTGTATATGGGAGAGGAAGGGATAAAGGAACACACAGGGAATACTCTATGATCCCACCATTTCCATGTGAAGGGTTCATCTGTCAAGTAAAATCCTCTGGATCTAAATTTTGCAGCTGATGGAACTATATACCAGATACAATAGGAACAACCAAAAAACCCCAATGGAGCATGTTGTATCAAGTCACCTATTGCCTTCTGGATAATGAATTTTATCTGACAATTGAAATAATGGTTACTGATTTCTATGGAGAATACCAGAAAGCTCTAAATGTGGGTCCAAGGGACACAGCTGTGTGTCCCACTTGAGCTGTGCTGTTGAACAGTGAATTGAGGCCGCCCAGTGTTTGCGCATTAAATTGTTACTTAAAGTTTCCCCTCCTTAACTTTTCCAGGCCAAACAGCATGTGTGAGCCTATTAAGTCAGTCATGCCTGGGTTTGGTTTTGGTTGGTGAGCTTGGGTTCTATGTGTCTAGGAGAATTCCACAAGATTCTTGTTTTCATTTTAGCTATCGGAGTACTTAAAAATACCATGTTTTGTACTACTGCTTTCCCTTTTGCCACTTCTGTGTGTCAGAGATGTAGTGAGGGTATATAAATTTCAAGCTTGAGGTGCTTAAGATATTATGATTAAACAAACAGACAAAACCAAACAAAAAACCCCCACAATCAATTCCCCCCCAACTAAAAAAAGCCCCTCTAAACAATGAACCCCTCAACACTAAACACCACCCCACAAATAGGCAAAAAAACCCAGCCCACTTCCAACGATACCTACCCACTTGACTTAAAAACCTTATGTGGAAGCTGTTCTTGAATTCACCATTACACACTGCAAACACAATGGGGCTTGCAAGAGGGTGGAACACTGTGCAGTAGATCACAGAGCAGTTCAGGTTTGAAGGGACATCTGAAAGTCTCCAGTCTAGGATGTGGCTGGTCACACGTGGTCAGACCAGGTTGTTTGAGATTTTTTTAATATATATATATATATATATTTTTTATCCAGTTGGGTAAAAAACCCTCCAGGAACAGAGACTGTACCTTGGGCAACCTGTTCCAGTGCATCTCTGCTCACATGGGGAGAGTGTCTTTCATTTTCAGATAGCCCATCAGAGTCTCTCTTGCTTCAGAAGATGCCTGTTGACTTGTACTCCTGCTATGCATCCCTTTGCAGAGCTTGGTGCCATCTTCCTGATGACCTCTTCATGCACATGTCTGATGTTGAGATGATTTGCAAGGTTAATTTGTTGAGCACAGTGCTTGTGGCAGCAGGGAAAGGAAATAGTTCAATACCTGATTTTGTACATTTCTGCTACAGTCTTGTGTCCTCCAAGTGGAAGGATAAAGGTCACACACTGAAAGAAATCAGTGAAAATACAAGCTGGGAGAATGCTGGTCTTTCTTTACTATTTAAACTGAAAACACAAAGGGGAACAGCCAATACCAGTGTTGATCCAAACAGTTTTTCAGAAACAGCTTGAAACCATGGCAAACTCACAGCAGGTGAGAGACAGAGAGCTGGCAAATAAGCTGTTCTAGTGTCATGTTCTGTTTGTTGTTTCAAAAGTGTGCTGGTTTGCTAATAAAACTGCTCCTGGGTGTGCTGGCCACCTCTCTGGCCATGGTGTGTGCTCCTCTGAATAGGTCATGAGAAATAATTGTGAACAAGTAGGTAAATGGGTGTATATATACTAATCCAGTGTTCAGTAGACTTCTGGGTGCAGTTGGTGGGATCTCAACTTTTTTTCTGGGGAAAAAAAAGAAGTGTTCAAATTCTAATTTGAAGCAGGATCCAGTAGATGAGACTGAGCATTTATGGCTAAAATCTCTAAGCACAGCTGGGCTATTTTGTCTCTTGGCTTCTTTGGTTAGTATATTTAGATTTCTGACTTTTGGGAACTCAGAGTATGTTTAAAGAACATTACAATGTCTGTAGAAATACTAAGGGTCTTTGTAAAGGAGATGTAAATGATCCTGGAAATGTAGAATTTTTTTCATCTCCTTTTACCTTTGATTTCAAACTTAAAATATCATAACCTAGCCTCAGTTGAAAATGACAAGGAGGAACATGTTTTCAAACACGTTGAAGATATAAATAATCTTGTAGGCTGAAGCACTGACACCATTACTGCTCAATTTCTGTAAAGAACTTAACATTTGTCACAGATTTTTAAGTGTGCATAGCTGATGTGTGGATAGACTTTTCATTGGTGCCCAGTGACATTACAAGGGGTGATGGGCACAAAGTGAAACACAGGAGAATCTGTCCAAACATAAGGAAAAAATTCCTTACTGTGAAGGGTGCACTTGACTTCCAGAGGTCCCTTCCAGCCTCAGCCATTCTGTGATCAGCTGTATTACGCTTTCTAATTCATTCAAATGTAATTCCACTTTCACTGTTTCTGTGCTGAATTGAAACCAACCTTACTGAAATATTTCTTCTGAGAGAAACACATATTTTTTTTATACCTCTACAGAATTGCAGGAACAAAATAATATTTTATGCTCTCTAGCGTAATAACTCAGAAAATCAACATTTAACCATGTACACATAAATTTTTTTAAAGACTTTCTTACTGTTACTCAATAATGAAACCTCTCCCTCAAGCATGACATAAGTTAATAAAAGAAAAGGGTAGGGACTTATGTATCAAAGCTTATTTGGGTACTTGAAATCTTTCCAAATTTGGATGCAAAGGAAGATGGTGAGGTAGTGGCTAAGGACAAAGTGTCTGAAGAGACCTGACACACTGATCTGCCACAGGATTTTAAATGGTTTAAATATATAAACACTTCTATTAACTGAAGGCATCAAATAGAAGTGATGACAACATGTCATGCTGAAAGAAAGACAAGGACATGTTTGATTAAACCTGAGCAACAGAATCACTGAAACAAAGAAAAGCAGCTTGAACATGAAGGAAACTATTGAAATACTATTTGACTGTGAGACAAAGGCAGAAAATATGCGATGAGTTCAAGCTGAGGCTCAAAACAGGGTCAGCCTTTTTTTTCCTTTATAAGGAAGACTAAACAGAGATATGGAGGTAAATGTGACATGAAAATACCTCTCTTCTCCGATTAAAAATGTCAGTTTCTAATGAAGAAATAACTGCTATTTTATTCAGGAATTAAGCCTGATGTATTCTTACCTCTGACACACTATTTGCCAGGATCATAATGTCCCTCTCACACTCAGGAACAGCAGGGAAGTGCATTGGACAACATCCAAATACCTGAGTAGTTTTACATGTTGGGGGTGGTGACATGCTTCTTTGTTGCTTTTAATAGCTCCTTAAATGAAGGAGGAGTAGACTGAGCAGCTTCAGTAAAGTTTGATTAGATACCACAGGTAGAGATGGGGTTTGATTTGTGATCTAAAGTATGTGGGTTCTTTTCATCCAGTACCCCAGAGATCATTTTTAACCCATGTCAGTGCTCTACAGCACATAACATGTTTCCTGTATTCACAGAACACATTATTTCTATAACCACACCTCTGTGGGATAGAGCACTGAAAAATCACAAAGGTGTGTGTTAATGCTGACCAAAATAGGAGTAGATTTTGAAAGTTGGAATGCTTTTCCTGTTGCAGTTGGAGAACTCACGGAACTGCTGCTTAGTACCACTTTGGAATGTTGCTTTAGTGCTCAGTCTTTGAACTGCAACCAGGCCTTTTGCAATAGTCTGGCTCTTCTGGGGTTTTACTTGTTTGGACGGTAAGGAAAGGCACAGAAAGGAATCAAAAAGCTGTTCCTCTGCAGTGAGATTTGAGATCAGGTAAGCCTTTTGTGTATTGCCTGAGAAGTGAACAGAAAGCTTTTAGTTAGTGATTAAAGCATTTTTTAATGATCTCTTAATAAGCCTTTTTTCCCCCCAAAGCCTGAGTTTTATTTATGGTCTATAATCTTTTGTACCTCTGCACTTTGTTACCTAATAAAAGAAATGGTAAACCCATCATTGACAGCAGCACAAAACTAATCTACTTCTCATTCATCAAAAGTGATTGTATGTTTTTATAACTGCAGATTTCAGATTTTTTTTTTTAAATTCTTGATACTTTTCAAAGGCCATACCTTCCCTGTTGGTGATTTATTCAAAGAACTTTTTATATCTACTAAAAAAAGCAATTTTCATATGTGACAAAAGAAAATTTTGTTGAGAAGCCTGTTTTCTCTAACAAGTAATGCTTATTTCTAATGGCTGAACTTCTCCTGGATGAAAATAAAATCTAACAGGCTATAACAAGGTCATACTGATTCTATTAGAAACTCTGTTATGTTTCAAAATAGAAAATCTGTAGAGTTTTATGTGCTGTCTCCTGAAACGTCAGAAAACTCAATTACCATTTGAAACAACATGTCTGCTGAAGGGGAGCTGGTGTGGTGAAACTTGGCTTACTTTATTGTGTCACATATACCAGAATTAGTTTAGACATTGAAACAACTGTCATAATAAAGTATTTGCAAGTCCCTCAGCAAAGGTGGAGAAAAGAAATCCACTGCACTGCCCATAGTGTGAGAGCACCATTAGAGGCTGGGAAAGCAGCAGTGTAAGGGCAGCAGGAATCTTACAAGGCAAGTTCATTAGTATAAAATCTCATGTATGCAAGTATCAGTGGAATAGGAGAGGCTGAGTAACTAATGTAAAGAAATATGTTAGAAGAAAGTAAATTTTTTAAAACCCTTTCACTCTAATTGTAGAAATTTGGCATAGGTGATTTCTCCTTGGATCGATAACGTTTGCCAGATTGGAAATGGAGTGGGCTGATAGTGGTCTAGAGATGCAAGAATAATAATTAACTAGGTATCATCAGTGTTTTTAAAGTGGCATGAAAACTGATAGAAATTTTAATGGATTTTTAAGTTATGTTGTAAGCAATAAAGGTAAATTGTCAATTAAAGCCCACTGACACACTGACCAAAGAAGCTTTTAAGTTCTATTTTTTTATTTATTTTTGCTTGGAAGATGAAAAACAATGATCAGAATGGTGAGAAGCTGGCAAGGCAATATCTTGTGATGTACTACAGACATAGGAATTGGAACTGACTAATCTGGTGGTCAGACTAAATGCAAAATCCTCCCTCGAACCCCCAAATATCCTGTATGTCCCATCCCCTCACCCCATCCATCTCCTCCCTGGATTCCTCAAACACTTTATGGCTTGTTCACTGGTGCTCTCCCTATGAAAATATCAGGGCTTTACGTAGCCTTAAGACATGGTGAGACTACAGAGGCTTGAGCAGCAATATCTGTAGTGATCAATTACCTTCAAAATTATTGGTATTCATGGTAGGATGTGGATTTTTGAATCTTTTCAGAGAATGGCCTCAATAGGTCCTAGGGGTAAGTATTTTTTACTTTTACTAGTTTAATCTGCAGCAGAATTTACTTATTCAGTGGGTAGGCTGTAATGAAAGTATGATTTTTTTTAATGTTTAATAAGTATAAATGGCAACAGTTTCACCTTATTCAGAACCTCCCTAAAATCCAGTTGCTGCATTTACTAGTGGTGGTTTTAAACTGTACTCAGCATAATGTCATAAATATGAATTGACCCTTGAAAAGACTATGTAATGAAAATGATAGTGTGTTTCACATTTTGCACAGAAGTGTACAAAGCAATCTTGATTTAATTTTGATAGAAACGTATTGCAAAATAAGCTACACTGAACTAATGAAACAGCTGCAATGCCTTGGACAATAAGTCTGGACTTCAATTGGACATTTTCTCCCACAGATAATTAATTCATTGTTGTATGCTAGAAATGGATACAAATGGGTACAAGATCATATGATATGAATTATAATTTTTGTGATTGGATCACTGGTTTGTGTTCTGAAGACAAAATTAACAATTATGAAAGAAGCTACTTGGGCAAACAGCCAACACTGAAGTATATTTATATGTATCCTATAAATATTTTCTGTCCTGTTTTACATATGTATTTCTTGTCACTGAGGCACAGCCAAGATAATTAACTCCTGCTGTTGAGAGAGCAGAAGTTGGTCTTTGGTACTTGAAATTCTTGCTGAGTAAGCCTGCTCAGTGGGCTGCCTCAGAGGGCTGCTTGTAAAATATTTGTTGCAAAAGCAAACTAACAAATCGGAGGGAATCTTTCCTAACAGCAGCCAGGGATTAATAGCTCATCTTTGGAGAAGAAAACATTGGGAAAAGATCTCTGATTTCAAAGATATACAATTCATTGTGGTATTTTCAGGTTCACAAAGCAAGACTTGTTGTAATTTACAGAATCAGTTTCCTAGACTCCTATGCTTGCTGCTTCATGAGAAGTGTATTCATGAAATGAATAGTTTTATACTTTCTGCACCTAGAAAGAAGCCAGATGAATAAGCATTGATTTTCATCCTCAGTGACTGAGAAAGAAGGCAGCCTGTTAGCATCTTGACTCCCAGCTTTGCATGCTCAGTCTCTCTCTCTGTATCTCCTTTCTCTCCCCTTTCTCTCTTTTTCTTTTCTTATCTGTTTTAAAGCTCTTGGCTGTGTTGAAGGGCTTAAGGTTTACATGTGTGTATCTGTTTGTATTGGTCTACCATTTCATCTTTTGAGAGCAAAAAGACAAAATCCTGTCCAAATGTGTGTTTGGTCTTTACACATAAGTCCCCTGTGGGAATTCCAGGGTGGATTCTAGACTGGCTTGTTTCTGTGTATGTGCTGTAAATACATATTTACATCTTCCTTTCAAAGAGATCTTGCATACAGAGTGGGTTTGTTGTTTATTTTCTCTGGAAAATTCCTGACCTTTCATACAGAAAGGATTTTAAAATGCCTTAAGAAGTCATTGAGATGTTCCAGAGCTGAATAAAATGGGCTTGAAAATGTTCTCTGTGTTCTTATTAGGAATGAACTGCCTAAAAAATTACAAGGTTTTTTTTTTAACATACTGAAATAAAAAAAAGCTCAAAAAAAATATTTGGCTTTGATCACTAATACATTGTTTAACACAAATAAACAATCTGCTAGGAAATTTTTGACATATAGGAACAGTCTAATCATTTATTCTGCAGAAGGTATGTGTGCTCATTTTGGCTGTGGTAGAGTTAATTTTCTTCACAGTGGCTGGTATGGGCCTGTATTTGGATTTGTGCTGAACACAGGGTTGATAACGCAGAGATGTTTTTGCTGTTGCTGAGCAGGGCTTGCACAGAGCCAGGGCCTCCTCTGGCTTTTGTACTGCCCTGCTGCTGAGAGGCTGGGGGTGCAGGGGAGGTTGGGGGGAGACACAGCCTGGACAGGTGACCCAAACTGACCAAAGGATACTCTAGACCGTACGACATCATGCTCATTATATAAAGTGGAGGGAAGATGGAGGAAGAGGGGGATGCTTGGAGTGATGCTGTTTGTCCTCTCGAGTCAGTGTGAGATATGATGAAGCCCTGCTCTCCTGGGCATGGCTGAATACCTGCCTGCCCATGGGAAGCAGCGAATTCCTTCCTTGTTTTGCTTTGCTTGTGTGCATGGCTTTTGCTTTCCCTGTTAAATTGTCTTTATCTCAACCCACGAATTCCGTAGCTCTTGCACTTCTGATTCTCTCCCCAGTCCTGCTGGTGGGAGAGGGACTGAGTGGCTGTGTGGGCCTTGGTTGCCAGCTGGGATGAAACCACAACAGTAGGAGACACTTGATGATAATGACATGGTCAGTGCCATTTGGTTTAGTGTAAAAACTGATAGTTTACAACGAAGTTCCAGCAAAATGCTTGGCAGCAGATAGGCCACCTCCCAAGCTGGTTGGTTGAATTAGTTACTAAATAAATTACAGTGGGGTGAAATTAAGATACAGACTAAAGCAAACACTTGCGGTGAGGATTGACAAATAATTTCAAGTAAGTGCACCTAAGTTATTTGGTTTTAAAATAAAATTTACTCCAAGGAGTCAAATCTTGAAATGTTTGTCAGAGACAAAATACTATGTGCAAATGGCACAGTTTGAGAAAATGAAGGATTTCTGAAATCACTGTAAATATTTATGTGAATAGTCTTAGCCCATTGTGTGCTTTTATTATTGAAGGGCGTGTAAACATACTGGCATGAAGAAGTCTTAATTTTGTGTGCCTCAGTGGTTGCTGTGCAGGTGTTCTAGTGGAAGGAGTTTTGGAGACTTGCATTCCCTCACGAAGATAAACTTGTTTTGCCAGCCTTGATGCTGATCAGTGCTGTCAGTACTTGGTGAGCTCCTCCAGGACTGGTGGCCATATGTTTACTAGGATAGCAATGTTGCCTGTGCTGCTGCTGTCAGTCAGACTGGGTGCTTTTCACATGACAGTCTGTTGCAAGCCAGTCTTTTCAACGTATTCACCACTGGCCAGAATATGATAGAATTAATTTTCTGGGTAAATTTATCTTAGTTCCCCAACGACATCCTGTGTTTCGTCCTCAAAAATGCATGGCAAATTCTATCAAAAAGATTTACTTCCTTTGAGCCATTACTCTGTTTACAGACATTCCTCATATAATTAATTCAGATTCATAATGCCTGTCACAAATGACAAAAGTAATTAATTCTGAAATTTGGATTATGGGCCTTTATGTGGAATACTTACCTTCAGGGGATTATGTCTCAAAAACATTTTGGGTCATCATTTATCGTGTCTGAGTCTAATAGCATGCCAGGTTTTCTAAGGTTTCAATTACGATGCTTGAATAATGTAGGAAAGAAAGAAAAAATAATGGTTCCGTGTTTATGGTATTAATTTCAGTCAACAGAGAAGGAACACTTTGCACTGGGGGCTACAAACAAAAATAGGTTGTCTTTTCAAGAAAACAGGGCAAAGTTGCTCATGTGCACAGGCAATTAAAGAAACCAATATGACTTGCATGCTGAAATACAATATGTGCACACCAACAAGTTGGGTTTCTTTTCCCCTCTAATTTTGTTAGAATGTTTCTAAGCCCTTTTTGCATGTGCAGCACATGTGATTTTCACGTACTAAGTTTATAGTAGTGCTTGAAAATGTGGCTGAAAAGATGAAGTCCTTCATGAGCAAAAGCATGAAGCTGTAATTTAAACTACTTGCTTCAGACACTTCAAACTGCTGTTAAGCACATGTTGGAACGAAACAGGAAGATATGCTGGTGTTCAGTAATTTTCCCTCTCATGCTTAAGTTTCCCAGGCTCAGGAGCAGGACTGGTGTTCTCTCGCTGTTTGTGCTTTTATCTGGTGTTCAATTTACCTTGCTTGGTGAAAGTGCATCCACTCTGAGGGTGTTTGCATCACATGGAGTGGTGTCACACACTTCATTCTTCTAACTGGGAAGTCCAGGCATTGTTCAGGTGGCTGCAGCCTTCATCTGCTGTGCAGGGAGTGGCACGTGCTCCACCTCCTTCTTCAAGGCTTCAGAAGCACCTTGGTGCTTCAATCTTTTCTAAGCAAATTTTCTTAGAGGCAACTGATGTATATTTTCAAGCACCAGAGTGGTCAGCTCTGTGTGTGTGTTGGTTTTGTGTGTGGTGTTTTTTCCCCCCTCTCTTTTTTGAAGATTTTTGAATAAACTCTGTCTATATATGGTGTCTCTATAACATGGAATGTTTGAGATGGTGTTCCACAAACTCTTAGGAATCTTGGAAGATTCCTGTAACTCTAAGAACTATGCTACTAGAATGGCAGAAAACTTCTCAAAAGCCAGAGATAGTGTGTCTTGATTTAAGGCAAAGATTTTTATATTGTAAGCTAGGAAAGCTTAGTGTTTATGATGAACTCATAGTCTGGCTGTTTGTAAGTTTGAATAATTCAGTGCTATTTATTTTTCTTATGCTTTTCCTTTCCTTTTTACTCTAAAGCTTCTGTACATTACCAATTTCTGTATTTTTTTTATTAATAAGAGTTGATTTCAAATTCTGATGGATTGTAAAACTTGCTTTATGTCTGTATGCAGCAACCATTTAATATATGGACATCTAAAAGTTACACTGAAGCAAACACCATTGCTTAAGGGTGAGAACTTTGGGTTCTACTGCCTGAATAGATGGCATTAACCTGCTAATGAAACCTTTTCTAGTTTTACCACTTCTTGTACCATTATTAGTAATAATTGTCATCATTATAGTGGATTAATTGCTGACTGTAGGTGACTGAGAAACAGTAGTTTTCAGTTTATGAACAGTGATCACTTGTGAAGTAAATTGTCAGTGTGCAGCTTCTAAATTGTTCAGAGAAGCCAACTCTGAAAATGCCTGGCTTTGGGTACTGCCTTTACAGTTTTAAATCTTCTATGTCTGGAACATTTGGTATTTAGGGAACTATATTTTAATGAAGATGACAGACAAACTCCAAACTAATATTTTGGGAGTGGTTATATGAATTTGTTCAGGGATATGCTTGAGTAAGCCTGTGATAGCTCTGAACAGAATGTGCCAAAAGACCAGTTGTTGTATCAAACTGCAGCACAGTTCATGCACTCCACATCACAAATACTCTCCTGTGACAAATGGAGTACTGAAGTCAGAATATACTTTACAACCAGAAAAGAAAGGAGCTTTATTTAAATTATTTTGAAGATAACATAGTAAACAAAGGGAATGTTTGTGAACACCAAGGAATGGTTTCCAGGTCTGCAATAAGTTAAGTGGACAAAGAGGAGTTTATCATGGGTGGTATGATGAGATGTTGTCTCTCTGGAGTATTAAAAACGAGGAAAAAAAAAAAAAATCAATGAAAACACATTAGAGCCCCTGCAGCAACTATCCTGCTGTCTGGGGTATGAGCTATATGGCCCAGAAGGCCCTTTGTTTTCCTGAAATGTATGATTCTGTCCTTCAGTAACTAAACCCATTTTTCCTGTTTCTCTAACTTTGCTCTTGTGTTTTCTTTTCTGACACAGGAGTTTCACAACTGTTTTGGTTAAAAGGAAGCTGACTTAGCACGAGAAAAATTAACGCTTTATTTATTTATTTTAAATAGTCAGATGAGACTTCTTGTGTGAGTTCCATAATAAATGCTCAGTCTAAAAAAAAAAATAAAATTGTGAAACAGCAAGACCTCCCCCTGGAACTTCAGAGTTAAACCCAGACAGCTTCACGAACAGGAACCCACAGAATAATTATACACTACTGATCACTGAGAGAATTTGCATTGATTAAATGCTTTCCTTCAGGCAAAAGCTGGCCCCAGTCAAGCCTACCTTTTCCTGAAGAACAGTTATGCCCAGGGTACATGCATTAAGATGAGTAACTTTGGTCTGGGCAATTCCAAGATGAGAAATTTTAGGGTGTGAGACAAAAGTCTGACAAAGCTGGCATATTAAACTGCTGTGGCTTCTGCAAGGAGTTGTCCATGTGCTGCTTCTAAGTCGTTCTATAAATGGGAAATAAAAACATGGTGCTAGAAAATATCTTTACCCTGTATCACTCTTTTCTTTCCAGTGAACAAGTGAACTGATGTAATGCCCTGAACCACAGTGACAGTGTGACCATACCAGCTCTCGCCATCCTCAGCAGTTATGGGCTGATAGCAGAGACACAAGAGACTCATGGATCTATGCCTAAAGGCAAGTATCAAGTCACTTATACTTTGGACTTAATGAGAACGTACCTAAGTATAAATTAGGTATTTACCTTTCTTGGGGGTGTATAAATTGGTTGTGGCCCTGTAAATTGGATTTTTCCTTTTGCTTTGGGCCAGCTGATGTGCCTGTAGTAACTGACTCTCTTCTTATAGGAATTCTAATGCTGTTCTAACAGGCTGCCATTTGAAAGGAGGGATGCCTGCTAATGGAGTGAGGGCAAAAGCAAAAATTGCAATGCCATTCCCTTCCCTACTGTATATATACTTACCCGTGCTGAGCTAAGCACAGTCCCTCCCATGGAGTCATGGGGTAAAGTGAAAAATGACAGGCAGAAATCATTACTGTGGCAGCCCCACAGTGAGTGTAGGGAACGTCTGACTCACTGCAGCTCTTGGAGTTCAGTCAGTCAAATCCAGGAGCAGATGGCCTTTTTGTTTAGCTCTACGGGTGAAAAGGAGTAACAGTCCACTTATGCTCTGGAGTGTTGATAGGAGAAAATATCCAACATGTGTGCCTCTACAGGACTTTTTCCTTTCAGCAATGTACAAGGAAAAAGCAATAGAAACAAGTTAATGGAATTTATATTTTTTTATCTCCTCTCTACCCGTTCTTTTTATTTCAGGGTATCTAGGACTCTGTTAATGTGCCAATAATTTTTGGTTGCCCTACTTTAGCTCAAGTGATGGAGACTATTAACATTTGACAGTGAGCAGCAGAGAATACACAAGGGGGCAGCTGCAGGCAGTTTGTAACAGGAAGCTTTTGGAAGCTTTCCTGGGCAGCCACCATTTCATCATTATCTATAATGGCAGTGTTTCTAAGCTGCGTGTGATGCAGATGAAATCGTGAGTGTGACATGGGTTGTGAACTGCCTGCCTTTTCCTGCCTGGGGAAGCTGCTGCTTGAGCCATGTGTGCTGAAACCCTCTGGCATTCCTACCTGCAACACTTTTGCATGGGGAGAGGTTAAGGCGATGACAGCCCTTCATCTTCGTTTATTATTCTTTGACCTTCTTTCAGGTGCCATTATCCTCAGCCAAAAGACAGTTTTTCTGCTGTTTTAAGCAACAAATAGAAACTTTATAAGTGCTGTTGTTTGTTGTTGGAACTTGCTGTTTACCTGACTTAGCCATTTATCCTAATGGTCATTGAAATCAATTTTTTAAGAAGCAAAATACTCTGACATACTTCCTATGGATTTGCATTCCAGGGCAGAATGGCTTAATTCTCAAAAAGGGAGCCCATTTTAGCTTTTGTTCATTCTGAACTGGAAACTTGTTAAGACACATTGATGGGATGCTCTCCTGTATACTATTTTTGTTCTAAGATCAAATGACAACCTTTATATCAAGGAATTCCCTGGCTGAGAAACTATTTCAGTTGTTTGCCTCTTTATGCTCATGTGAGTACAGACGCTTGCAAACCAGATTAAAATAATGGGTGGGAAAACTTGAGTTTTATCCAAAATAAGGGTATTTTAAAAGGTTGTAGAGAAAAAATTAAACTGCAATGACTGCAACCAAAGGCAGTAAGATGCCTCTCTGTTCCCGTGCTGCTAAAAATGGATCCTGCGTACATCCCAGTGCTGCAAGAACAGGTATGAGATTGTATCACTAATGGTAGGATGCTAAGAGAAGTTGAGGTTTCAGTTTCTAACACTGATTCAGACTGTTTGCAGACAAGACCATACTCCTGAATACACTTAGAATTAGCAGAAGTGACAAGACTCATCTACTTGGAAGCACGACTGTTTTTGTGGGATGGAAGCAAGGGTTACTGGACATGACTGGAATCAGCTTGGACTGTAGACATGGAGAAGACAAATCTCCATTGTGACTAAGAAAATAATAAATAATGCAGCCTTAATCGTGAAAGGGTTTCTGTGGTCAGACCAGGGTTAGTTCCTTGTGACTGCACTGATGGCACTTGGGGTGTGCTGTGGCCTCTCATACTGGCAGATGCACCCACCTTTTGCATAGAGGTTTACAAGTTAAGGCACATCACAGGTTGTCTGTTCTTGCTGTAAAATCCTGCAGAGATGTGAACTGCAGAATTCATCTGCAGAAATACTGTACCCTGAGTGGGCAGGCTTCTGCACTTGCCTCTGCTGTACCATCCCAGCTCTGCTGTCAGACACAGGCTGTAGGGCAAGCCTTTTCACACCTGCTTCAGTTTGGTGATTGATGCAAAAAGGACACCAGGATGCAGTAGCAAGTTCTTTGCTGCTTTCCTCTTTATATGCTGTAAAACTTTGTCAGGAAAAATATAAAACTAAGGTGATGATGCATCATGTGCAATGTTGTTCTACTTTACTTTTGGTAGCTGTTTGAAAGTGAGTAAATGGCTTAATAGAATTAGATTCAGGGACAAGAGCATCAGAGACCTTGTCATTCTATTCCTTTCCCTGGAGTTACAAAAAGCGGTATTCAAATGTGATTCAATTATCCTCATCTGTTGTTTGTTATGTTCTGCTGTCTAATTTTTGGTAATCTTGTCTATGGAAGAATGCTACTTAATAAAAAAGCCAAATCAGAGATGCAGAAGGCTTTTAACAGTGCTGTTCACACCTTCAGGTAAGGGGCTGAGATGTTTATGCCAGTTAATTCTTCACTGTGTGTTCAACAGGATGCAAAATAGGCATACAGTGCAGTCATCTAAAAGGAAATTATTTTCTCCATTTGCTATTCTGGAAGTAAATGAGTTGGTTTTTCAGTGAATGAGGGATTCATCTGAATTTATGTGCAGGGCCCTTTTTTACATAAAGCGAGTAAAATTCTGAATTATTCATGGTTTTCTCATTTTTTTTCAGTGGTTGGTTAATCTGGAAGGAAGGAAAGTGGAATTTATTCTACAGGCACTCTCTCTTTATTGCTGTAATGGGAACACTGAGCTGATAATTATAGTTTTACTAATTATACTTACTCATTTCTTTAATCCTCCTAAGCAGAATATTATTTAAGTCTGGTGTGAGGTTTGACACTGTAGCTAAATTATGAATTGTAAGCAGGAAAGAGGTCAAGTCTGTGTGATCTTGTCCTTGGTTCTCTATTAGGTTCCTGGGAGGTTCCTTCTGACAGAAGGCTCAGTCAGTTGTGTGTAACTCAAACAGACTATAGACCTTCTGCAGTGCAGATATGTACCTGTAAGCAGGTAGCTGATCTAAGTTAGTATCTTGTAATATGCACTGAAAAGTAGAGCCTCAGGAAACCAGCCAAATACTCTTCCTAGGAAATCTTCAGAATATTTGACAGCAGTGCTTAGACTTGGCAGTACTCTTCTCAGCTTTGAGATGCACATGGCCCTCAGAAGCTTCTACCTCTCACTGTCTAGAGTGTCTTTGGGACTTTGTTACAACGGCTAGTGTAATCCTACTGCAGGTTTATCCTGTTTTATCCTCTATGTGTACATGTTTTTGGTGTGACAAGAAAATACTGCAGTGATGTCCATAGGTCCTTCTGCATACAGAGAGACTTCTGAGTGTGTTAGGTATTAGAGAACTAAGAAGAGAGTTGCTGTTTTCTCAAGATCTATCAAGCAATGTAATTACTCTAGCATGTACTTTCTACTGGCCTGTATTCCTTCTTGTGTAATAATTCCTCACTTTTTACCAGGAGAAAGCCAAAGTAATTTGTTAAACCCCATAGAAGGGTTTGGTGTCAGAGCAATACTTAAAATTTTGGATGACTTGTCACTCAGATTGACATGTGCCACCTCTCCTCACAGAAATCAGGCTGAGAGTTGTGCTGAGCATGCTGTCGAAATGGCACAGCCTCTGTCTTTGGGGGCACTGTCCTGGTGCTGAGAGCTGGCAGAAAAGCTGCATGTCATTGGGGGAGTGATGTGAGCCCAAGGACATCTTTGGGAGTTCTTATGGGTATTTTTTTGCATTGTGCCTGCACGAGACTTGGTATACACTGAAGTGCAGAGTCTTCCCTCCTGCTGGAAACAAGTCTAAAGTCGCATCCTGGAATTTCTAGGTGTCAACTTCAGATGATAGAATTCTATGAGTGTTGGAAAAGACCTCCAAGGTCATCAAGTCCAAGTCTAACCTACGTGAACAGAAGTATCTTCTTAAATGAGTTGTAATGGAAGCTTTCCTACATTTAAATTTGTTGTGGGTTCAGCCTTAGCAAAATGCCAAACCCCTCCCAAGACGCACGAGGTCCCAGTGAAAGGAGGGAAGGAAAAAAAAAAAAAACCACCCGAAACTGGTAAAAACTATATNCACGAGGTCCCAGTGAAAGGAGGGAAGGAAAAAAAAAAAAACCACCCGAAACTGGTAAAAACTATATACATATATTTACAGGAAGGTTACAATACATATATGTACAAATATAAGTAAAAAACAACAATAACTTCATCCAGAGCCGTCCACCCCAATAACACACAGATTCCACCACCCAAAACCCACAGGAAGCAAAACTAAACGCGTTTCTCTGAAAGAGCAGCCAGCAAAGCACCATCAAAGAGAACAGTATTTCCTTCCCAGAGCCCAGAGCTGCTGTGGGCATCTCGGCAGGGGAGCGGCAGGGCCTGTGGCTCTGGGAGCAGCAACAGGGAGTCCCCTCACACCACCACACCATGGAGAGAGGGCAAGAGAGAGCAAAGATACCTCCCCCACTAGATTTATACTCCACTTGACATCAGATGATATGAAATGCCTCTTTGGTTGCCTAAGTCAGGTGATATTAGACCCTCTAAATCTACGGAGAGCCCCATGGCCAAAAAAACTGAGGCCTGCTAAATTTGGTTTCAGGCCTAACCAAACTAAAGGCCTTAATCGAAGTTTTGGGGGTTTATTAAACCCATCACAAAATTATATAGATACTTCATTTCTGTTTTTCATATTGCAGCTGAATTACTTTAGGACTTTGAATGCTGTCAGTGTATGTATTTTCTTCCAAGAGCCTGAAGTGAAAGAAACTGGGACTGAGTTTTGAAGTAGCTTTGATCCAATAGCCACAGTAATATTCTTTGGGACAAAGTAGGAAAAAATTCCCTTAGCTTTTCAACACTGTGATGACAGTACTAATCAATAGGACATGGTATTGAGACACTCCATAGGATAAGCTTTAACATGTATAGAACTTTATTCCTTAGGTAGGTCAATTTTTATATGCTGAGTCCCAGACCACAGATACACATATTTCATCCATTCATTTTGATTAAAATACCCTTACTACTAATAGCCAATGTGATGAAATGTTTTTTAGGTTTTTCTTGTGTTTCCACATTCCAATTTCTCCCTGGTTGATTTTTTTTCCCCCCCTAAGTATCTTCAGTATTTTCCACAATTCTTCTGCCTTATGTTCCATTTTCTTGTTCTCATCATCTCCTCTCAGCTCATCTCCATTCAAGTCATCATTTAATCTTGCACGCTCCCTCCTCCCTGGTACTCTTGCTCTCGTTTCTCCTGTGGTTGTTCTTTTTCTGTCTCTGCTTCTTGTTTAAGTAGAGAGAAATTCATACTTCCTGGATATGGCTCAGGATGAATTTTAAGTTGTTAACATCCTTTTGAACACCATCCCAGATCTAAATGTGCCAACTCTTTCTCTTGCAGGAGGAACTGAGGGCTGCACGAGCTTTAAAAGACAGTTCACACCCAAGCATTATTAAAAATAACTCACTTAATGGATCACTCTCAGGAGAGATGATACTAAAAGTGATGCAGGCAACTAATCTGTGCAACAAAGGTAAAAGATCCAAGAGAATTAAATTAATAGCAGCATTTAAAAAAAAATAGAATTCTGCTTCAGTGCCTTTAATTTGTAAAGAAAGCAAGTTAATGATAATGTAGGCAAAGGGTTAGATATAATTGGTTTCTCTTTTAATTAAAACTCTTGCAATGAGTACAAAGCCATAGAAGCATACCAGATCAGAAAGCCTCAGAGTATTCATGCTTTGCTTATTCCCAGAACAGGAACAGAGAATCTGCTTCTGTCCTTGGTGCTCCTTGACACAAGGCTTGTTTCCCACCTTTGGCCATGAATGAGTTTTATCTATGAAAAAAGAAGCATAATTTCTGAGATGCTCTTTAGAGGCCTAATTCTCAGACACTTCAAGATTGCTGCCTTTTTATGGCATCCTATTCTGTGTATTTCAGGACATTTCAAGTGGCTTCACTTCTGGTGAATTCACTTTATATCTTACTACCAGTCAGAGCTGCTCAGCAAAAGTAAACATAGGAGAACTAAACCTCTTTTTATAAATATACACGATTTGGGAATTGCTGTGTTAAAGTATGGTTTATTTTATATTTTCAGGATTTAAACTCTGCCTTGATTTTTTTATTTCACCCTTGAATAACAGCACATCAATGTGTCAGAGTTTTGGGATCTACTCAGAGCAACAATTCAATAAAATCTCTGCTTAAGCTCTTAAAAAACCCCCAGAATTTGTGCATCAGGATACAGAACTTGTGTTTCAGTGGTTACCCACTTCTAGCATTTCAGAGCTCTGGTAGCTTTGCTTATCTGCTGAGCTATATCCAGGAAAGAGAAACAAGCAGGACTTTCTAGGTAGCCTGTTATTATGTGAACAAATATCAGAAGAAGGAAAGATTAAGTCTGCTTCTAATCTTTTATATTGACCATGCTTTCTGTCAAAGCTGTTGTAAGGGGAAGTTCCTGATGGTACTGGTTTGGTTATCAGGTTTATAGCTGTGGTTATTTATGGTGCTCTGAGAGGCATCTGCAGCTACAGCAGCTCAATAGACAACTGGGCCTTTAAAAACCATAAATGTTTGTGTCTGTGTGCAGGAATGTGGATGTATGGATGGGAAAAGATATTCTTTAAACTAAGTGCATTTCAAGGCTGTTCTAGTAATACTGTATTACCAAGTAAATTTTTTATCCACAAGACTGAAACCAACACTTTTTAATAATTTTCCTGTAAATCTCCCTTTAGAAGTGGACATTGAGACTACAGAGAATAAGGTTAAACACATAAAGTGGTACCCTATTAAATCACAGCATCTGCTGTACTTGAAAAACAAGTTGCTGAATAACATTTGGAAAAAAAAAATACGTCAAAATGTTTTCTCTGGACTATATGTAACAATTCTTGCAGGAAGGTTCGTATTATTGTTTTCAGTATTTCAAAAGGGCTTTTAGGCATTTAGATGTGTATCTTCTGCGTTTTGTCATATTTAGGAATTGGTGGAAAGAAATGTGCCCTTGTATAGTTTGCTATGGTACCAAGGAATTGGGATTTCATGTTTGAGCACTGTGCTGAATCTAATATTTTAAAGTAGTTTATCTTTTCTAAAATGTTAGCAAATGCTAGCTTTGTGCTGATGAAAGCTAGATGTTTGATTAACAGCTTTTTAAGAAAAGAAACTGTTAGCACTTTTTGATGTGTTTCTTGAACTATGAAGTCAGTCTAACACGTTAAAATTGCAGCACAAGAGCAGAGTTGTGGGTTTTTTAGGATGCATTTGCTTTTTTAGGTGTTTTTAAGATGATCTGTCTTCATTCAGTATAAGTGGCTACTGTTGTAGAGGAAAAATAAACATCCATAAGGATTTAGGTGTGCATGACTAAGATTGCTTACACATTGTAAATGTAGTGCAGCTGGTCCAGGTGTGCTCTTGCACTTCACCTGTCCTGAAAATGGCTTTTCCTATACTCACAGTGCATCAGCAATATCCAACATCCAGTTAGTGTTCTCCACCTTTTCTGCTTCTTTTTCTGTGCATTTGAGTACATTTAAGTGTGAGCAGCTTAGCTTCACAGTATTTTATGACTGCTTGGAGGCAGATCTGGGAGCTGGAACTTCTGTACAAACATCTATTCATAAACTCTTGGGAAATTAGTCTATTATAAAAGCTTTTGTTATTGATGTGACATGGTTTAATGTTGCTTGTGAATGTTTTAAGAAGTATCTCTGCATTAGAGGTGCACTGGAGTAACAATGACAAGATTCTATATAGTCAGTATGCTATAGATTATAATTCTTATCAAATACTGAGATTTTATGGCAGAATAAAAATCTCTTAACAGTGTAGTTTGTCTGTACCTACTGTGTCTGTGACAAAATCTACAAATCTTTAGAAGATTTTTAGATGAGCGTATTCTTTTGGGATGTAAAGGAACTGCTAAGCAGATTGCTATTGTTTGAAGTATCTTTTTTTCCCTACTCTGCAGAGGTTCAAAGTTGTTTGTTTATACAGGCAGAGCAGTTATTTGGGATGAGCCTGTCTCCTGAAATTTTTGCTATCTTCCATTTCCTACAGAAATGGAAGTTTTCTTCCCTTTCACATTACATCTACCAGCCTGCAGGTATGTGGTATCTACATGACTTGTTTCTCAAGCACTGTAGCCAACGTTGCCAGTCCCAAAGGGTGTGTGAGGAGAAGGCAGCGAGGGTGATTTAAAACTTGTGGAGAGTCAGGAACAAAGAGCATAACAGTTCTTATAGATCCATTCCCCTCCATTTTCCATTCCTGCTGCCCCCACAGTGCACACTGGGACACTTCACCACTAAGAAATGCTGACTGCTCCCAGTTGTGTTTCCTGGTACACCAGGGCTGTTTTCTGTTTCCAAAAACACACCGTGGTTTTAGGCACTTGCTGTGTTTTTCAGGTAGGCAGTGAGGACAGTCTGTGGCATTCAGGCTTTCCAGTGAAAAGGAAAAGGTACCAGAGTTATCTCAGAGCTGTCCTTGATGCTGGCAGCAGTCATGGGCTCAGCATTTGAACCAACAGCTCCAGGGAAAAGCTTCCTTTGGGTGCCATGGTCAAGTGTTTTGGAGATGTACTAGAGAATCTGGGGGCTTTGGTGATTTAGTAGGAGCAGTTAGGAGTTCTGCTGTCACTCTTAGGTATTCCAGTCCCTGCCAGAAGTTCCTGCTCCAGAGAGGAGCCGGGTGCCAGAACTTCTGCCACTCTCATTCACAGAGCAGCATTTCAGATAAGTTGGTACTGACGTGCAGGGAACTTGTGGGTTAATAAGCAATAAGAAAGAGAAAGTAAGGTGAAAGAAAAAAGGATTGGAGAAGGGTAGAAAATGGAGTGCTTCTAAGGACAAATGTTGATGTTGGCAAAGAGGTGATGTAATTCCATTTTAATAAGCGACATTTACGGGTTATGAAATATCTGCAGAAAATCTCAGAAATAATTGAACCAGACATATTTCAGTTCTGGTGATCTGTAAACATAAGAGCCAATACTCCATGGTTTATGCAAAAATAAGTTTATGCTTAATTGTATAATACAGGCTTAATGAATGAGCTGACTTTCATATTATGAAACCTATACTTTTCATACTTATTTGTACTGACTGAGAGATTTTTATTCTGAATTTAAACTTCTAGTAGCTTTAGATTTCTTCCTGTTCTTGTCCCTATGTAATTCATGATGTTTCTTTGTCCTGTATGGACTAATTCCCTATTAAAGAAGAGACAAGACCCACAAATATTCATATATGACTAGCTCCACAGAGAGGATGAAATAAGAACAAGGTAAATGAAGAAAATTCTTAATCAAGCTATGTAACAGCCAGACTTAAATTAAGCATTGGAAATGATTTTCTGGAAACTTGCTGCTCTGAGCTGTTGACAGTCTGAACATACCAGCTCCTTGCTCATGGCCAGTAATGGCAGCAGAAATATAAGATAATTGACAAGAATGAAATGAAGAAAGTTACCAACCAATCACAAGAAAAAAGAGGAAAAGTGCACGTACCAAATTATTTCCATTTTAGTTAATGGTAACATGAATTCTCCTTGCTACCTCTTCTTACAACTTACAGTGTATCCTAAATTGTATCCTTTTTTAAATACCCCTAGACAAATCTTAAAGGTTTGGATGAAAAACAGTTCATTCTGTGGGAGCAGGTAATAGTTTATAACATATGCTTAACGGATAGAACAGACTTGATTATTTGTTTTCAGTGCTAATTGTAGCTGCCCACAGCTAGTTGGTCAAAATGAGCACTGTTTCTCAACATTTCAGAAGTTGGGATCTATTCCTGGTTTTCTAAGGAATGAAGATTGCAACAAAGCTATCGCTCTGGAATACTGTCCTATGTGACTTAAATTTGTTCAAAGGAAATATGGAGCTATGGAAAAGCTGTTATGTAAGCCCTGAGTTCAATTTGTGTGTTCACAGCCACTCCCAGTTTCTGGGATGTATTTAAGAACTGTATATATCTTCACCTTTTTGTTGTTTTAGGAAATACTTCTGTCCAATTGTCTATATATGACATGGAAAGAATGCATTTCCCTCTCTGTCATAGCAGCAGGGAGTCATTTACATGGCTGCTGCAGCTAGGGTGTGCAGCATTATTTTGGAAATGTAAAGGGGTCATGTGGTTTTGTGCAATTTTATTGATACTGATGGCAAATGTCCTTTCTGAGACAGATGATGCCGCCTTTGTGTGCCCCTCAGTCTTCCTTTGGTGTATGTTCACTGTATCACTCTAATCTGGAATCTTTCGTCTTGCTCCTGGCACTGCTGAGAAATGAAAATATTCCAATTTGATGTGACAGCTTAGTTACCTGCATGTTGCTTGGATATCGAGGTATATCCCACAGGCCTGTCTGAACACTGAGGATAATACAGGGAAGAAGGTGTGTGGAGTGCACATCTGGAGCATCCTGGAGGAGTAAGTGCTGCTATTTGCCAGTGCTTGCTGTAACTCTGCACTGTAAAATCGTTCAGAGAGACATTAGTTATGCTTAAACGTTGCTTATGATATAAATGGGATTGCTGTTTTACCCAAAAATGCAGTTTATCCATAACTGTTCTGGAGCTTTTCTTCTTCGCAAACTGAAATTCCTAATAATTCTAAAATACTTCTATGCTTTTCCCTAAGCTCTTTCAAATTGATCTGTTCCTACTCTATGATCAGATCCATAGAACAGTGTATAACTGAAAACCTGGCTGGGTGTTCAGAACTAAACCGGTTTATACCTTTTCAAAATATTTACCATCTGTTGTTAACTTGTGAATCATTGGTCTTCATGCACTTCTGAGAAACACAAGCTTCCTGTTTCATACATGGATCACTGTAGATCAGTCTATACTTATTTGTAGACAAAACCATGGGTTTAGTTTTGTTTTCAGTTTTTTTCAGTTAAGATTTCAGAGTAGGTAGGGCTGACCAAATGCACTCTGTTTTCACATATGTTAAAAGTTTTTCAATGTGGAGGGAAAATGAAGAACAAAGACGCAAACTTTGTGAGATGAATTATAACAACAGAAAAGATAATTTATTTCAATTTCACCAGACAGTAAGATAAAAACCAAAGTGAATGCAAGGACTTGTATTTCATTATCTAAGTATTGCACCAAGGTCACAATGGTAGAGGAAGAATAAAGATTGAAGTAAATAATATAAGTCATTTATATTCCTGGCACATGTTGCAAAATATACCTCCTTTGCTGTCCCAGTGATGTGGCAGAATCTGCACTGGAAACTCCTGTTGAGCAGAAAGTCAACTCATGCAGATACTGCAGGGCAGAGGTACAGCAAAATAGCTTAAATGCTGTTTCTAGTGATGATTTGCTTCAAAAATGATGTAGAAGAAAGCAACTGTCTATCAAAGCCAGTGGAGAACTATGAAGTTGTAATGAACTCTAAACATAAATTTAAAATAACTAATGTTCTGTATTTTGAGTGGCTGTTCCGTATTTCTTTGGCTCACGTGCCCTTGTGCTGCTTCCTGATGCTGTAAACTGGAAGCCCAGGGAATGACCAGCAATTGAAGTTAAGAACTTACAAAAGCTCAAAGTAATCAAGTTTACTGCCATCTCTAAGTTTCTGGCTCCCTTTGCTTTTGGCAAAGACAGAAAAAAAATGTAGGGTGTGCACTTTGTTGTTCTCATTTGTTTGACATGAGCAACCCAAGTTTATTTTGCTCTCACCTTCTAAACGTGCACTATTGGCAGCTCTTTTATTTAAAAGAAAAAATTCATCTGTCTGTCCTTCAAACTACTAAACTGTGAAATAAAGGCAAGACAGACATGGGAAAGCTGCTTAGATTTAAATATATTCAGGAAGGAGAAGCTGAAGAAATCTGGGACTAGGAAGCTGACTAAAGGAGAATAGCACTCAGTTAAGTACTCATGTGGTTCCCACAGATGATTAAAAAGCAGATGGCTTTGTGAGCTAACAGCCTGGGTCCTCTGGGTTTGTGCTATTAAGTAGAAGTGTCCTGGGAGAGGAAAAGGAAACTGAAGGCTCTTTTCCCTGGACTGCAACTGCCTGCCACTGAGCCAAGCTTCATTTTATGAATTGGCTTGGATTTCTGAAAAGTTTTGGAAGCCTGCCTTGTTCATCAAAAATAATTTATGGTGCCACCACAGAGGCAAGAGGACTTCTCATTATTGTTTCCTGCATTTTATGATGTTGGCACTCTTCCTGAAATAATTTAAGAATTGCAGACAATAGTACTTTGGATTTTATAAAAATAGATCTCATCAATGAAATCCATATTTTATCTAGGTTTTGGTTATGTGCTGCTTCTTCAGTAAATACAACTTTTTCTGGGATCTAAGTCCTTCATCTTGACAACAGCATCACTATGTCAAGCTCTTCGGTGCAAAACTGAAGTATAGCAATTAGCAATAAATTAATAAAATACTGTGAATGTTCTTACAAAATTGTATGGACTATTGGAGATCAGGTCCCCCCTGAGCCTCCTCTTCTCCAAACTAAACAACCCCAGCTCCCTCAGCAGCTCCTCATCAGACTTGTGCTCCAGACCCTTCCCCAGCTCCATTGTCCCTCTCTGGACTTGCTCCAGCACCTCAATGTCTTTCTGGTAGTGAGGGGCCCAGAGGTGACTGCAGCACTCGAGGTGTGGCCTCACCAGTGCCAGTACAGGGGGACAATCCCTGCCCTGGTCCTGCTGGCCACACTATTGCTGATCCAAGCAGGATAGCACTGCTCTTGGCCATCTGGGCACACCCTGGCTCATGTTCAGGCTCTGTCATCCAGCACCCCCAGCTCCCTTTGCAACATGTAGCTTCATCCCTAGACACATGGCTGCTTAGGGGAGTGGGAGCCTGACAAATGCAGGCTTTATAATTGTTTCCTTTTCTGATTCTACAAATGTGACTCAGACTAAGAAACTTAATTAGAAAGAAAAAAGACATTCACATATTTAGGAGCTGTGAATAGTCTGAGAGTAAAGCTATTTAACTTAATCACAACAGGCCTGACTATTTTAATTAAAAGTGGTCACCAGCTGAAAATAAGCGTGGAAAAAGGCAACAAGGCAGACTTTAAATACTTTAAGCTTAAGTGGTAAAATTATTTAGAATCTTATACCCTGACTGAGTGGCAACATTATTAAAAATTGAACTGAAACTGGAGTTTTGGGAGATAAGGGAGTAAGATGCTGAAGATTACTGAATCAAATTCAGTAATGATTCCTGGGGTGATAAATAACCTGCATAGAGAGGTGGTGGATTCACCGTCCCTGGAGGTTTTTAAGATGAGACTGGCTGTGGCACTGAGTGCCACAGTCTGGTAATCACAGTGGTGTTGGATCAAGGGTTGGACTTGATCTTGGACGTCTTTTCCAACCCAGCTGATTCTATGAAAAGGGAGAAACATTTCCATTCTGTGTCGTTTAAGAAAATATGAATGACTCCGTTGTGCCAGACTGAGAATTCATGGACATTTGCATCTGTGACCAAAACTGAAGGCTGTAAGAATATGTAGAGGCTGTAGTAAAACCTTCTCTGACTCCTCTCCCAGTCCACAGTGATCTTCATGATTTATAAAGTTTCAGTGGCTTTCTATTTCATGATTTTTTTTCAGTCTCACATAAACCTTCTTGCAGACCTGTAATACGGAGCATGATTGCTAAATGTAACAACCTGTTAATCAGCAACTTGGTAATGGCTCAGGTCATTGAGGCCATTGTTTGAGGCTGATGTAGCGTAAGTGAAAGAGATTACACTGAGGTTTGGTACTGTGCTCACTTACTTAGATAGAGAACTTTCCTTGGTTCCTTAAAAAGATTCAGTAGAAACAGAGTTCACTCAAAATACTTAATTTGAGATGAGGAGACCGCTTCTGGCATGAGAACCACATGATCTCTCTGTAAGTTACACAATGCAGACCTGGCATGTTGAAAAGTGTGATGGAGCTCCTTTCATGATTAACAGTAGAGAATGTAAACTCAAGTTTCATAAATTCCTATGAAAGAAATTAGAAAAATATTAGGGAATTACTGCAAATATTGGTTTTAGATCCATGAAGTTCTACTCTGTTTTTAAATACAACTTTTATTGAGAATGCCAACACGTTTTAAGTAACTCCCTGTAAGCCCTCAGTTCATGTGTCACTAATAGTGGTCCTGGTTTCCTTTTTGGCTGAGGCACTTTGCCACTCTGGCATCTGTAACAGTGCCAGAGACAAAGTGTTACTCTACAAGTATTTGTCTCCCTTGAACTAAATAACAGTGGGGACCATTTGGAATTTCTCAACGATAGTATTATTTAGTGTACAATGATACTGAGAAGGAAACCTGGACAGGCATTTTTTGGATTCCTTCAGTTCAGGGTTTTATCATTCAGTTTCTGTCTCACCCTGTCTTTGTTATGATTACAACACTCCAGTGCTTTTTTGTTGTTATTGTTACTGTTGTAGAACAGACTCCTGGAAAAAGAAACTAGAAACAACTAAGTCTTGTAAAAATAGCTCTCTGGGTAATCAGATTACAAAAATCAAAGGAAAGAGGAAGTATAAGAGATACATTCAGGGCCAGTAATATGATCAGTGTATGGAAATGAAAGTTACCATTTTGACTGAAGTTCCATTTTTGTTTTCTGTTTTCCTGCTTACAGTTTTCATCTTTATCATCAAAACATCAAACATGCTCCACTTCAGTCACTCTGTAACTGTGGTAGCCAAGGAGAAGGGTGTCTTTTAAACAACAAGTAGCAAACATTGTTTTTGATATATTACTGGAGCTGGAATAATTCATTAAAGAGTGAACCTCAGTGAACTCAAACGGTACATACTATGTGTGATTTGGTGACTGTTTTATTCTGTACCCTGTGCAGGTCAATAGTACTGAACCATTTGTCTCTGAAAACATATAAAGGACACAGACTTCAGAATACAGATGACAGGACGAGCAGAAGGCATAGTCATAGCATAAAAACAAACATCATAAACAGTTCTAAGAGATTGTAATGTAGCTGATGAGCTATCAATAGTTACTTGCAAGAAAGGTTTTTGTACCTTGGTTTGCTTAGTATGCAGAACCTGAGAGACTGCAGAACTTAGGTCGGTGGTAGCTGCAAATTCATGTGAATTTTAGATTTTGAATTAGATTTTGTTCTAAACGGACTAGCAATAACTATTTTCTACTGCAGGTATCTAAATTCATGTCTTCTCCTGCCCAGTAATTCAGAATGGCATAATCTCTCCACCACCATTCCTGACTTAGTTTTGCATGCTGAATTATTCAAATGTAGTAGAAGATAACCTCTTGGACTGATCAAATACACTGGCATGGGGGAATGGCCCAATCAATTTATAAATTTACTGTGCAGGGTTATAACCTGTACTTTGGATTTTCAAGGTTTTTCTGTTCTCTGGCGTGCTTTCTCCTGGGAGTTCCCTTAATCAGGAATTCCTTTTTTTCATGTTCAGAGCAATAATGAATGTTTCAGTAGGACTAGATAAGCTGGATAGATTTGTCTGGAGCCAGATTGGATGGCAACACTCTAGATAATACAGTTTCTGTACATTTTTAGTTTGCTAGGACATTTAAGTAAATAGATTAAAGCAGGTTTTCTGGATTTGTTCATAAGAAAAGCCTAACAAAACTAGGAAGTTGGAATTCTGAGAATGCTTTGTATTCTCTATCACTTTCAAGATGTTGATGTCAAATTTTCTTGAGTTAACTGCCTATAACAAAATTCTGTGTTAAGACTCACAGCAATGTATGCAAACATGTTATGAATCCTGTGACTGTCAGATGTTATGTTAAAGCATGGAAATAACTCAGTTTAAATCTGGTTTTCTGAAGTGACATTGGCAATGACCTTACAAAGCCATCTGTGGTGGTGTGTCTAATTTCCATAAAATCCAGAGCAGTCAGCACTGTGGTGTGGAGCTCTGTTAAATGCCCTTCTTCTGGCAGTGAAGTGGGTCAGGGGGTGACAGAAGGGACAATTCTGCCTATTTGCAGGATGTGAAGGTCTGGGTGTGCAGTGGTTTCTGGTATTCACCTCACAGTGCACTGCAGGGAACATCATACAATACATATGGTTAAGCAGTTGGAGGAGGGAACACAGGATGCTCGCCCACGATGCTGTGATTTAGATGAAGTTCTGCCATGTGGGAACACAGCTTCACAGGAAACACCTGATGCTCTTGAAATATATTTAGAACAACATTTGTGCCAACTAAAGTTACCTGCCGTTTTGAGTCCCCACTGGGCAATATTGTTTATCTTAACATAAATATTGTTTATCTTAACATAAACCATTTCACTGATTTCACAACTCCTTTTTCTGTTTCTTTGCATTGCATTTTCTTTCTTTGCCTCTCCTGAACAGTCATAGGTTTCCCTGCCTATGAAATTCCAATATTGTTTTTTAATGAAATGGGGGAAATCTTAGGTTTTTTAGCATAAAGTGTAGCATCACCTTTAATAGATGGATCTCAGAAATTACATACTTAGCTATTTTAAACTGACATACGTGCTTTCCACATTAACTTCTCTAGATTTCTAAGTAAGATGGCAAATTCTAACCAGTAGTCTTTTTGACTCCTGTGGAAGGGACTTTGCTGTGTAAAAACCTCCATTAGCTGTTACACAAACAAACCACATCACGTGCCATCATTGCCTGGTAACTTCTTGTATTTCATATTTGTTAAGATTCCTACCTTCATAACCACTCGGCAGCCTGTGTTACCATTGCAATGCCTAAAGAATACTCTTCCATTTCTACCCTAGAGCCTTAATTATATTTAGGCCTTGAACCAGAGATAAGCCCCTGCTAGCAAAATGTTTGTGTGTATCTTGGAAACATAATCAGAATGGTGCTAACTGGGTTCATGCATTGCATGGGATGCAGGCAAACCCAGCAGCTTTCTTCCCCAGAACAAGTCATTATCGTTATCTCATCCGTTCTCCAAAGAATTGCCAGATCCAAAAGCTATTTGATAACCAGTGAAAAGGATTTTGCAGATTAAAGTGAGTTACAAATCCAGATTTCCAGTCCAACAAAAGATGTTTAATGTGTATAATGAAACTTAATGGGACAATTCCTACATTGCAAACAGGTGTTTGCTGGAATGAGGCTCAAAAACTTAAGTATTTTGAAAGGTGTGGATTTTACTATGACTTGTATGAATTAAATGGCAAAAAAGTTTAATATTTAATTTTTGGTGGCCATATTAACTTGGTCATCATGCAGATATACTTATATACTTTGTTCTTGATGGCAGTACAACAATATATTACTACTTAATCTGTAAAAAAAGGACAATTTTATGGCTTAAGCTTTTACTTCTGCTTTTGTTGAAAGAAAATACTTCAGTATCTGTGGGGGTTGTAGAGAATTACGCTGTGGTTTAAAATACCAGTTGCAGAGAGTTTCTTCTCGAGCACCTACAAAAGGGGCAAGACTCTTTATGGACAGTTGTGCGAAATGCTGCTTTTCCAGCTTAGTTGGGGTGAGACTGATGGATGGGCATGTTAAAGGGAGAAGAGTGGTGTTTTCTCCTGTGCACTCACCAAGCTTTCGGTCCATCAGAGCAGACAGAGTGTTGCCTGGAATACCTAGGAAGAAAACTTCCACGACAGGGCAAGGCAGAGAAAAGATCTTTTACTATGAGTTTAGCTATAGCAATCCATGACGCGCGCGCGCTGGGATCACAGAATTCTACAAATTTATGATTCTACTTAATTTTCCTATCNAAAGGTTCAGATGAATGTTATCTCACCATCCCCAAGTGTAAGGTGGCACATGAGAGAGAAAGATGGACCATGGTCATAAAGCCTGCTCTTGTTTTTGAATATTAAATGGGGGGAAAATGGGGGGGAAATGGGAGAAGGAGAAGAATGGAAGGCAGAGGAATTCAATTTTACCCAAAATAGATAAAATTTATTTCTTGGTGGGAACCATTTTCCATTAATGTAGATGGAAAGCATAGGACTGCATGCATGTCACAGCCTTCAGCTGGGAAGGATGTGAAGTGTCTGTGTGTTAACCAAATCTTGCAGGGTAAGAGAAGCCTAGTGGTCTAACTCAAGTATACATAGAAGTGCTTGGAAAATACACATTTCCCCTTTGTTTCTTTCCCAGCTAGTATGATTATTATCTGTTCTTAAAATCTTCTAATAACATTTTTTATTTGCTTTTAGGTTGCAGGCCTGTGAGAGTGATTTCAGAACAACAGATTGACCCTGAAGTGTTCCCTCTTTGGAGCAGTGATTCCAAATGTGCTATGACTGTATTTTCTTGAGATGACTGGCCTTCATGTTTCTCTTCTTCAGGACAATCAGAAGGTAAGCAAGGCTGTCTCCACACAGCTGCCCAAATGACACAAGAAACCAAGGGTTTGGGAGTTGATAAAGAAGAGAATATCTTTCACTGTTAGCCAGAAAAGCTTTCTGTGCCTCTTAAGATATATATGGAAGTGCATTTTCAGACTCAGGGTTGCAGAATGATGTTTAATATGGGGTAGTCTGTGAACCTCCACTGTGCCTTACAAGTTGTTTTTTGTATTTCCTGCTCTCTCTGAAGGGCTTTTCAAGGAAAAGAAGTAATTTGACAGATAGTGAAACTAAGAGGATTGTTAGAGGAAAAAAGGATGGATTCAGTAATGTTTTGATTTAAATCAGAAAATTAATTCCTAGTGTATTTTCCAGTACTTAATTTTAAACCCAGTTGTGGTTTTTCTGACAGAACAGCAGTTCCTTGCAAAAATGTTGATTTTACACACGTGTATTTTATGTCACTCGCTCAATATTTGAATGGAGACTGGACAGGTGATCCAGTTGGCATGAAACAAGGACAAGCTGATTTGCTGGGAGGCTCTGTGGTTATCCAGAGCTCGTTCCCTAACTAGCAGTTGTGCAGGCAGTCCAGGGCTGCAGTTGTCTTGTGTGATGGCTGCCTGGCTGGCAGGGGCTGTGTGGCTGCCCAGTTGCCCAGCAATGAGACTTATCAAAGGGTAATTTTTTTGTACCTAAAATTTTCTTTGTCTGAGGGAATTGTTCTGAATGTGAAACCAGCAAGTGCAAGTTTAAAATGTAGTAAAATGAAGAGGTTTTTACAAGCTGATAGACTGAAGCCATGTAAAGGTATAGGAGCAGCATAAAAAAGTAACTGGTTTCTTCAATGAGAAATACCTTCAGTGGGTATGGTGAATTTTACTTATCCTGGCAGTGTGCTTTTCTGGTGTCATTAGACTTTTTGTGTCTAAGGCCACAATATATTTAAAGGAACTGGAGTTATTAGAAAAGACGTCACACAAATGTATGAGTAGTACCACTGAAACCAACACACTGAGTCACAGTCTCACTACAGCTGTGTATATATTAGTGCTTCCCTGGGTTCCATTCAGGGAGTTCAGATTATATAACAGGTGTAAGTGAGACAGGAAAAGATCCTAAGCCCTGTAATCATAAAGGATGCATAGGAAACTTTGACAAGGAGACACATGCTGCTCTTTCTGCTGTTTTATTTCATCCAAATAAAGAAATTCACATGGTTTGTAGTGAACATTTTTAAAAGGCAAAAGTAGAATTCTTTCAATCACGGTTAAAATTTCCTAATGTTACATAAAAAATAAGTTGTTAAAATTGATTGTGCTTTTCTCTGCTTTGTTGACATTCAATATGTATGCCCCCGTTTTTGCCTTAAAATGGAGATATATGTGTAGATGTCTATATGCTTTAACTTCTGGAATAGCTTTCAAAGAAAGTGGTGCCTTTCTTGTTTAAATATCCAAATTGAATTCTGTTTCCTTTTAATTTGAAGAAATTAGTGCTGCACCAGTAGTTATAGAAACTGCAAATAAAGAGCTGTGCGCTGAACGTAGCCATTGGTAGATATTCTGAATATTGAATACACTTTTCTTAAGTTTCTGCCTACATAGGAAGCTAAAACACATTTCAGAAGGAAACTTTGTGAGCAACCTATCAAATATGGCTGCAGCAATTTGACTACAACTTAAGGCTCAATGGTAGCAAGTGTTAGGACTTAAGTAAAAGGCTACTCTGCATTTGCTGTCCACCCTCTATTAAAAAAAGGTTGAGATATTCTGTCTGACATTAATAAAGTTCCCTCTGATGTGTAACACTACCATTTATGTCTCACACACCACAGAAATGTACAAGTTGCAGGTATTCTACAGTTAGATGAAAACTTCTGTTAGGAGAATATGGCCTTATCTTAATATCTGAAGTATAGAAATTGAAGTTTAAGATTCTATATTAAGTATCTGCACATACTCCAAAAATGTACTAGCTGTCTGTAAAATATGTAAAGAGGAATATTATCAGAGCTGTACTTCTAAATAATGCAACTACAGACACTGATGAAGTAATTGGGTATGAAATTAGTAATCATATGATTGTGTGGAATGATCTGATCTGATCTGCATGCTTGACTGAGAAGAATTATGGATGTGAATCAAGCTTGGTAAATAATTCGTACCTTATCCTATAGCTCACTAATTTAACATCCTTCTTCTTTGTCTGCACTTTGTAGGAGGGCAGTATTCTGAAATTAGCAGTCTTTCAATAATAATTACCAATATCTAGGATTACATTCTGGTTTGCAAACTTTTCGGTGTATAGTAACTATTACTCATTCAATATCTGAAAAGCTTTGGTTAATTCTAAGGGGTCCAACAAACCTCCTTCTTTCTCTGTTTTTCTCACCTGGTAGGTTAAACTACTGCTTGGGTGGAGAGAACTAGTGTGAGTACATGCTTTAAAAACAGGTTTTCTGCATATATTTAATAAGCTCTCCTTGACTCTAAATCACAGCCTTTGATGTCCTGGGGTCAAAATAATTGGTAGTGGGGAGGGGAACTAAAGATCAGCAGCTTGGTTATTTGCCATAACAAATACCTACAGTGAAAATTAGTAGTGGAAAAATGTTTTCATGGGTTGAACAGTAGAATTTGGCTTCAGGTAAATAATTAGATACCAGTGGGGTTCACAGTATTTTAGGGCACCTACTGCTGTAGATTGGGCAATTACTGGCATCTAATGATATTGCAGGAACCGCAGTGAATTTATTAACAGGGTACAGGTTTGACTACGGGGGCTTGCCAATAAAAGAAATCTGAATGAGCAGTTCACTAGCAAAGTGAAAGGAAGTGAGTGAAAGACCCTTCCATGTTCCCTTCAGAATCTTGGAGGAGAACTAAAAGAAGGCTAAATATTGTAAAGAGAAGTTAGTGGTAGGCAAGTGAGTAGTGTGCCATTAATTTCTCCCTAACTTTGATAGTACATGGAAGCAACACTGTATAATCTTTCCTTCTTGTAATTCTATATTTATTTATTTCAGAGATTTTTAAACTAGAGGAAATGTGTTCCTGGCAGTCCTTTTAAACTGATCCAGAACAGTAATTTTTTCAGGAACTCAACTCTCCTCATGGATTAAAACTCTTACTGTCACAAACTACGCTAATTCTGTACCAACAAGATACTGTGTCAAGCATATTTTAATTTCCCTGTGTAAAGGCAGCCAGGAGTCAACTGTTTCTGCAGTCTGCAATTTGTGAGCATTGTTAAATTGGGGTTTGACTCCTGTTTATGTTGGTCTGAGAGTAGATTTCAGCCTATACAGCTGCAAGTATGAAAAATGCCAAACATCCCTAGTACTGAAGTATCTGTATTCCTCACTGGCAGAAAGAGATGTGCAGACCCTCGGTGTCCTTAACAGGACTCAGATGGGATGACTTTGTAGTACTTTGAGTCCAGAATGGGTCGGGATATGCCAGAAAAGATATATATCCCCACAAGCTATAGGGGTTTTTAAGACAGCTGATATAGTTGCAATAATTTTCCTAATTCACAATGAAAGAGAAAAACATTATATGTTACTAGTACAGAATTTCACTGTCAGGAGAGGGCTGCTGTCTCTGCTGGGAGAGATATTTCAAGGGAAATCAACATTCAAACAAAATCAACATTCTCTTAATGAAATGTATGGTAGCTTTATAGAGGACTAAGAGTGTTGGGAAAAAAAAAAAGGCAAGTTTTGAAATAACTTTCTAATCTCAAAGAAGCGGGGAAGGAATTATCCCATTAAAATCTTCACTTTTGCTGTTGCAGTTCAAATAGCGAAGAGACCAAAGAGCCTTTGACTGTGTATCAAAGGATTGACAGCTTGCTGTTCAAACAGAGCTCTAAGTTCTGATCTAAGATTAATAAACATGCAAATGCTCAGCCTTAAAAAGAAAACTTGTAAGAATCCAATCCTTAGCTTATGTGATTGAATGCTTGTTTGAAGTGACTGGTGTATTTCAATGTAGTAGATTGTCACATTGTAAAAGTTGTCAAATTAAGACCGCTTAAAAGCTGTTGCAATTGGTAGCTATTTCAGCAAACTCCAAGTTATATGCACGTGCTCATTTTGAGACAACCGTTCTGAACAGCAGATGAAAAAAGTAGGTCATAAAGAGGCAAAGTGCCATACAGTATTTTACAGTATTTTTGAAACTGTGTGCCCACAGCTGTGACCTCACATGTTTATCTCCTCGAGTACTGCCAGTCACTGCTTCGTGTTCTGTACAAGATAAAAATGGGACTTAGCATTTGCTAGTGCTCTAGAACCACAAGTGGCTTTCCATGTGCTCCACTAAGTCACACCAGTTTATAATGATCTCATTTTTTGCAAGTAGGAAGCTTCAGTCACTCTTCGAGAGAGAAAAAGGGAGAGTGACTTGGCCAAAATCACAGTGAGGGCTTAGATTAGTGAGCAGCAGCACAGAGAGCCAGTTTTCAACACCCTCTCTAGGATGATTCTCAGAGCTATGTAAAATTGGGATGTCTTTTATGCTATGAAAATCTAATGCATAATAACATAGGAATTTAATTTGCATTTTACATTTACTTTAAAATACAGTATTTGATGCAAGTCATCCAGAACTAAATGTAGGTGGGGTGTGGTGTTTTGTTTTTTTTTTTTTGCTTTTGAGTACAAATAGTTCTATTTGTGAAGAAAATGTCATGTATATTGAAAATATCTCCAAGCATTTTATTGTCATAGCTGTTTAGCTTAAAAATAGGCATTTTGTTAACAGATCATATCAGCTCTCTGGGCTGCATCAGGAAGCTCAGGAGAATGCAGCTGACAGGTACAGGTGCTTTTTCGGGAGGGAATTGTATTCCACCTGTGGGCTGCATTTCAAGGGGTCATTCCAGAACTTCTTTTAATAGCATGGGTCCTGGTTTTCTCTGAGACTGCACTCTTTCCTATAATATAGGGGCAGGGTGAAGTATTTCTAAAGTACAGAGCGTCCATAGAGCAAGATTTGTAAAAATCCCACAGCGTTAACAATATAGTAGCAAAATGTTTTGTTGTTTGGGATTCCCATAGAGCAACAGATCTAACTCCTGCCATTATTTTAGGAGTGAGGAAATACTTTCAGTCTTCTCAGGCTTTCCAGTTTAGTAGAGTGGGATGTTTTTCAAGATTTGGAGAGATTTTATTTGAAATTTTATGAACCCCCCAATGCTTCTGTGAGTTCTTCATCTAAGTTTTATTATTAGTGCATATCTAATACTTTGCTTATGTTGCCTTTTAATAAAGCCACTTGAGGAACAATATGTACATACTGTCAGTGAGAGTCTGGCTTGTTTATATTTGAATTTGTATCCTGGAAGGGAGGGCAAAGGGTAAAAAATCAATTTGTGGACCTTTTCACTAAGGATATACTGCAGAGAAATTATTCCACTGCAGTCTACTACTTATAGAAGGGAGCAGCTTAGAGAAATCTTTACAGCCAAGGGAATCTTAAACCCAGTGAAGCCAACCCTAGGTTAGAAAGGGAGGTTTCTAAAATTGGGATTTTAGTTAGACGAGTTAGCAGTTGAATCATTTTTCTGAGTTTATGCATTTTGGATGAAGAATATAAATACGGTTCCTTCCCAGTGACATGACTGCTGATATTGTAGATTCAGGGTTTTTAATGTGTTCCCATTTTTCATTTGTTAGAATTCCATTGAGACCTGCTGCACTTGCTGATCAACACCCAAAATCTCTGGGTAACATCAGTCCTCCTGTAAGAGATCTGCAGAACTGATTTTTGTCCTAAAGTAGATATCTCTCTGGCATGTTTTATGCTTAAATGCTGTGGTGCTACCTGTAGTCAGAGGCATGAAAATGGCATCACTGGCAAAGAGCACCAAAAGTGGGATGGAGTGGATGGATGCTTGTCTAAGGGCATGCTTTGTAGCTGTGTCAGGCCAGACCAGGCCCTTCAGAAAATAGATGAGATAAATCAGTTCTGCTCCCTCCATGTTACAGAAAGACCTAGAGCTGGAAGGGAACTGTAACAAAAATGGGACATGCAGAATCCTTCTTACCCCACACTCTAGGCACTGGCCTCAGTGTCTCAGGACACCGTAGCTGTCATGGTTTGGAAGGCACTTGGTTGGGCAGTAATTCTCATTTGCTTTGTACATGTAGGGGAGGTGGGGATCATTTCCCACATCCTGCCATCTCTCCTACACACAGTAATCTCCTTAGAGAAGGACTTCCTTTCACTGCATGCTTAGAACAAATTGGGAACTCAGTCTTCCCTGGACTCTGTATGAGAATGTTTATCTAGCATGATAAACATTTGAGAAATAGTAAACATAATTTCAATAAATCTGCTTAGATAAATATCATGTGGTAGCTTTATGATGCTGGTGTGTTTATTTTCCTTCCCCTTAAAGGAAATTTTTCTCTAAATTTCAGTTTTATGGGAAAATCTCTCACAACCACCTAATCCCACTTCCCAGCTGATTTCTAATACCATTTTCAATTTTTGTTGTTGTCACGGCTATTCTTTGAAAACAACATGATGATTGAATATAAGCTTGTTTTAAGAAATAGTAGTTTTGTTGATGTCTTTATGCCTTTTTTGGTTACAAAAACACACACAGATGTTTTAGGAAATATTAACTTTCTTTTTACAAAATATCCTGTCTACTTCACTCCAGAAATGTATATAAGAAAACCAACACAGCTACCTGTGTGCTCCACAGAGAGATCATTTGAGTTCTGTTAGTTTGGGCATAATTTGTTAGAAACAACGCTGCCTTTCTGCCTGTCACTCCTTGATCTCTGAGGAGAAAATGATGTATGCAGAGAAGCATTTCCAATTAGAAATTATTTCAGGTTTTCAACTGACTGGTTTGAGGCTTGATACTCTGTCATGATACAGAGATGAGAGGATTAGGTTAAGCAAACCTTTCTTTTAGCAGCAGGTAAGCAGATAAGCAGTACAGTACAGTAAGATGGTTACTGCAACTTAAGTGGGATTTTGCATGCGCTGAAATAATTTTGTGACAGTTACTCTGAATTTGAGATGCAGATCAGAGAAACAGGGGGAAAATACTAAGATTTTTCTGTTTACTTTATTGTCAGTGGAGAAGCTAAGTATTCCTTGTCAAAGTTGGAAAGAATATTTTTCCTCCACAAATTTGTGTGTTTGAAATTGAACATGAATTTTGAATAAAAAAATCCCCATGCCAATGCTTTATCTTAAATACAAAACTTGTGAAAATGCAATTCTTAGGTTATATAATTGAAAGTTTGTTTGAAATTACTAGTGTATTCCAACCTGCAAGCTGAGTTTTGCTGTGTTAAATTAAACAAGGGATGAAATAATGCAGGACCACTGGCAAATGAGAGCAGACAAACTTTTTTTTCGTATTCTTTGGATATTTTCATGATGTACCCACACAGTGAAGTTCTTCCTCATATTCAGGTGGAAATTCCTGTGCACCAGACTCAGATGTGATAAGAACCAACAAAGCTGAAAACAGTAGACTCTGAGACAGCCATGTGATCAATATGCTCAATTTTCAGCAGTTGCCTATAATCCTGTGGCTTTCCATAAATACTAAGAGAGCTGATTGCAAGTTTGTCACTTATTGTTTTGGACTGTAATGAATGTAAGCCCATACATTGAGCGTGCTAATCTAAATGACAACATAAACAACAACTGAAATATTCTCTATAGCTGCAGGGATAAGAGACCAGCCCCCCTTCCCCAGTCTTCTGTTGGCTGGCAGAATTTCCACAGGCTGTAGGGTAAAGAAAACCTCCAGAGACGTTCTTCATGGAGACTATCTATTAAGAGAGTAAACCAATCAGGTTAGACCATTTCTGATATGGTAAAGGAAGTGAGAGATCAGGGGGGACTCAAAGGGTGGAAATGACTCTATAAGCATGAAAAAATAAGGAAGCAAAACCTGATTGAATCAATGGCAACTCTGACCCCTTGCAAAGTTCTTGGTGTAGAACATTAGCTCACTGCCTGGAGAAGAGGTGCCTCTCAGGCTGAAAATGAGCAGCACAGACAGTGAGTTGTAAACAAAGTGATTCCTTGACTTGTTCTCGAAGTGATCAGAATGTTTGCTGTGAGCTTTTTCCTTTGGTGCCTGTGGCCTTTTAATGAAAAATGTTAATATTTAACATTTTAACAATTTTCTTTTTGTAATGGAATATTAATTGAAAACTATATTACCCTCACAGCCAGGGGCATTCTATGGTTCAGTGACAGTCAAAGCTTTTTTTAATATAATTTGTAACTTTAAGAATGGAGGACAAAATTATGATATCTATTTTTCTATAAACACAAATAATTTGATTACAAGTAGCAATGTTTCACAATACGTCTTTTCTTGAAACTTGTTTCATTTTAAAAGAAGCTTTTCTTGTTCACTCCCATGAAGCAATGTCAGCAAGACTGCCATTAAGGAAGATTCCAGTGCATTAAGGAAGACTCCCCTCCATTTTAATTTGGAAAAGCAATGGGTGACTGAGAAATGGCCCAGGTTGGCCAGAGAGGTTGTACAGTCTCTGTCTTTGGGGATGCTAAAATGCTCTGTGGACATGGTGCTGGACAGCCCTTTGGGGGTCACTCTTCTTGATCAAGCCTGTGAGGACACGACTTCCAGAGGTCACTCTCTACCTGAGCCTTTTGGTGATTCTGTGCAAAGCCCATTAATTGGTCAGCACTGTTTCAGAGCACTCCAGGAAAGAAAGCCTAAGTATGTGCTGATAGCATATTACAGTTCTTTCTGCTTTCCACAGGCCTCTTGGAGGTTTTGGTTTTACTCCTTCTGCCTTTGTTTGCCTCTTTTTGTCTCCATTTTTCCTATGTGCCTGCCCTTTTAATTTCCTTTGTTTCGAATTTTTCTCTTTTATTTTTTTCTTTCCTGCTTTTTCATTTGTTTGGTTTTTATTGAAATATATGTGCTGTCTTGTTCTGAATTAAGTCAGTCTTGTGGTTCCCCTCTGATAAAGAATTTAAACACTTCCTGCTGAGAGAAAATATCCCATCCTTGCAAATTTCATTATTGGCTGGGAAGAGCTTCAGGGTTTGTTGCTTTGGGAATTAAGGTTCAGTCCCAAGCTCATTGAAAATTAGTGACAAAGTTTAATGACTTTAAATGCAGGATCAATCTATCTTGACAGGCAGAAAGAGAGTGATACAGCAGAGCTATCTCACTCCAAGCAGCAAAATGTGATTTGGTGTAAATACCTTTTTTCTTTTTTTTTTTTTCTGTGGTTCTTTTTTGCTTCCAGGACATCCTTAAAATTAGAAAAAAGAAACACACAGTGGTCAACTTTCCAGAAGGCCTAATGAAGCTTGCTATTGAATAATTAATGAAATAGCTAGCATCAAAACTTGTCAAAATTACAGCCTCCATTCCAGGCTTGGTATACCTTCGAATAATTGAAAATGATGTCTGACTTCCCACATATAGTTTAACTGTACTATTTATATTACCATAGCTTTATTGCTTTATCTGTATAGACTCATTGGTCTTAGAAGAAAAACTAATTTGTTTAGACTTTCCTTCTGATTCTATTTGTTTCAATAAATTGAAAATGTGAGCCTAATCAACCATCAGGCATTCAGCTCAACTGCATTTAATTTCTTCAACAGAGCAAGCACCCTATGATATCTCATGGGCCAAAATAGACATTTTATTAGTTTACATTCTGAATGCACACAGAGTAAATAATTATAAATTCAGTACAGTGTGAAATGTCTAACAAAAAGTGTAGTTTCCCAGAAGTATTGGAAGAGGCAGTATAATGTCTTTGCAAGTTTATACCAGGAACTGGATTTGGTTTTGTGTACTGCAAAAGGATGACATCAGAAGAGAAAGCTGTAAGAATAGCTCCATGTTTACTTCCCTTTCCTTCTACATGACTAATGGAAACAGAACATACTCAGTTTTGAAGAATATGTCTTGACAATTACATAAATGCAATCAAGATAAGGCAAAACATATCTTTGAGAAACAAGCTTCTGTTTGTTTTTTTCAAACAGTTCTGCATATTGGCACAATAGTCTTAAACATTATTTGTTCTAGAAAATATATACAAGAGTTTCTGCAATGAAATCTATGTAAAGCATGCATTATTTTAAGATGAATATATCAGATAATTCATTCTGCTGGTCTTTATGGCTGTTAATCATTTTATAGCTATCTGCCTGTTCTAACTCCTAGAAATTTACTGTAGACTCTTCTGATATTTAGATATCTATGGTCTCAATATGACCTGCTGCTGCTTTTAATGAGGAATTCTTCCAGTATTTCAATTTCCTTATTTTGTGCTATTTTACATTCTTTAGTGACTCATTTTTTCCTCTAGAAAAGCACTGAATCACCTCTATGCTATCCAGAAGCAGACCCACTTAGGTCACTAAGCAGCCAATAGATTTGTCAGTAAGTACTTGCAAAAGCAAAACTTTTCAAATAAGGGCCCAGATTCTGCTGTTACTCTTTGTTCTTGTGCCTTGCAATTCTAAGAAGTTTTAAACAGCAACATGCCTTTAGCAATCTGCAATGTAGAAGTTGGGCAAAGGAAAATGGCATGGGTTGACATTTGCTTCATTCAGTCTTGGTGTGGTAGGACTCGATTCTTGAGAGTATTTTGCTTGTCCTGTGTTACATCTGAAGGTAAGTCAGCTTCCCTTTCCTTGTGAGCCACTTTTTTTCTACACAGCTGCCATCTCTACATATGGGCTGAATAAAGAGTAGATACTCTGGCTTTGAGACTGCTAGGAAATAGGTTGATATCAGCTTTCTGTACATTTTTCCACCTGGATTAAAGACCTGTGCACACCTTATCTTTCAGTACAGTGGCTACATGTATACTGTGCCAATTAGCCCATGGTAACTGTGTGCATATATGCTCTGACCTCTGGGTAAATGCAATGGCACTGTGATTGGTCTGCTTTGTATTATCTGTGGAGCAGGAATACAGGCTGTCCCTGTCAAAGTTGTTGATGTGCTCTTGGCATCCTAGCTTTTCCTAGGAGATCAAGGGTAGTGCATGTTTGGAACATGTGCCTCTACTGCTACTGCATTGAAAGCCATTGATAGCTTCTAACATGGGCTGAGGATGGGCTATGTACCATCAGTGACCTGCTGTCAAAGACTTTCTGGTCTCAGCTGCTGCTGGGTAGGACTTGGCTACAGGAGAGAATCTCTCTGGTCTCAGCTTCAAGTCATTATAATGCTTTTACTGCAGCTAGAGCCCTGTGCATTATATTCATGTTACATTTGTTTAACAACTTGATGTGAAGTGTGACTGGGTCCTGATTTTCCTGTACATCAACACTTTCATATATGACTAGAAAGATCCTGGATGAATGTCCTCTGTGGCATCTGTGTAGGCTTCTGTACTTAAGAAAGACACTCCTGTATTTGAACAGCGAGAAGCTGTGATTGACCATCAGATTTGTATTCTGTTGCTCTGGAAAAAGTCTGTCTCATCATCATTACTGCTTTGCAGATGCAGAAAGGCAGTGGCTGGGCACACACTGATGCAATTTGCATTTATTTTGTTGTGCTTTGCACCACAATTCCGTGGTTCTTGGCTGTCATTCTGGTTGAAGGAGATAGGACATAAAATGATAACTTCATATTAAGCATTGCTCTCAGACTGCAGGTAAGGAAAAAACTGTGCATTGTTCTGAGATGTTCACAAGGCGTAGGCCAAACAAATTCAGGAATGGCATGCATGCATATGAACACATCTATTTACTTTCCTGCTTTTTGCTTTAAAAACTTAAACCTACATTAGAAGGATTAAGATCTTTGAACTGAAAGCCTGGTGTAGGGTGATAGACCAGTTTAAGGCCCTGATCCTGAGGGGACACACCTTGGGCCCCAGGAGGGGCAGCCCCAGAAATCTGTTGTCAGAGGGTAATGGGTTACACAAAAAGGGACAAAGAGACCCCCTTGCCTTCCTGAGAGTCCTCAACAAAGTGAAGAAACTCCCCAGCAATAGACTGATAGGATTAACAAAGGATGGAGTGTTATGGATATAGCATGGCCCTTTGCAACATCCTAAGGCAGCGCAGGAAGCCCTGACCCTCAGGCCTGTGTCATTTGTCTGTCACCCCAGAGATTATTGACTGCAGTCACTCAAACTGCCTAAGGGAAAAGAAAGGTATAAAAAGAGATTGGACATGAGCAAAATGGGGGAGAAGTTCCATCATTTCTGCGGAGTAACCAACAAGCTGCTCGGTCTCCTCCCACCCGTTCGGACACTGCAGGGGCGAGCAGCCATTTACTCTGCCTTTCTGTACCTTTCAGGTGTGCGGTGCCTCATCTTAGTGAGTTGAACTGTGTGTTAGTGGGAAGCAGCGATATTCTTTCCCTTCTGCTTTGGGTTAACAAGTGTGTTTAGGTTTTGTTCCAGTCCTTGCCGATTTGTCTGTGGTGGAGGGAGGCTGCTGCAGTGTTGTACTGAGGCTTGGGCAGCTGTGCTGTGTTGTACAGCGTGTTTCTGGTGTTTGCGTTTATCAGTCCAGTGCAATCGTGCAGTTAAAAGTTATCACCGACAATGCGAACCCTACAATAGTTTGTCACAGACTTATATTAATAAAAGTTGTTTTGTGAACTACTGGAATTAGTCTGGTGTGTTTCTGGTGCTGGAAGGCTCACAACTTGTAGGAGAACTTTATGGAGAAGGTTCTCCCTTGCCATTCAGTACAGTCCCCACATTGGGGGGTATCAAGTCCTGTCCATCGCAGTGAATCTGCCCAGCGAAGGGGCTCTGGAGGCGAGACACGGACAGGCTGCTCTGGGCTTTAAAAGGCATTGATATTCTGGGGACACTGATAGCCAATTAAAATTATATTAATACAGGTGGGATAAGAAATCTTTGCATTTCTACCCTTTTGTTTCACATGACACCTGGTTTGGGGGAAAAATGCTATTATAAACAGGACCAGGTTAAAACTTCCCATAAGATTTCTTGATGTAAATGGTTTGAATTAAAATCTTGAAATATTCTGTTTTGGTTCAAGGGAGAGTGATGACACTAACATAGGTGAAGTAGCACAGAAGTAATGATAATACTCCTTGGCAAATATCAGGCTTTTTTTACCTCTGGTTTGCAAATACTTTTTGTGATTGTTTTTTTAGCTTGCTGTTTCACTTAGCTACAAGTGCCATTTGGCATTCTTAATTGAGTACTAGAAGTATTCAGTAGGAAACCAGTTCTCAGCCTTAAGAAATTAAACCCATTTTTTTTCTGAACCTTTGAAGGCACTCTTCTTCTGGAAAAGCAGTTTTCAGACCAAATTTCTACTTTTCAATTATCTGTCATTTTAGCTTCAGAGTAATCTAGCCATTATTGATTTGCTAAAAAAACTATGCTTTTTAGTCCTAAATGCTCAAATTTTCTAAATCAGTTCCTTAATGAAAACATGCTTTACTTAATTCATTACTTCTAATAAATATACTGAGCAATTTTTAAGAAATAGGTAGCAAAGGTTTAAGATAAATACTAATACATAGCCAAGCTGTCAATCTTACCATAAAAGCTGCTGCATTCTGTGCATATAAGCAGAGACATATGCAATCCTGCAAGTCATTATGCACATATACAGCTTCATACATTTAAGGAATTGTGTTTGCTACAGTAGGACCATTAAATGAATCACACTGTTTGACTGCTGTAAAAGTCTTTCCAGGACTTTGATGAGACCTCAATGCAGTCATTATAACGTGGTTCTTATTGAAGTCAGTGGGCATTTTACTTTCAGAATGGATTAAAAAAAAATTGGGATGAACTATCTTGGGATCCCAAGAGAAAATAATGGTCTGCATTTTAAAATCTGCACTGCAGAAGAAATGATATTATATCTACTCTGACATGGAGTCCTGAACAGAAGTACACACGCATAAAATTACAGTGAGGAGGCTGCAAGAACTTAGATTGCGTCTAGAGTATTGGAGGAGGTGACGAGGAAGGGCAGTTAAGGTCTTCTATTCAGGAGTACTGATTCCAATCATGAACATCCGTTGAGCCAACCTTAATTCTCTTAAATATTCTCAGCTCTTTGCCGGCAATATTAATAGCTTGTGTTACCCGGTACTGCAGTACAGTGACTCACATTTCCCCTTCACTCTAGATATGTTCTACTTGACTTGAATTAAATGATCCTGAATCTGACTGCATCAAATTTTTCAATACTCATATCTGGATGTAATTAAACCAGCTTAACTTTTTGTATTTTCAATGAAGCAACAATATTGCTCTCCATTTGTGATTGTTATTATGAATAAATGTTCATGCATTTCTATGGATTAAATAAATTGCAAAGTGATTACTAAGATTAGGGTAACAAACTTGAATCCTGCTACACTGTACATTGTGGTACTGAAAAAAGGTTGGCAGAGGATGAGAGAGGAAAAACAGAGTAAGTAGGATCAGAGAAAAATATTTATTGGTAAATCAGATGTCATCCTTACAGGAAAGCTAATATTCTAATGACAGACTCTCAGGGAGATGTTTGCCATATGAGAACAAAGCATTACTCATAACTTAGACACCTTTTTTGTTTTTTTCCCTGGTCAAGGGTGGCATTTGTGGAGGCAGGAGATGGAACATGGCACAAAGTCAGTAAACTTGGTGCTGTCTTTAGTGCTTAAACCACTGGGCTACACTGAACTCCTAAGCTCAGTCTGTAAAGAAATCCCTTTTCAAAATGAACATGATGAAGAATAATTAGAAGTGTTTCTTGAGGACCTAAGGACAGACTAGATTTTGGTCTGGCTAGTTTTCTTGTTTTACAGTTGCCCAAATTGAAAGACAATAGCATTTACTGGGTGGGGCATCGCCTTGACAGCACTGGTTGTATTTCCCATGTTCAAGAATGCTGTAGTCTCAGAGGTCGAAGGAAGGATTTCATGTCCATTATGGGGAGACTCAAAGTGGAGAGTAAAGCAATTTATTCAATATTTTGGCTAGTTTAATGTAACATAAATGCCAATCCCAGCTCAGGCCCTATGACTGCAGAATCTGTCAGACCCTGGCTTATGAAAATTCTGCAGAAGGGTAGTAAAAGACGGTAGGATTTCCTGTGTTGTGTGGTCTTAAATGAAATATGTCTAGAAAAGACATCAAGAAACCATATAAGTTATTCCTTTTCTCCAGGGCAAGATGAGCTCTTCTTAAAGATTTTTCTGACAGAAATCTGTCTGGTGTACTCTGCAGAAACCTGTGGCTGTAGAAAGCCCAGTGCATTAGTCAGTCTTTCCACCTGTCTCCTCTCAGGATTGCAGTGCTCACATCCCTTTGTATTTTTTTGAAGTCTGGCTTTCCAAACGAGACACTTTCCTGTGAACAGCTAGATGGATTTAGCTGACTTTATTTACTGTTAGAATAAAGACCAGCTTAAAATTACCTGTGGTGGGGTGTATATGCCATAACTGGGGCGTGATTAGTAAAGAAAATCTGACTGAAGTGGCTGTATGCTTTAGTGCTTTCTCTTCCATGTTTTACAGTATTTTATTGCTTCTATTGCTTTGAATTTTCCATTTAAAAATAAAAATAGGTGAATATTTTAGATATCCTGTTCAAATTCTCTGAGCTTTTAACTCTGCATTTTACTTTAACTTCTGGAAAAGTACCTATTAATGTAATACTCCGAATATTATAAACTTCTTGTTCTTTGTCTTAAAAAGCAGATCCCTTTTTGGTCCCTTTTAATCTCTCATAGTCTCACATCTTTCCTCTCAAATTGATGGAAGGATTTTTACTGCGTGGTGTCTCCCTAGCCAGAGTATTTGATATTAAAGATGGATTCCATAAGTCCTCTCAGTGTGTCAGAGCCAGTCTGCCTTCATTTAGCTTGCACACTTGTTTCATTAATTCTTCTTGTTAGAACGTATTTGCTTTTCCCCAGGTTTTAGCTTAGCAAGCACGTGAGATTACCTGTGGAAACAAAATGCAAATGTGCTGAAGTTTTTAAACAAATAATCACACATCAAAGGAGGTAAAGCCCCTCCTTCAACACCCCCTCCCCCCCCCCCCCCCCCCCCCCCCCCAATCTTTATGAAAGCTTGCAGATTGATATCTCTGAAAATATTAGGATATCTATAAAGGGAACACTTCTCACAACATGCAGAAACAATGAAACTGAGTGTTCAGATATCTGGGAACTTCAGTAGTTTGTCACAGAATGTGTAATGATTTCCTGCAGTGTCATAATTCAGAGTATGCCTGTACATCCTGATGGCAGAGCTGCAATAAAGTAGAGACGTTTTTATTATTTTTTACTTGGACCAAATTAGTAATAGAATGTATAAACCACACTTGGCTGGAGCAGGAGCCAAGAGTCAGGAATGAGTCCAGCCTGTTGTGTCTGTGTGTCTGTTGGCATTGCACTCTGAAGGATGTTCACAGAGTTTTTCCCGGGAGTGAACTCAGTCCAGTTCTTTACTCTTACAACAAAACAGAGGGAAAGAAGTAAAATGCCCTTCACGTTCAGAACCTGGCAGGTCAGTATGTTTTGCTTTGGTTTTGGTGTTGTCTTTAATTGTTTCACAACAAGCCAAGCAGTCGGTGCTAATGCCTTTACCTCTGAACATTTTGTTCCAAAGGAAACTTCACAGTAGGGTTTATGAAGAACAGCCTTCAGGTGGAGGGGACAGTTCTTTTTGTGATGAACTGCATTGCCAAAATTGCAAGTTTTTGGATGGCAGAAATTACATATTCTTCTCACCTTGATTTTTAATCTTTGTTTCAGTCACCCTGGAATTAAAGGAAAATTGGAAATATTAACAGGCTGGAACAGTCTGGATGAGAGCCTTATATGTTTTACTCCTTACCCATGTTATTTTATTCTTCAGTTTCCTTTGATTCTTCAGCAGATAGTGATGGAGGTGTCAAATGTTTCTGAAATGTATGTGGATCACAGAACTAACACAAGGGGTATCCTCTAGATAATAAGCAAGACACTCCTCTTCCTCTTCACAGTTAAGTGGTGGTTAGGCAGTGGAATGGGTTTCCCAGGGAAGTGGTGAGTCGCTGTTTCCCAAGGTGGTCAAGAAACAACTGGACGTGGCTCTAAGTGCTATGGTTAATTGATGTGGTGGTGTTTGGTCAGAGGTTGGACTCGATGAGCTTGGAGGTCTTTTCCAACCTAAGTGATTCTATTCTTTGGTTCTAAGTATCGTATTGAATGTGCCTGACAAATGCTTTCTGGTATTTCAGTTTTTCAGCTGGATGCCTCAGAACTGCAGCCAGGCCAGGCATCTGCATAGGTACACACTAGACAAGTATAAGGCAGAGTTTTGGGTCTTTGACAGATGAGAATCTAAAGAACTAGACAGAGCAGATAAATAAAGCCAACAGATGGAAGGAAGTGTAGGAAGGGAACAAGTAGCAGAAATAGCTGCATATTTTGACATAATCAAATGGCATTCACTGTTCTCAACATATCACAATCTATGACTACAACAGTACTGGATCTTCAGTGTAGGTAGTTCACATCCCTTCAGCCACTAAAACAAAACTCACATGACATCTTTTGCTGCATAGCATCCTTCAGTTTTATATTTTAAAATGTTATTTTGTCCTTGGTGCCAACACAAATTGCTGACTTCTGAAAAAGTAATGATTGTGGAATTTTTTTAGCACTAGCTTTTGATTTACCTGAAAAATGTCTGTGTCCAAGGAAGGGGCACTGACTGACTGTTATCAGCTGAATTTGCAGTTCTGCTTACAGGGCAATATGATACTGTCACAGAATACTGGATTCATGCTGAGGTTAAAGGTTTCTGAAACAAAAAGAAGAGAAATAAGAGAAGATCTGAAGCACAGGCAGTGATTTTTTTATTGAATGCATTATTACTAAAGATGTACATTTTGTCTGACAAGTAGAAACACAATAGAATGGTAGCTATTTCAGTGTGGAGCCAGTGTATTCTAACATGCAGTCACCCCACTTAGGAGGTGATTGGGTCCAAGAAATTCTTCTGGAATATAGAATACTGTTCAATGGAAGAAAGACTGTTTTATAAGCAAACCATGCATATATATATATGTATGTATGTATATATGTTAGGTTTTACTAGCTTAGGCTAGATGTCTAAATTCTAGGTGTCAGAAGATTGATGAAAAGGATGCCTCCTTTAAAGATCATAATTGAAATGTAAGGATTTCAGGAATTATCCTCAGCTGAACTCACAAATTGAGCTTAAGTTTAATGAAGCAAAAAGTGTCAAATCTTTAGGTGACTGCTTTATTTATATACTCGACCTAACACAAAATCTGAGTAGTCCAATGAGTTTTGGTCCATTAGGCTTCCCTTTGAAACCATGAAGAATATCAACCTACCTAGGAAGCAGATGTTCCTGTTTGTAAGTTCTTACTTTCACAAGCAGTCTGTGTTGGGTTGGTTGGGTTTGCAGCTTTTGTAACAGGCATGTAAAATTCCAGGGGTATTTGTCTTCTGTTACCCTGGTTACAAGTCTTGCATATGGAGTCAATAGGATTGTATATGTTTTTTAGGCTTAGTTCTTTATATATTTTTATGCCATGTCCCTTTGGAATTTAGCAATAATCCATCACCCTTGCACCCTGTTTATAGAAGTCCTTATATTTCCTTCTATTTTCATAAGTTTAAAGTAACATGATGATATTTTTGGGTGTTGATTGATTAATAACCTGTTTAATGTCTCTTCATCATGCCAACAACTGCACTCTTGATCTGAAGACATACGTTGCCTTTTCCTTTCCTGGAGCCTGCAGAGTATTCTCAGACTCCTAAAGCGGGCAGTTCAGCAGCAACAATTGCTCAATCTGCTTGATTCACTCCATTCTGAAAATGGTGTAATGAAGGCATTACTTTTTCCAGTCATGTAAAGAGTATCAAGGATAGGGAATTTCTCCTCATTATTTTCATGCTAGTATTAAATGAGGCAAATTTTTACTTTCTTACACACCAATTTTTATAAAAAAGCAGCTGTGCTGTCTTAATATATAATAATGATTCTTTAATATTCTGCCATGATATAGGAACTATTTCAGAAGTTATTGGTTTTATTTTGGTTTTTCTATCTCTGGAAAAACTGTGTATTTTGACACAGTCCTTTCCTTCTTTGATCACCGTGAATTTAAAACAGTTTTTTTTCAACACTGCACTAAGATGTCTCTCTGTTTTTACTGCATTCCCTGTTTATTCAGATAGAATTTTAAAAGCTGCTGTAAGGAGAGGATGTTTCTGTAGTTCTACATTAATTGGACCTGATTTCTGAAGTGTAGGGTGCCAGAAATAATTTGTAATTTTTTTACCTAATACTCTCATTATTACTACATATTATGTCTCCTTTTTATTGCTTTTAATAATTCACTGGAAACACTGTCAGCAGTGCATCCTTTTATTAATTCTAATCATTCTAACATCTCACTGAAGCTGCATTTCCTGTAGACAATTAATTGAAAAACAGCTATTTGTTCTTGCCCTGTGGAAATTTCAGCACAGATTGAGCATGTAGGGTTGTATTTTTTGAAAGTGAATTTCCCCCCCCCACACACTTTCTCTACCAGTCTTCCATTCAGTCAGTGTAATTTCCTTCATGTATTTGTACCTTATAATTCTTATTTGTATCTGTATAATTCTTCACAGTATTTTTCCTTCTGTTACACTTAATTTTCTCCAACAAATCATGAAAATTCTGGTTTCCTGTGGGATTTTCTGTAAACCTGTGTAAGTGCATCATGAAGGACCTTATACCCTAAAGCTCATTTCCACAAAGAAACATTCATTATTATTTTCAGTGTAGTCATGTGGAGTAATTCTTATGATGTATCCTGGGAACACTCACTACATTGATTCAAGATTTCTAGAAAGCATTGTAATGTATGGAGGAGGTGGTGTCTCTTGTTTCTTCCCTGTAAATGTGTTGAGGTCATCCTGCTTAATATGGGTTGCACAATATCCTTCACTATAGAGTTTATCCCTCTGGTCATTCCTCCCTAATAAGGGTCTAAATTTGTTAATATTGAGAGGTTTAATTCTCAAAAATACTTTCTATTTTTTTTTTTTTTTTAATTTTTTTTTTTTTTTAAGCAAGGCTATGATGTCAAGGTGTTTTGTCGCCAGATTTGGAGGGATCAAAGCACTGATATGAATATCCCAATTATCATGTTTTCTGAGGTCTGCTTGAACATTTTTAAAGTTTTGCTTTTCATAACAATGAATCATAGAATCACAGTATCCCAGAATGGTCTGGATTGAAAGGGACCTTAAAGATCACCAAGTTCCAACTCCCCTGCAATGGACAGGCACATCTTCCACTAGGCCAGGTTGCTCAGAGCCCCATCCAACCTGGCCTTGAACACAACTTCTCTGGGCAACCTGTGCCAGTGCCTCACCACCCTCACAGTAAAGAATTTATTTTTAATATCTAATCTAAACCTACCCTCTTTCAGTTTGAAGCCATTGCCCCCTGTCTTGTCCCTCCATGCTGTTGTAAATAGTCCCTCTCCATCCTTCTTGCAGGCTCCCTTCAGGGACTGGAAGCTGCGATTCAGTCACTCCGAAGCCTTCTCTTCTCCAGGCTGCACAAGCCCAGTTCTCCCAGCCTTTCCTCATAGATGAGGTGCTTCATTCCTCTAATCATAGCCAGGCCTAATTCTTGGAGTGAGGGAGAGAGTAGATTTCTGCATGATCTTTCCTGTATTGTTCTATCTATGAAAGAGGAAAATATCCCCAGGCAGGCCCCTTTTGAGGTAGGAGATTAAAAAACCAGCGTGTGCCATCTGTCAAGTTCCTGTGATTTCTTGAGGAATCCTTTGTAAAATACCAAGTGTATGCCAGTTTTCATGCTTACAATATCAGGGTTATACTCAAGAACCGAGATGATGCGTAATTTTAGGGCTTCCAGAAGCTCATATACTTTTCATTAGGACCCACGCAAAAATGTGGCAATTCAAGTAGAAATACAGTCAGAGAAGTAAAAGCCAAGACAGGAAAATAAAGCCCTATTTCTGTAGTAGTTTCTTCACACAGAGACTCTTATGCCTGTGCCGAGTTGCATGGAGGTCATTGAGATTCTGTGTGTATTGAACAGTCAGTCTCGAGCTCTAGAGACTTCTTTGATTCAGATGGTCACAGTAAAATTATGTATGTGTGCATTTCATGTTCATTTGAGTTAGAAAACCACACAAAGTCAGTTCTTGCTAATTCAGATTCACATCAAGCAATGCAAACTCAGTTGAATGAATTTTCCATATAATTAGCTTTATCTATGAGACTATAATGTAACACAACTTTTTGTTATACTTAACACTAAAATGTATCTACTTAATACACAGAAGTGGTTATGTGGTTTCAAAATTAATAGAGATAACCTAATTTTACAGAAATCATGCTATATTAGTTCTGTTTTGAGCAAGATGGCAAATGGTAATGTTAATTAAAATGCATCAATGTCAAATAATATTTCGGTTAAATTCAATGGAAATAATTTCCTCAGATGTATTTGTAACTGAGATGTATGCAAGTGAACAACTATGATTTTCAAACTCTACTCTTCTGAAAGTGCAAGAAGAGTAAAGTGCAAGCTTTGTTTAAGTCATTGGTGCTAAGCCAGTGAATAACACTCAGCACATGCATCTTGTGTCGAGGGTGACTGAAGTGCCATTTTCCAACTGGTTATAGCACAAACAGGCACTGCTGAGTGATGATTGTTGGCTTCAGAGGGACAGTGCATGCTTCAAGTGGGACACAAACCTGCTGCAGCAGGAGAATCTATGACTAAAGTAACAGCTCAGCATGCACAGCTCTGGGTTGTTCTTGTCTGGGTAAGAGAAACATATATATGGAACACGTTTCTCTTAAACCTTACCAGTGACTTGTTACAACCAGTAAATTATTTAAGACTCACATTTTTCATGCTTGCCCGTGGCAAGGGAATTGAAACTAGATGATCTTTAAGGTCCCTTCCAACCCAAATCATTTGATGATTCTATGATTTGCTTTAGTCCCAAAAATATCTATGCTACATAAAAAAACTGTCCTGTCTATCTGTATCCTTTCTTGCTGCAGGAGTATTGAGACTAATGGTGCACTCCCTGCATGTGTTTGGCCTTGCTAGAAGCTTCATGCTTTTCCAGACACACTTCCCCCCCCCTAGAAATAGTGTCCTTTTATTGTTGTTGTTACTTCCTTGTGATATATTTTCTGTGCCAACTTCCTATATGGAGTTTTACAGCAGGACATCTGGTTTGAGTCAAATTATACCTAAGCATGCAGTAGGCTTATGATTTTCTTGAACAGTTCAAAGATGATTATCCTAAACAATAAAATCATTAGGTTGTGAATAATTTCATTTTTCTGCAATGGTTAGAGACAGAGAGTATTTTAATCAGTGAAGTATAAGAGGCATTTGACTGAATTGACCTAAACCCACGTTTAAATATCTTCTATGAGGATATAGGGATATGTCGCAAGATTTCATTTCGATAGATTTTTTTTTTTTTAAGATGCAAGTAATAAGTGGTCATGTTTTTCATCAACATTTCAGTTATTTTTCTAGACAAGAAAACAAAAAAAGTCTGTAGATTAATAAAGTGCTCTGCATGCAAAATAGTAAGAGAAATATAATATAATAGATGAACAATTAAAAAAGGATGTACACTAGATAAGTGAATGAACTATTTACCATGAGGGCACTGAGCACTTATTCTGTGCAGTGGTAAATGCAGCTACAATATTGTGTAGCAATGAAAGAATTTCACCTCAGGAGTCATACACATCAACTGCGTTACTAAGCCCTCAAAGTTCCACAGCTAAAAAGGAGTCCAATAAGAAAAAAATAAATATCAGTCCTGAGGCACTTTGCCATTGGATCCTGAGCAGAAGAATGGTAGGGTGAGTAGAGCATAAGCTTAGGACTCAAGAGGTTTGAGGTTAAATTTCCAGAGTAGAAAATTCTTACATGACCTTGGGCAAGTCCTTTCATCTGTGGTGCCTCAATCACCTTCCGCAAAAGGGATGCAACAATTCTCTCACAATTTTTCTGTTCCACACATATGCATTTTAAGCTGTTCAGTGTGGGGTCTGCCTCTTTCACATCGGCAGCTCTTGTCACAGTGGTACTGTGAGACAAAAAGCCCGTGTGCACTTAATGCCTTAAAAATGTTTTAGATGGAAAAATCTTCATTGAACTTATTACTAAGACTTCAGAGTCTCACTAGGGATTGGTCTTTCAGTGACACCCCAATATGAGCCCCCTGTAAGCAGCACTCCTCTCTCAGAAGAGAGTTGTTTACAACTATCACCCACTACCTTTCCTTAGTTGCCCTGGTTGTTATCCTGGGAGCAGATCAGGCTGCCTTGCTCAATTTCAGCATCGCTCCTGATGTGATGGGTCTTTCCTCTTCAGTCTGGAGAGTGGTGAAGTGGTTCTGCAAGGGCATCTCAGGCTTTGGGGGAAGTGTCTTCCCCCTGTCATTGCAAGTTCCCATTCTCCTGCACTACTGTGGATTCCCTTCTGTGTGTGCTGGTGGGGGAGGGAGTTTTTGGCTGTTTGGCCACAGGCTGTGGGTCCATCACAGGCTTCAGCTGGAACCAGCTCTCTAAATCCTTCTCAGACTCCTTGATGTTATGCAGCTCTCTCACGGTCTTCTGCAACACAGCCACTTGCTGCAGGAGGTCCCTCACCTGAGCACACCTTTTGTAGGCAGGTCTGCTGCCTGCCCCTGCTCCAGGAGAAAAGTCCAGTCAGCTCCTGCACTGTGAGATCTGCACTGCAGCCTCTCCCCCCAGCAGCTCTATCTGGGTGTGGGCACTGTCCACTGTTGGGGTAGGTGGTGCAGACCCCCAGCCAGAGCTGCAGCCTTTGCTGTCATACAAGGGCCCACATTCTACCTTGAGGGTCAAGTAAGATGAATGCCCTTCACCTGTGCAGATGGTCACAAAATGGTGCCTGGTTGCTGGGTTAGGTGGTCTTCAAACCTCTCCCCCTTTTTCAGCTTCATTCCATTTCCTTCTGTCACAGGTCTCCAGGGAGAGATCTTTCCTCAGCCTTCTCTTCTCTCAGCTGAACAAATTGATGACATCAGCCACTCCTTGTAAGTTTTGCCCTTGACCTTCTGGGTTGCTGTCCCTTGGACACTCTCTAATAGCTATATATCCTTACACTGAGGCACCCAAAACTGCACACAATATTCAAGGTGAGGCCACCCCAGTGCAGAGCAGAGTAGGAAAGTCCCCTTTCTCAACTGGCTGGTGATGCTGTGCCTGATGCCACCCCAGGACATGGCCCTCCTGGCTGCCAGGGCACTGCTGACCCATATTCATCTTGCTGTCAACTCAAACCCCAGGTCTCTTTTTGCAGGGCTGCTCTGCAGCCTCTTGCCTCCCAGTTTTTATGTATAACTGCGATTACAACCTCCCAGGTGCAGAATCCAGTACTTGCTCTTGTTAAATTTCTTATAGTTGGATCTTCTAACTTGTGCTCTTATGTGTTTGGCTGCCCTTATGTGCAGTCTCCATCTGAGTGTGGAAAGGTTGAGTAGCCTCTTCCAGTGTGATCAGTCCCTCTGGTACATCCCATTAACTTAATAAGAGAAATAAATATTAGAAATGGACCCAAGCTGCAATGATTCAAATTCTGGTGTGAGTTGATGGGTTGGGATGGTGGGTACATGAGGGCTTGGGAGGTTGGTACAAACCTGCTGTGGATAAAGAGCGCAGGAAACTTGTTATACTGGATTTATGGATGTGATTGTTGGGTAAACTCAGACTGTGGAAATCCAGTTCACAGTTTGTTATAGTTTGAGGTATTTTTCCAACACAAGAGCCGTCCTGCAGACATAAGAAAGAACTGGGATTTATTCAGGTCCTATGAAAGCAAGGGACATTCCAGTTTGCCCAGCAGCTTCTGTCAGCTTGAACAGCTATAATGGACATTTTTTGCTTTTGAAATCTGTCCCTGGTGTGCCTTGAGTCTCCAGAGATATACCCAGAAGAAGCAATAGCAATTGCTATTTCCACTCTATTTTGTTTTGCTTCCTTTTTTTTACCTTTTATTTCAGAGGAAAGTTAATTACACTGCAGTGTACTGTCATATAAAATGACCCAAAGTAAGTACAATTACTACTGAGGAAAAAATAATCCAGCCATAGCTCTGCTCTTGAGCAAAATGAGGCATTTTTCTCACGTACATGTTGAAATTTAAAGCATCCCCAGAAGCCACCTTATCCTAAAGCAGAGAGTACTAGCTGAGAAATGGGTGGTGAAATGAAATGATCCTCCTCTGTGGTATCAGAGCCAGAGAAATGAGCTTGCACCCTCAGAAAAAGAATAGACAGTGCTGTGTCTTACGATGCTCGTATTAAGACACTAACTTTTCTACAAACAGAACAAAAAGGCAGAGTAAAATTACAGCATATGTAGCTGTGATGAGCTGGTGTTCAATCAAGCTCTGTTTTGTGTCACGGTTTTGCTCTTTCAGCCTCCTGAGTGCAGCCTTCACCTTGTTGCTCAGCCTGTAGATCACAGGGTTCAGCATGAGGGTCACCAGGGTACAGATCACAGCAGACATGTCTTCATCCACTGAGAGATGGGACCTGAGATGCACCTAAATGGAGAAGAGTGTCCTGAAGAACAAGGTGACCACAATCATGTGGGAGGTGCACGTGCCAAAGGCTTTCAGCCAGCCAACAGCAGAGTTGATCCTTAAGGTGTTAGCGAGGACGTAAGTAAGATGAGGACAATGCTGCTGCTTGGGTTGACAATGAAGTGAGGGGTGAAAAGCACAGCTTGCTGCTCTGTGTGCCTAAGCAGGCATGAATTATCACTGCAGGGATACCACAGAAGTGTTGGGTCAGGGTGGTGGGCTGCCCCCCAACACCCCATTCATGTGGGAGCCCTGTGCCAGACCAGCACAGTGGGGCACTCCAGAGAGGGACAGCAGGAGCTGCACAGCTGGGCCCTCTCCTTCCTTCATCTTCCCACCTTGTCCCTCACAGAGGCACTTCCATGCCTGCTCATCACTGCAGATACAATGGGGAACCACAGGTCCTTTGTCCTCTTTCAACTCCGCTTCCCTAGAACAATGGAGGGGAAGGAGAGGATGTAGGGCTGGGAGTCTGAGGCATGTCCTGCTGCCAAAAGCCACCTGAACAATGTTGCACCCCTGCTGAGTGCTGCCATAGGTGACATGGTGGAACTTCAGTAGGGACTGCAGCCAAAGTCAACCAGGTTGTTCATCATAACTGCTATTCCTGATGCATTTTTCTCAATCCCTGTGGTGGCAGAGTGCTGGCTAGAGTTTGCTTTCACTTGGAGGGGTGTCCAGTGCACCTGGGTACACGTTTCTACAAAACAAACAAGCCTCAAGAGGTCCCAAAAATAAGTATTGGGGTTCTCAGTCAGATTGTTTTAATTTAAGGGTCTCAATTGCAAATTAAGAAGAAGCAGCAGCTCTTACAGCAAAGAGATGTGGTAAATTAAAGCAAAGAGGCTCGGTAAGCAGAAAGCCCTCGAACAGCAGAAGGCAGGCATGTCCAGGAGCTGCTCTGCCATACTCGTGCCAGCAGAGAGCAGTGGCAGAATGGCAAAGCATCCTGCCTCGGTGTGTGGATGTACCAGCACATCTCATTCAACATGCTGGCTGATTTAGCACTGCTGTTTCCACATCCTATATTGTGCATGAAGTCTGTGTAAAGGTCCCGGCTTTTCAGCTCCTTTCATTGTATCATTCTGCTGTAGGTCAAATTCTTGTAACGCAGGTGTTTAGCAACTTGCAAAATGACAAAAAAGGTGTTCTCAGGTACGTTCCTTGAACCAAATCTGAAGCATCACTTTAAGAATCTAGGAGCCCTTTTGTGACAGAGATGACACTTTTTGTGATGTAGGTTCTATTCAGGTGATCGTATTTCAGTATTACAATTTTGAAGCCAGATTTTGATGCTGTATCTTGTTGGTTTGCCCAGGATATTTAATTTAAAAGGATGTTGACTTTTAAAAGGCACCAGCTGTTCCTCAAGAGTTAAACCTGCCCAAAGGTATAAAACTTTCAGAATGGCAGCATAACAATATGCCATATGTTTTGACACACAACCAATAACACTGGCTCTGTATGCTTGTTATTGTCAGTTCTTAGGTGCTGCAAACCCTGAGTCATTTCTGAATCATCATTGTCGTTGAGAAAGAATATTCCAACAGAGAACTTACTGTTCCACTTGATAAGTAAGCAAGAATTTAATCTAAATTTGGTCAAGTAATTTCCATTCCTTCATTTTGCATATGTATTAGTTATTCCATTCTCTGCATATGCAATCTGTATCTCTACTTATCTCCATTATCACAACATGGAGAATGTTTGTTGAGAGATTTGCTGTTTCTTGCTTTGTGAGCTTTATTGTTCATTCCTAACTGTGAGCACGTAGCATCCTCACATAATCTGTAACTGTGCACCCCATTCTATTATTCTTGTTTGTCAATTAGAATATATATAAATTGCATTGTTCACAGGAGTAAAAGACTTCTCTAGCGAGGCAAAGGTATTTATTACTCTTACAAGAAAAATATTCTCACTAGAAATCAGTATGCCTATATGGAAGTAATAGACACACAGCAGAATAGCATAACATCTGAAGTGTGTTTCTACTTGGGTCCCTTTTATTACAGAAAAGTTGTTTTTCATGCTAAGATTTGTCTTGTATCACACGTGCATGCCTATATGGCAGTGTCCTGAAACAGCATTGAAAGGCCACTAGTTTGTAAGTGTAATGGGTTTGCTTCTGGCACAGAAAGCTGCTCCACAGAAGGGGTTTAGTAATCACTGGCTGCTCATGTAAATTCATGTTGTCAGTCTAGCAATGAAAGACAGCTGTGCAGAGCAGGGGCTGCTACCAAGGCTGGCAGGCAGCATCTGGCCCTTTGCTCAAGAATCTGTCATTCAGGCATATTAAAAGAAAAACAGAAAGGTTATTTCTTGCACTGTGCTTAAGCCAAAACCTCAGCTATTCAGAATGGTCACGTTCATAACTTGTCACTGAATGACGTCAAAAAAAGGGTGGATATAACTTTGAAATGTGCTCACAGAATTAATGCTATAATTATGTAATTTTACATTTACCATTACATTTATAGTTCAGTGAAAGTGACAAAATTATAAAGCAGAAGTTTATAAGCCGAGAATCAAAATAATCCATGCTTTGAGTGAGTTATTTTGATTTTTGCAGAGATCAAATAGTGGGGTTTTATTCTGACCTATAAAAAATGAAAGTCAGAGACAAAATTAAACTCATTATAACAAGCTTAAATAGTGTCATGTATCTTACAGAACACGAATTTGCTGTAGTACTTCTATACTTTTCACTTCTTTTTGTATGCAGCTGTAATGGCTTGCAAAATAGAGCAGAGCTTGTACAGGTGTGTTTTCCATGTTTTTTGTTTGACAGGCTGGTGTGCAGAGTGAGAATATGTTGGGAAACCCATACTGTACACTGCATATACTAGTGCATGTGCCATGGCATTTTTAAGTGGAGATACAACCCAAGCTGCTGCAATGCATTCTAATGTTCAGTAACCAGCACGTATCCAGAATAACTCTACTGGAGTTAATTTTGCCTAAAATCACAACTTGGCAAATTTGGCAAATCACAAACCTGGCATGGCATTTTCAGTGGTGTGTTTGATTTCACTTTCAGTAATTGCTCATTTTGAACCTGAGAGGCAGTTTAGTAAATAAGAATAAATTAAGGCCTGCATTCTTGACAGTTGCTGATGGTTAAAGTTACAAGAGTGATCTGTTGTCAGCTCAAGTGTTCAAACCAGTAGCATTCAGTACTGGTATTCCAGTATGCCAGAAATGGCTTCTGCATGGCTGACCTTGCCTTCAGGCAGAGAGATGGTCTAGATGACTTCTTGTCATCGATTCCAGACCCTTTATTCATGATCCATTGCCTTGTTTTCCCTGCAATGGTAGAAGTGTGTATGTGCTGCTACTTCTTACTGGGAGTGCAGGTGATTTTCAAGAAGTTCTGCTCTGGTATGCTGTGAGCTATCACAGCAGTGAAAAGAGTAGAACTAGAGATATCTGCAACAGAAATAAACATGTCTTTGATTATTGCATCTTTGCTTACAGATGTGGAACAGCCTCAAGTAATCTAAGCTTCCCATCACTGGATTCCAAAGCTGGTATTTTAAGTTTTGAGTAATGTGTTCTCATTATTAATCCCAAGATCTGAAAACTGTGCTCTTTTCAGGTACCATGGGCTGGACACCCAGAAAATTATTGAATAATTTTATATCACAGGTAAATTAATGTGTTTTGAAATGCATGCTGTTTTTGAAAACTGATTTAGAATTAAAGTGAGGAAAAAGTGAGTTTATTTTGATGACCTCTAAAGTAGTTGTTCCCCTGATGTGTACTGTGGCTGAGGATAATGATACGTGGATTGACTGTGGTATGTCTGAAATTCTCTGTTTGCATTAGGTGGAAGACTAGTGTGTGTAAGAGTTCTGTCAGGCATGTTACAATTTAAAATCCAGTGTGTTCTCAGTTGTTGAGTAGTGAGCTTTGTAAGACCCCAATCCATCAAGGTTTCTGCATGTGGTCTGCTCTAATGTAAGCTCCCCAGTGTTGTGACTGTGGAGAACGATGAGCAGGAGGAGGAAGGTACATGAGCCTGTAAAGCCACCACCCTCTTTTGAGATCTTGGTTCTCAGCTTTGCCACAGCTCCTGAGCAGTCTCAGGAGAAAGCAGCAGGCTATTGAGGCAGGGTATAGCTTTTGGTGTAGCTCATGTACAGTTAGTGTATCTGTGGAGCACTTTGGAAAGCCCTCCACTACAACAAGCCATGTGATGACCAAAGGGTCAGATTTTCAAAGGCTAAGTATTAACCCATCAATCTTTCACAGTCTGATGTTCTTACAAGGTGCTCGGTCTCTTGACAGTGAATTTCTGTGGTGAGCTGCTTGTTTTCACTTTGTTAGTTCAAGAGGAGCTTAGCTTTCCTGAAATTCTGGGTTCTGGATGGAAACATCTTTCTGAAGTTCCTAGTTTAAGCCTTTTGATGTACCAAGGGCATCTCTTAGTGTTCTGGGGCTTAAAAATTGTAAAGTGAACTGGCAGAGGAAATAACAAGACAGCAGTGAATTAATGTGTGAATCCAAATGTAAATATATAGGTTACTTAAAGAAATAACTAGTGGTAGACTAACATTTGTAACACTACACAAAACCTGATTTTTATTTATTTTTTAAAAATTTCTAGTAGAAGGTAAAGAACATCTGATAGGTGTTTGTGTGTTCATACAAGTGTGTCTATATATACGTGTGTGTGTATATATGCAAACTGTACCCTTTCTATTTTCTGCAACTGATTCAAAATGTCAGTTGAGTCAGCACAGACTGAAAGAATATGATTAATAAACCTCAGTGATATACCTATAGAAAAGAAAATGTTCCTAGTGCACTAAACTCTTAGATTTCCTTACAGAATCCCAAATTTATATCTGTTGGTCCAAAAACTAGTCAGAAGGAAGGTAAAACAGGGGTCCCACCTCCCTTCTTTAATGAACCAGTGATAATTTATTTGTATTTTGATCATAACTGAGGCATGTTTGTGTTTGAAGAAACCAGACACTCCTGGAGAATTTCTGAGAGAATTTGTGAGTAATCCCACTTAATACCTGTTTTCAATGTGGAGCTAACAAATAATGTAACAAATCTGTGTTCCACAGGTTTTTTGGAAGGAGTGTTTACGCTGATTAAGTGTACATGAAATCTACAGGTTCATCTGTATTAGCAGCTCAGGGTGAAGCAGGGATATCTTGGCATTGCATTAACCCTGGGATATGCACTCAGCTGTGCCAGCAGTGTGCTTGAAGGGGTTTCATTCCTGGTAGAACTGAGACTGAAACTGCGTTTCCAGTTGCCATGTGGAGTGCCCACCTGAGCTGTGAAGGAGCAGTCAGTGCCCGGGCACGGTGTGTGCTCAGGTGTGCCACAGCCAGCCTGCACGGCTCAGAGTTGAGGTGCAATGTGGGCACTTCATCCTGCAGCCAAATGAACTCTGAGCCTTCCCTCCCCGGAGACCTCACTCAGTCACGTGGATGCACCTTGTGTGATGTTTGAGTCCCTTGATGGCCATTTCTGGCCACTCTAAAACACTCCGTGACTGATAAGAGGCATTAATGTAGCAGAGTTCAAGATCAGGGGAGGAAAAACAGCATAAACAAGTAGTTATGTGCTAAATATTATCCCAATAAGTTTTTGAATTTAGTCCAGTGAGCCTGTTAATGAAGACAATAGCTTGCAGCACTTTAGAATAAAGCAATATTAAAAATCAAATGGAATAAATTAAAAGCCTTCAGTAAGCACAATAAGCTACTGTAGAGTGAATATATTTTTTTAGGGAAGTGACTGCAATCAACATACCTAAAATGAAATGTCTAGGAAAGTTTCAGTTCTAATGTTCTTTTCAAATATGGTCAGAGCTAGTTTTTTAGGCATTTAGCAGGAGATAGAAGAGGTCTCTCCTTATTTATTTTGAGTGATGTTTTGGGTAATGGATTTGTCAAAGTAAAGATGAAATGGTAATCACAGGATGAGGCAAAGGGAAAAAAAGGAGCAGGAGAACTGATTTGTGACAGTAGCACAAGGAAACATAAAAACTCGGTAATTGTACAACGCGGCTGTTGTGACTGTACCCTCTGCTATACCAGTGCTAAAATGTGTTGGTAATTAATATTTTTGTTCCTAGAAAACTGTATCAGGGTTATTTTTAGTACCATTTTCTTGTTTAAAAGAAGAAATTCTGATGACGATAAATGAAAATGCACAGTAAAAGCTCACGTTTACTGAAAAACGCTTCTACTGATTCCTTTTCACTATCCCTCTGAGGGAAGCAAGATTCTTTAGCTCTAATAGTTTGAGATAAATGACATGCAAAGTCTTGTACACCCTCAAAAGCTTTGCTCCCATCACACTCACTGCAGATGCTATAGATGTTCTTTTTCCCAGCAGAATTACTTCCACTCAGGAAAGAGAAAAAGCCCTTAAAAAAAAAAAA